>CM059211.1:33437945-33992945 GCA_030347435.1 Clarias fuscus
TCTGTACTGTACCTGCAGTCCAAAGGCAACCTGGGATCACCAGAACTGTACAGAGATGATCACAGGAAGTTACAGAGACCCTACAACGATGTTTTGAATTGGGATTTTTTCTGTAATGCTTATGGGGATATTGATAGTCTTTCAGTTTTTTAAAGAATTTTATCAGAGATTAATGAAGTTTGATCTTATCTTATCTGATCTTTGCGTACTAAGAAAACATTCTACCTTGATGGTATCCAAGCACTAGTAAAATTCTGGTATGAGGGCATTAGTGGTGCAGGGGATTATATACAGAAAAAAAAGGTTGTTTTTACTCTCATTACTGTGTTATTGTGCATAATCAAAAGTCCCGGTTTGACTTGAACACCCCTCGTATTTTGACACTTACCATAAGTCACAGCCAATCTGTAGCCCTAAGTCCAGTAGGTTTCTTCACCGGCTGCATATCTCTATGCTTATAGTGTAGTTGACTAGTTATTCTTTTTAAACCAGAAAAACACAATTGCCTAATCCTGATTCTCATCACGGCATTTGGTCTCCAATAAAATAAGATTAAAGGAAAGCATTTATGAAGTCATTTTATTAATATGACAAATGACAGTATTTGATAGCAGAGACAGTTTAACTTTTAAAGTCTTCATCAGCTTGAATGGTAACTGATCTCTCTTAGCAGGTATTTTCCATCAGCTGCATGCTGTCCAGCCAAGGCTGACTCCACACTGCCAGCTCGCATATATGAGGCTTTAGGTAAGTCATAAAGAGGCAGAAAGGTTAGTATGGATATCAAAACAGAATTAAACATGTATATGAATAAGAAAACGTTTGTGTAACTAACTTTTCCAATTAGCGGGTTCGAATGGATAGGACATTCCTTTTTAGCATGAGCTTTTCTGCAGGAAGTCGTGACCATCTTAACGATCATGATATACTTCCAACCACCAACAACCTAAAGCAAGAAAAAAAAAACATGAAAAAATGTAATTATCACTAACTTTAGACCCCACATCATTGAGACTTTTGCTCATATATGGTGAGGCCTTAGAGCAAATTTATGTATTTATTTTTAATAAGTATTTTTCCTTATCAGGGTTGTGATGCACTCAGACCCTATCTAGGGAATGCATCAAGCTGATGGAGAGAACTCATTCACGCATTGGGGCAATTTTAGAGGAGCCAATCCGCATAATGGGAGGTGTGGAGGAAACCAACATGGAAACGAGGTGAACAAATAAAAACTGCCACATGGACAGTAACCCAAGTTTGAACTAGATGTTACCTGCTGTCAGAAAACAACCATACTTTGGGTGTTTTGTATTTTGGGCATTTCAGGCCCAGATTTTGTCCAAATACCTAATGGCATAAAATGTACAGAGCATTACAGATCCATGATAATAACTTAGCCTGAAAAAATATACCAAATTAAAACATAATGCTGTTACACTTGTATAAGGTAACATAACTTGAAAAAAGTTGCCTAATACTGCCTTTTTGAATCCGGTATATTTTCTTCTTGCATGTCTTAATACTTCTTATGGAAATTAACAATTCTGCAGGCTGGAGTGCAGTTAACCCAGTATTAGGTAACTTTTTTCTCAGGTTCTCTTACCTTATCCAAGTGTAACAACATTATTTTTTAATTTGGTATGTTTTCTATATATTTTAGGGGAGGATTTCTACAGAAGAGGATTATGGTTATACTGACTTTAATCTCAGAATTCTGGCTTTTTCCATCAGAATTCTGACTTTAATCTCTGACTTTAATCTCAGAATTCTAACTTGGAGGGGAAGTCAGAACTCAAATATGTTTAAATGTTAACCATACCCCACGTTTGCAGACCTGCAGGCCCTTTTCTTTAGACTTTTGTTTGCAGTATTTGTGGTGGTGTGATATCTTCTGTCTTAATAACTGACTGAGAGAACAGTGTAAGAATTCATGTTTACATTTACAAATGGCAGACAAAGATAAGTTCACTGGCACATACACACACCATGAAGAAAAGGGTTATTTTAGCCATTAGTGCTTTATTTTAGCTATAATTTTAAGAAATACCTGCTAAAAAGACATCTTACCTGTTTCTGTGCTTTGATCACCTTAATGACTTTGCTGGTGTAAATGCTGTTTGAGTTCGCATTATACTCAGCGACTGCGAACTGCAGGGCCTTCTTGATTTCTGGGTCGTTTATGTCTGCGTCCTCTGGGGCTCCAACGCGCTTCTCGCTCGTCACCGCCAACACGAGCACCAAGAGTGGAAATACAACCTTAACTAACATGATTCTCTGAGCTAAAGGTTACTCTTTGATGTGAAAATGTGACTCTCATGGATGAACTGCGACTATTTGTAGGGTAAATCTGGCTGTCTGTCAGTGGGCGGGGTGTGTCCGAACAACAAGGTGAAACCGACGAAAGCTGCATTTGAGTATTATAGCTAATGTTTGGTTGATCAAAGTCTACATCTAACGCACAGATATTTACACAGAGCTGCCAATTCTCACGCACAGAGGGTGAGACTTATGCCATCATTTATCCTGCTTTCATACTCAAAGTAATTGTCTGTGGAAGCTGTGAGCAAAATCACTGAGCTCCATAGATAACAGAACACGAACAGATCAACAATATAATAAAATACTAGATTGGCATTTGAGTGCATTAAACGAGTGAGTGATGTAGTGACATAATATTATCCAAAAAGAGAAATACACGTCAGTATTTACAGTAAACATAAATCAGGTTTAATCATAATCAGAAGCAACGCAGCACTTGTTACTTTTTGCATCTAGACGTAGAACATTTTTCTGGCTTTAACAAGGGGACCACTGATTATTTACAACATTTAACTGCTTAATGGCATTTTAAGTAGAAGTATAGTGAATTAATATCTATTGGGATCTGTTCCTTACGGTACGTGCCATTAATGAAACAAAATACAAAAACATTTTTTGATCTTTTCAAAGATTTGATGATGTTGATTAATCAGAAAGTCAATAAAAGGACTTAACAGGAATTAGAACATTACTTCCCATTAATTAAACAAAATGGTCAAACAAAAGATACCTTAAAAAATGTAAATTAGTCAGAAAAGTCATTAACAGGACTTGACAGCTGTCATGACTCAAGTACAGGAGGCGGACGCAAACGCAGGGTGTACAAACACGTTCTCTTTATTGGAGTTCGAAAATAACGAATAAACACGAAACAAAAGAAAACAAACTAAAATAACACTCCCCAGGCTGGGTATGACGCAGGCAGGCTGGTAGTGACGACGTCGGTCTTACTATCGACCACAGTTCCACTGGCAAGATTAACGTGAACGGAGTATGGCTGAGCTTCCCTCAGCCGCGACCTTGACCTAGGTCGCTTGCCAGCCTCGCCCTGCTGATATACCTCAGTCCTGGGGGGAGAGAAAAAACGAACAAGTTTGTTAGACTCAGTGACATGGAGAAACAAGGTGTGCACGACGGTGAACGGACAGGTGTGTACGGGTTCGGCCGACCTAAATAGAGACACACAGGGAGGACACAGGTGAACTTAATTTGATTTAAACAATGACAACAAGTACACACGTAGACACACTAGGGGGGGACAAAGCGCCGGCTCAGTAATCCGGTGAACCCGATCTCTCTCTCCCGGACTGAGGTGGCACAGATGTGACAACAGCAAATTCGCAACAACATTATTTGCTGTTAATTAAGTAAAATGCTCAAACATATGATACATTTGATGGCATAAATTAGTCACATATTTAATAACATGACTGAGTTTTTTTTCTTTTGATAATATAATATTTTTCCATAAAGACAAAATCATCTACAAATTCAAATATTGTGTATGTGTATGAAGAAGTGATGTTATGTGTTGTGCATTTTTTTACTGAAATAGTCGAAAGGAAATGTATGTGTGTGTGTGTGTGTGTGTGTGTGTGTGTGTGTGTGTGTGTTGTTCAGAAACTCGTTAAGAATAGTTTAACATTAATACTTTGTTTCTCAGCCAGTAAGTCCAGTAAGCCACATTAACACAGTCACTAGTTTAGTGTATGTAAGTCCCCTATTGCAAAAAATATCCTTATAAATAAAGCTGACATCAAATCAAGGAGACTGCACACTGAATCAAGCATACAAGGTGAGGCAGGGTACACCCTGGACAGGGTACTAATCCATTGCAGGGCACACACTCATGCACTCATTCACACACTCGATCACGCACAGTGGGCAATTTGGAAACAGCAACAAGCCAAAATCTCTGTTTCCACACAACACCACTGAAGATCTTCACTTTGGACAGAGTTTTCCAAAAGCTAATTTTTCAACGACAAAACTGTGTTTGCATGTAGACGAAAGGACCAAACCTCATATAAAAATCTCTGTTTTTAAAAATACCCGGCTACGTGTGGACATGGCTGCGGGTGGGGTGTGTCGGGAAAATAAAGTGGAATGGGCTTATCTGTTTGCATCAGGATTTCTTATCTTTAGACATGAGAAAGCTGTTTAAATATGCAAAAACTGATGATTGGCTGATCAAACTGTAAATTATTTGTCTGTGTCACATGATATATTGTTAAATTATCGTTTCTTAAATATGAACTGTTGTGTAATGAGTGTGGACTGTGTGTCAACTGTTGCTTAATGAGGCCATGGGTTTGAAGTCAATGGGCACTGTTGGTGTTTCGCTGCCATGCGAAAAGCCCAGGTTCGATTCCCATCCAGTGCCTAAACCCCAGCCACTGAATGCAGTGCCGGTCTCAAGCCCTGGTAAAATGGAAGGGTTGCATCAGGAAGGGCATCCACATAAAAACCTGTGCCAAGCTTGTATGTGTGGACCAAGCAGTTGGCTGTGGCGACCCGTTGCCGGAAGCAGCCAAAAGACCAAGAACAACAACGGTATGTTTAACATTTAAATAGGAGATCATTAAAGCCAGTTCTCAAGTACCATGTACATAACACCATGTATTTACAACATTCTACACTGTGGCCCACTTTCACCATAATCAGCTTTTTTTTGTGATGCAACACTCAGAAACCAGACTACACAAGATTTTCATATTTATTGATAAATACAGACCTGCAGATCTTCGCTCCACTGAAGTGAGTGGAGGTATAAACCGAAGTACTTAGTCATATTCATAAAAAGTGTGCTAAAAGCTCTCCTGTGTTGTTTCAGTCTGTTGCATTAAGGAGCACAAGAACATGCGTGTTCTTTAGTCAGATTTCCATTGAAATGCTCTCCGACAGCAAATGCATTGAGTTTGCTTCCTTCTTTTCTGAGAAAATAAGTAATATTAGAAGAGCTATTAACACATCAAGTTGTGCAGAGATCAGAAAACTCAAACACAACCTCAAAAAACAGTTACTATGTCTGTCAATAGTAATTGACAGGACAATTTCGGAAGAAATAGTACAGTACCTCAAATCGTCAACCTGCAACCTTGACACACTTCCCACATCTTTTTTCAAAAGTGTGTTTGATTGTTTGGAAACAGATCTTTTAGAAGGGGTAAACGCCTCACTTCTTTCTGGGACTTTTCCAAACTCTCTGAAAACTGCAGTTGTTAAGCCACATCTGAAAAAGAATAATCTTGATAATTCCATATTAAATAACTACAGACCAATATCAAACCTTCCTTTTATAGGCAAGCTTATTGAAAAGGCTGTTTTTAATCAGCTGAACAACCACTTAAACTCAAATGGATACCTGGACAGTTTTCAATCTGGCATAAGTCTAAGTGGATGTCCATGACATGCGGAGTCCCACAAGGCTCAATTCTTGCACCGCTCCTGTTTAGCCTGTATATGCTCCCACTAAGTCAGATTATGAGAAAGAACCAAATTGCCTATCACAGCTATGCTGATGATACCCAGCTCCAAATCATTATAGCCCCATAGACTCCCTTTGCCAAAGCATTGATGAAATTAACAGTTGGATGTGCCAAAATTTTCTTCAGTTAAACAAGGAGAAAACTGAAATCATTGCATTTGGAAACAAAGCTCTGAAGGTGAATGCATACCTTCACTCTAGGGGTCAAACAACTAAACATCACGTTAAGAATCTTGGGGTGATTCTGGAGACAGACCTTAGTTTCAGTAGTCATGTCAAAGCAGTAACTAAATCAGCATACTATCATCTCAAAAACATTGCAAGAATTAGATGTTTTGTTTCCAATCACGACGTGGAGAAACTTGTCCATGCCTTTATCACCAGCAGGGTGGATTATTGTAATGGTCTCCTCACCTGCTGCCAGAATTCTGACTAGAACCAGAAAATCTGAGCACATAACACCAGTTCTAAGGTCCTTACACTGGCTCCCTGTAACATTCAGGATAAATTTTTACGGACTTTTACTCGTTTATAAATCACTCAATGGCCTAGGACCTAAATACATTGCAGATATGCTCACTGAATATAAATATAAATAACTTAGAAATACCAAGGGTTCACACAAAATAAGGGGAGTCCGCCTTTAGCTATTATGCTGCCCGCAGAGATCAGATGTACAAAAACATTAGTCACATTTAAATCTAAACTTAAAACTCATCTGTTTAGCTGAATGAGCAGTGTGCTACGTCCGAACTGACTGCACTTTTATGTTCATCAAATATTTTTAACTGTTTTATTTTTTTATTTTAAATCAAATTTTAATTAGTTTTAAAAGTATCTTAAATCAAATTTTACTTTTTTCTTTAAAACGTTTTATTGCCAATGCTATTTCATTTTATCACTATTTTCTTCTCTTTTATGTTAAGCACTTTGAATTACCATTGTGTATAAATTGTGCTATACAAATAAACTGGCCTTGCCTTTATGGTAATATTCTCTTAATGACATTTTATCATCAAATAACACCCGTTGTACTAACTTATGCATATATAGTGGGTACAGAAAGTATTCAGATTTTGCAAACCGGGTTACTCGCAATCCGAGGTTCCACTGTATATGATGCACTGTGATGAGTGTCTGTGGTCATGGTGACTGATTTTTGTAACTAACTCATGTTTAGTTATAAGGTTGTGAATCCTTTTTTTTTTTTTTTATGATACCGGTGCCAAATCGATACTTTTAAAACGGTACCGGTGCTTAAATGGTGTCTGAACCGATACTTAAAAAAAAAAGGCACAAAAATAGTGGATAACATTAAAGGACAGTTTTTCTTATTGAAATATCCATATTATATATATTCACACTATGTCACAAAAGTGAGTGCACCCCTCACATCTCCAGCATTGCTGCAGAGATTGAAGGAATGGGAGGTCAGCCTGTCAGTGCTCAGATCACACGCCGCACACTGCATCAAATTGCTCTGCATGGTTGTCGTCCTAGATGGAAGCCTCTTCTAAAGATGATGCACAAGAAAGCTCGAAAACAATTTGCTGCAGACATGCAAACTAAGGACCAGGATTACCGGAACAATGTCCTGTAGTCTGATGAGACCAAGAAAAACCTATTTGGTTCAGATGGTGTCAAGCGTGTGTGGCGGCAACCAGGTGAGGAGTATACAAAGACAAGTGTGTCTTGCCTATCGTCAAACATGGTGGTGGGAGTGTCATGATCTGGGGCTGCATGAGTGCTGCTGGCATTGCGGAGCTACAGTTCATTGAGGGAAACATGAATTCTAACATGAACTGTGACTTACTGAAGCAGAGCATGACCCCCTCCCTCCGGAAACTGGGCCGCAGAGCAGTGTTCCAGCATGATAAGGATCCCAAACACACCTCCAAGATGACCACTGGCTTTGATGAACGAGATTCAAAGAACCGAGTCACTAAAATGATTCAAACTTCCCATCACTAATGTGATCCCTCGTGATGATGCAGCTCTGCCTTCTTAATTCCCCTTTGCACTTGTGTAATGATGTATATTTCCACCAGGGGGAGATCTTTGGTTAACTGCAACACTGATTTCAGATTAAGAACCATTTCATTTGCTTACGCGTTCAGACGTTATATAACTTTTTACACATTCTACCACTGGTAGTTATTGCATTGTCGACATTTTCATCATTAAAGGTTGAACACACATTCAGTACACTGTGAGCCAGTGCCAATTCTAGAGTCTATTTGGGCAAAAAAAAATTAGGGGTCAACTAGGGAGTGTGGATTCAAGCTAGTAAAAAAAAAAAGTACAACGCCATTGTAGATATCTCTATTAAAACAGACAGACTGACATAAACCATAAAATAAAGCAATCTCCAATAGCAGGTCCATTTTTTGACTCTGTCTACAGCTGTGTTCCCCACTCCTGGTCCTGGAGCACTGCTCTGGACATTTTAGTATTATATCTCCCAGCACACCTGATTAAACTAATATTCAGTTTTTACTGAATAAAGTGAGTGTGGTAGAGCTGGGAGAACACTACAATATGCAGGGCATGGCAGGGTGTCCTCCAGGACTAGGGAGCCAGAGGTCTACAGAGTGACACATTTAACTTCCAGAAAGATTATGGCATGATTTATTGGTGATCTCTTTGCCTCTGTCTCTGTGTTATTATACAGTTAATTTATTTAAATTCAAATAACTTTATTGTTATTGTTATAAATAACACAGTATGAATAACAATGAGATACATCTCCCGGAGATAAGCACCATCTACACCACACGCAGCCTTTCTGCTGGAAATATGTAATAAATGATTAGAACATCATCTTTCCAGCATGTAATAAAGTGCAACCATAGTGCAGCAGTGCAGTAACCATAGAATATAATTATAGAATATAATAGTAATTATAGAATATAATAGGGTGAATATACACGCGTGGACAAAATTGTTGGTACCCTTCGGTCAATGAAAGAAAAACTCACAATGGTCACAGAAATATCTTTAATCTGACAAAAGTAATAATAGATAAGAATTCTATGAATGTTAACCAATGAAAGTCAGACATTGCTTTTCAACCATGCTTCAACGGAATTATTTTGAAAAAATGAACTCATGGAACAGGCCTGGACAAAAATGATGGTACCCCTAACTTAATAGTTTGTTGCACAACCTTTTGAGGCAATCACTGCAATCAAACGATTCCTGTAACTGTCAATGAGACTTCTGCACCTCTCTGCAGGTATTTTGGCCCACTCCTCATGAGCAAGCTGCTCCAGTTGTTTCCGGTTTGAAGAGTGCCTTTTCCAGACAGCATGTTTCAGCTCCTTCCAAAGATGCTCAATAGGATTGAGGTCAGGGCTCATAGAAGGCCACTTTAGAATAGTCCAATGTTTTCCTCTTAGCCATTCTTGGGTGTTTTTAGCTGTGTGTTTTGGGTCATTGTCCTGTTGCAAGACCCATGACCTGCGACTGAGACCCAGCTTTCTGACACTGGCCAGCACATTTCTCTCTAGAATCCCTTGATAGTCTTGAGATTTCATTGTACCCTGCACAGATTCAAGACACCCTGTGCCAGATGCAGCAAAGCAGCCCTAGAACATTACAGAGCCTCCTCCATGTTTCACAGTAGGGACAGTGTTCTTTTCTTGATATGTTTCATTTTTCCGTCTGTGAACATAGAGCTGATGCGCCTTGGCAAAAAGTTCCATTTTTGTCTCATCTGTCCATAGGACATTCTCCCAGAAGTCAACATGTAGTTTGGCATATTCCAGTCTGGCTTTTTTATGATTTGTTTTCAACAATGGTGTCCTCCTTGATCATCTCCCATGTAGTCCACTTTGGCTCAAACAACGACGGATGGTGCGATCTGACACTGATGTTCCTTGAGCATGAAGTTCACCTTGGATCTCTTTAGAAGTCTTTCTGGGCTCTTTTGTTACCATTCGGATTATCCGTCTCTTTGATTTGTCATCAATTTTCCTCCTGCGGCCACGTCCAGGGAGGTTGGCTACAGTCCCATGGATCTTAAATTTCTGAATAATATGTGCAACTGTAGTCACAGGAACATCTAGCTGCTTGGAGATGGTCTTATAGCCTTTACCTTTAACATGCTTGTCTATAATTTTCTTTCGAATCTCCTGAGACAACTCTTTCCTTCGCTTCCTCTGGTCCATGTTGAGTGTGGTACATACCATGTCACCAAACAACACAGGGACTACCTGGAGCCCTATATATAGGCCCACTGACTGATTACAAGATTGTAGACACCTATGATGCTAATTAGTGGACACACCTTGAATTAACATGTCCCTTTGTGTAACAAAGACGGACTCCACAAGAGGGTTAGTAATAGGATGAGTGATTTTATTTTGGTTTCGAGAACCGCAGAATGAAACACTGGCGAGGAATGGGAGTGAAAGACGGTTAGCTAATGGAGGGTTTTCTGAATCACCGGAAAGGATCACTTTTCTTCTTGCTGCGTGAAGGAGGGGAGACGAGGCGCACAAATGGAGGTGACAGCAGAGGAGGAATTTCTCGCAGCACAGTGATATCGCGACTGGAGTCTGGGGAGGATGACTGGAGTCGTTTCTGGGAACAAGGACAAAGGTAAATTAGAATCTTAACAAAAATCTTCTTACTTGAAGATGGCGGTTGAGTCCACTTTCGTGTCTACGAGCCCGGACACTGACTGAGGCACGGTGTGTGGTTTTTATGGATTTTAATTGATTGGAGACAGGTGAAGGTGATTAGAACTCCGGAGATAAAGGGCGTGGTGTCTGACTGAGTTCAGAGCCTGACCTGACTGTGACATTACCCCCTCCTCCACGACCTGCTCCTGAGGGTCAACCTCTCGGACGCCGTGGTGGTCTACCCCGTCCTCTGGGCGCTGGGCGATCAGGATGTGAGCTGTGAAACTCATCCAATAGTGTGGGGTCAAGGATGTCGTCCCGAGGCACCCAGGATCTTTCCTCAGAACTGTATCCTTCCCAGTCTACCAGGTATTCTAGCCGCCCACCTCGGCGTCGGGAATTCAGGATGTCCCTGACCTGGTAGATGGAGCCTTCGTCCGTGATGATCGGAGGAGGGGTCGCTTCCTCTTCAGGGTCAGGCTCTGTGGGGGAAATGACAGGTTCGTGATATGGTTTTAATAGCGATACGTGAAAGGTTGGGTGAATACGGTAGTGTGAGGGAAGTTGTAATCTGTACGTTACCCGATTGATTTGTTCCAAGATCTTGAAGGGACCGACATACCTGGGGTTAAGCTTTTTGCAGGACTGTCATAGGCGCAGGTCTCTAGTTGAGAGCCATACCTTATCTCCTGGGTGGTAGATAGGAGCGGTTGATCTATGGCGATCAGCATTAGTCTTGTGCCTCCGCACAGCTCTCTGCAGATGGTGATGTGCCTCTTCCCAGACCCTCTCACTTTCTCTGAACCAGAAATCAACCGCTGGGAGATCAGACGGTTCCCCGTTCCAAAGGAATAAGGGTGGTTGGTAACCCAGGATGCACTGAAAGGGAGTGAAACCCGTGGTGGGTTGGCGAAGGGAGTTCTGGGCGTACTCGGCCCAGCCCAGAAACTGGTTCCAGGAGTTCTGATGATTGTGACAGAAAGTACGGAGAAATCGGCTGATCTCCTGAATCTTCCGTTCCATCTGCCCATTAGTTTGCGGATGGTATCCTGAGGATAGACTCACGTTACTCCGAGGAGACGAAAGAACGCTCGCCAGACTCTGGATATAAACTGTGGGCCTCGGTCCGAGACGATATCCTCTGGTATCCCGTAGTATCGGAAAACATCATTGAAGAGCCGTTCGGCTGTTTCCATAGCCGTTGGTAGACCCCGAAGAGGGATCAGACGACACCCCTTCGAGAATCTGTCAACTATTACCAGAACACAGGTCCGTCCCTCTGACTCGGGTAGATCCGTGAGGAAGTCTACCCCCAGATGTGACCAGGGACGTTGAGGAATGGGCAGAGGCATGACCTTTCCGGCTGGTAAGTGTCGGGGTTTTTTTGACATGGCACACTCGGGGCATCCCTTGACGTACCTCCTCACGTCCCTCTCCATATTGGGCCACCAGAAGCAGACTTGTACCATTGAAAGAGTCCTATCGATCCCAGGGTGTCCAGAGCCCAGAGAGCAATGAATTGAATGAATGAGGGGAGTTCGATCATTCTCTAGAACAAATCGGCGGTGCGGTGGACAGTCTGCGGGCGTGGCTGGAGCTGGTTCGGAAATGGACGCCGGGGATTGCCATTCGATGGGGCTGACAAAGATCTCCTCCGGAAGGACTGACACGGGTTCCTCTGTGGAGTCACTGGGTGCATGCAATCTTGAGAGGGCGTCGGCCTTGGTGTTTTTTGTACCTGGTAGATAGGATATCTTAAAATTAAAATGGGTAAAGAACATGGCCCATCTTGCCTGTCGTGGATTAAGCCTCTTTGCCTCCCTCAGATATTGTAAGTTTTTGTGGTCTGTCAATACTAGAAATGGGTGGGCAGCTCCCTCCAACCAATGTCTCCATTCTTCCAATGCCATCTTGATGGCGAGGAGCTCACGGTCTCCTATATTGTAATTTTTCTCAGCCGGGCTGAACTTTCTCGAGAAGAAGGCGCATGGGTGGAGAGTGGTCGGTTCCCTTTGTTGCTGAGATAAGATGGCCCCCACTCCAGTTGTTGAAGCATCCACTTCCACTACAAAGGGGTCTTCTGGATTGGGGTGAACGAGAATAGGTGCAGACACAAAGGCTTGCTTTAACTGTTGAAACGCGGAGGTAGCCTCAGGGTTCCATTGCAGCGATTTAGGCTTTCCCCGGAGTAGAGAGGTCAAGGGGCCTGCTGTGGTGCTGTAATTCTCTATGAATCTCCTATAAAAGTTGGCGAAGCCTAAAAATCTTTGTAGTTCCTTTATGGTCGTGGGTTTGGGCCAGTTGATAATGGTCGACACCTTCCCTTCGTCCATTTTAACTCCTTCTTGATCGATAATATAGCTGAGAAATTGGACGGATGATTGATGGAATTCACACTTCTCAGCCTTCAGGAATAATTGAAACTCCCGTAGTTTGGTGAGTACTCGGGTGACGTGGCGGTAATGTTCCGCCTCTGACCTTGAAAAGATTAGAATGTCATCTATATATACTATGACAAACCTATGAAGGAACTCTCGAAGGACTTCATGCATGAAATTTTGGAAGACTGCGGGGGCGTTCACCAGTCCATAAGGCATCACCCGGTACTCGTAATGGCCGGTCGGTGTCACAAATGCAGTCTTCCATTCGTCCCCTTTTCTAATTCGAATCAAGTTATAGGCGCTCCGGAGGTCGAGTTTTGTGAAGAATTTTGCCCCGCGGAGACACTCTAAGGCCGCTGGGACCAAGGGTAAGGGATAGCGGAACTTGATGATAGCTTGATTCAATTTACGGAAGTCTATGCAGGGTCTCAAACCACCCCCCTTCTTGGCCACAAAGAAGAAGCTGGAGGCGGCCGGGGAAGTAGATGGGCGAATATAACCCTGTTGAATGGCCTCAGCGATGTACTCCTCCATAGCTCTCCTTTCGGGAAGTGAGAGAGGATATATGCGTCCGTGAGGTAGTGGTTCCCCAGGAAGTAGCTCGATCGCACAATCCCAAGGACGATGCGGTGGTAGCCGAGATGCCCATTTGGGGCAGAAGATGTCCGCAAAGGAGGAGTACTGAGGAGGTATCTCTACCGACTGATGTCCAACGGGGCTCTCGATTGACGTAGTTTGGAGTTTCAAGGGTTGAATTTTTAACGGTAGTGTAGGGAAACAGGAGGAATTGCAGTTCTTTCCCCACTTAAGTACTTCCCCGGTGGTCCAAGAGAGGATGGGGTCATGCTGGATTAACCACGGGCGTCCTAGGATAACATCGGAGGTAGATTCCTCTAATACTAACAGCTGGATTTCTTCCTGGTGAAACAAACCGATCTGAAGACTGACTGGAGCTGCGAGCTGATGAACTGTTCTGCGGGACAGGGGTTTCCCGGTTATGGACTGGATCTGGTAATGTTTCTTCGTCGGGATTGTCTTTAGTCTGAGATGTCGGCACAAGGCTCCGGAGATGAAGTTGCCCGCTGAACCTGAGTCGAGGAGGGCGGCCACTGAAACCGTAACATAAGAGGCAGTAAGGCTTACAGTGGTAGTAAGGGGCTGTAATTTTTCAATATCATTTGAAATCGCACTCACCATGGTTCGAGGAGGATGAATGGGGCACTCGTCCCTGAGATGCCCCCTGCTGCCGCAGTACAGGCAGAGACCCTGGGTAAACCTTCTCTGTCTCTCGGCTGGAGTGATCCGTCCCCGATCCAGTTGCATAGGTTCTTCAGGAGACTCGGAGTGGGTTGACAGCCGTTGAGCTTGTGGAGGAGAGACGGTTCTGCTTCCTGCTGTGGGGGGGCAGGAAGCTAGACGAGCGGAGCAATGGATGGACAGTTGGATGAACTGCTCTAATCCCATGTCATCATCATAGGTGGCCAGCATGAGTCTTAGATTGGGTTCTAATCCCTGACGGTAAGTAGTGATGAGAGCCTGTTCATTCCATCCACTCGCTGCGGCTAAAGTGCGGAATTGTAGTGCATAATCCTGGATAGAGCGGTTACCCTGTTTCAGCTGGTACAATTGCTCACCTGCGGATGCTTCACTGTCACTCCGCGCAAACACCTCCTTGAAATGGGCCAGGAAGAGATCATAAGATTGTGTCAGCGGTCCCCCCTGTGACCAGATAGATTCGGCCCATTGTAGTGCCTGTCCAGACAAAAGAGAAATTAGATAGGCTATTTTGGCCTGATCGGTTGGGAATAAGGCCGGCTGTATGGCGAACGTCAGGGAGCACTGGAGTAAAAAACCCTTGCAATTCCCCGCCACACCAGAGAAGGGCGCTGGTCGCGCCATAGGAGTGGAAACCGGGAGCGCCGAGGAAGCGGCGGCTGCGCTGGCGGGGTCCTGTAATGGCGGCGGTGGTGTAGCTTGCAATGCTAGGCGAAGTTGATTCGCTAGCTCCAGTATAGGGTTTGGTTCACTCATCCTCGGTTGTGTTTAAAGGTCCGGGCTTCTGTAACAAAGACGGACTCCACAAGAGGGTTAGTAATAGGATGAGTGATTTTATTTTGGTTTCGAGAACCGCAGAATGAAACACTGGCGAGGAATGGGACTGAAAGACGGTTAGCTAATGGAGGGTTTTCTGAATCACCGGAAAGGATCACTTTTCTTCTTGCTGCGTGAAGGAGGGGAGACGAGGCGCACGAACGGAGGTGACAGCAGAGGAGGAATTTCTCGCAGCACAGTGATATCGCGACTGGAGTCTGGGGAGGATGACTGGAGTCGTTTCTGGGAACAAGGACAAAGGTAAATTAGAATCTTAACAAAAATCTTCTTACTTGAAGATGGCGGTTGAGTCCACTTTCATGTCTACGAGCCCGGACACTGACTGAGGCACGGTGTGTGGTTTTTATGGATTTTAATTGATTGGAGACAGGTGAAGGTGATTAGAACTCCGGAGATAAAGGGCGTGGTGTCTGACTGAGTTCAGAGCTTGACCTGACTGTGACACTTTGGTCACATTATTTTCAGTATTTTCTAGGGGTACCATCATTTTTGTCCAGGCCTGTTCCATGAGTTTATGTTTTTAAATAATTCTGTTGAAGCATGGTTGAAAAGCAATGTCTGACTTTCATTGGTTAACATTCATAGAATTTTTTTTTTTTTATTACTTTTGTCAGATTAAAGTTATTTCTGTGACCATTGTGAGTTTTTCTTTCATTGACCGAAGGGTACCAACACTTTTGTCCAGGGTGTCTATTGTGTGTGCTGCAGCAATGCAAAGTCCTGTTCAGAGTTATTGTAATAGTGATGTTTGATATGTTATGATAGGCGGAACAGGGGAACTGATTGTTCAGTGGGAAACTTATTGTTCAGCATCCTCACAGCCTGTGGAAAAGCTGGGTGTGGTGTAGATGCTGCTTATCTCCGGGATCACTGCAGTGCTTGCTGTTCCACCTTAGAGCAACTAGATTACAGGCAGGAGTCCTTGGCTAGGGCAGTATCACTAGAGGGAGGGCGGAGCAGCGGTGGGTCTATGTTTCCCTTGTCAAAGTGGGCATAAATGTTATTCAGATAACAAAGAGAGAAGTGCTGTCCTCTTACAGTATATTCTGTTATGACCCTAATTTCCTCTCACACCTGCTGGGAGTTGGTGGAGTTGGTACAGTTACTTTGGCTGATTTTATGCCCCTTCTTAACCCAGTCCTGGCAGTGCTATACAGTATACTTTCCTGTCCCCAGATTTAAATGGTACATCCTTGGCTCTAATGGGCAGTTGGTCCTCATACGTTATCCAAGATTTCTTATTATGAGAAACACGTACCTGCTTTCACAATGTCCACACAGTAATTATTATCATTATTATTATGAATGTCTTGAGACATTGGAATAAATGAAAGACAAAAAAGAAAAAAAAAAGAGACATTGTAAGACCCGACTTGTATATGACGGATCTCTACTATGGCACATACGATTTTGCGTCACTTTAGTGACAAGACATGTTTGAGAAGAAATATCAGACAAAATCTCAGCAGTGTCACTGCTGACTTGTTTCCTGACCACGGGTATGTTAAAGTCAGACGCTGTTTTTCCAAGTAAAGAGGTTCCCACTCCTATCAGACTGTTGCTACTGATTTGTTTCCACACTACAGGTGAATTAACTGAGATTTATCATTCTAAATATGTTCATTATAGCTGCAGAAACACGTCCTATACAGCGTAGATCTGATGCAGAAGCATAACACAAGCTTTAACGATCCGCCTGTGTAAAATCAGATGCAGGTTTCATATTGCCACCTCATCATGTATTCATGCACATTTAGATACAGTGGGTTTGGCTTACAGCAACATATTAATTATGAACATTAATTTATGATAAGGAGACAGCCAATGAGCTGAATCATTCTATAGGGACAGTTCCCTGTTCATGGTCAGTTTATTATCCTGCACACAAGCTAAGTGTCCTGACCCTTCTTAGCTAAAATATAGTCTGTGCAAAAATACAAAATACAGCACAAAAATAAAGCTCTCACTTGTCAACTTGTTCATGTGCAAACTGTCTTCATGAAATGTGGTTTTATTAGTTATCAGATGAGTAAATTTGTTGTTCATTTCGAATTGTAAATGCAAGCGGCTGTAACTAAAATTGATCAGTAGGTGGCACTATAATTGATATCACCCCAGAAAAATAAGCAGCCATGTCTGTGTTCAATGTAGGGCACAGTATCTTTAAGTATCCTTGGATTTTCTGTGTTCTTTTTTTATGTTTGATTTGCGCTATGTTGGAAGGTATGCATCGTTCTTGGCATCCTGCAAAGTAAGTAAAATATTAGCAATTAAAACTATTCATCCAGCTGGTTTGTTGAAATGTTGATCAGTGTTTTGATATGCACTGAGCTGTAGGTTCCTAGATTTTTTTTGATAGACTTTTTTTGATCTTGTCGCTGTAAAAATAGGACAAGTCCTTATCCTTTCCACTTTCCATTTCTTAATACGTTAAATAATCATAAAATGGGCAAAAAATAGGGCGTAATAAGAAAATACAATTTCATAGTGGAGCAAAACTCTTAAGCTGCCATCTTGCTTCAAGCCATGTGACCACCCCCTGGGAGCTTGTTTTAAAAATATATACAGTATATGGCTGCTTGACTGACACTGGTTGATTTATGGTTGATTGACACTGTCTACACAGTCTACCTTTCTGAACTGTGAAGTTCAGTTTTGCAGCATTTGTCTGAATCCGAGCAGAAAGTATAGCTCCATAATTCACAGCACATTTGTAGCCCTAACTCCAGTATGCTTCTAACCCGGCTACATGTCTCTGTGCTTATAGTATTTCTGACTAGCTTTTTCGTTTTCAGTCAGAAAAACACATTTTTTCAAACCACTATTGCCTAATCCTGTTCCTCATCACAACACAAATATACATCATATATCATAAAATAATTTTATTGAAATGTGTTTAACAAATGACAGTATTTGATAGCAGAGGCAGGTTACTAAGTTTACTTTTGAAGTGTTCATCCGTTTTAGCAGGTATTTTCAATCAGCTGCATGCTTTTGAGCTGACTCCACACTGCAAGTTTGCATGTACGAATCTTGAGGGAAGTGACAAAGAGGCAGAAGATTTGGTATGCATAGCAAAACAGAATTAAATATGTACATGAATAAGAGAACTTTTTTGTAACTAACTTTTGCAAACACTGGGTTGATATGGACCGCACAGTTCATTTTATATCTTCTTTTACAGATAGTCGAGGCCATCTTAAGAGTGAAGATGTACATCGTACCAGAAACATCCTAAAGCAAGAAGAAAAACAACAGGAAATTATCACAACCTTTAGACTTTTGCTCATATGCTATATGTTGAGGCCTTATAGCACACTTATTTATTTAGTAGTTATTTAGTAAGTATTTTATCCTCGTCAAGGTTGTGATGCACTCAGAAATTCCTTGGGAACACATAACTCTCCCTTAGTGACAATGAGTATTCTCATTCCCAGTTGGTGCCGCTATGACTAGATTATCATATTGCCATGTCAATCTGTTCAATCTCAGATTGTCATTGATGCTGTGAAATTTTGTCCAGATTGGACGAAGTGTGTGGGAGAAACAGGCAAAAATACATTCATTTCCTGTGCGTTGGGGGAGTGTCAAATTCAGCATGGCGCCACAGGCCGACCGTGTGACCCAAAAGAAAGCTTTTGATTACTTTTGGTCCTTAATCCCTTAAGAACGACCTGAAATTTTTTTTAACTCGATCGGGCAATCCCCATAGGAGTTTGTTAAAATACAACGTGTGTGAAAAGCAACATCTTGCCATTTTTCAAAAATGGCGGACTTCCTGTTTGTTGTAGAGAGACTTTTTTTCCTGTGGCGAAGAGACACGTCAGTGTATTGAATTTCATGCTTGTGGGTCTTACAGGGACGGAGATCACAATCTAGGGGGCGCTGCTGAAACATTTGGAGATTGCCCACTCATGATGACTGTGTCATAAGGGCATGGCCTGCTGTAAATCTAGATTATGAGCCGGATTGGAGAAAGAATGCAAGAAATACAGCAACTTTCTCTATACCGTCGAAGGATCTAATTTGCGGCCACGCCGTGGAACTTTGATAAAAGCTTTTGTTAACTTTTACTCCACAATGACTTCAGGACCATGGGGCAAAATTTCAGTCTCATCGGATTAGTTCCCTATGAGGAGTTTGTCAAAATACGACATGTGTAAAGGGGGAAATCAGGCAAAGCACATTAGCTACTGCCAGTAGGTGGCGTTATAACTGTATCGTCATATTAGCAGATCAATCTGTTCAGACTCGAATGCTCATCATGACTGTAAAGTTTCATCCACATTGGAAGAAATGTGTGGGAGAAACAGCCAAAAAAAACCATTCTTTTCCTGTGCGTCGGGGGCGGTACTAGACCATGTGATCCAGACGAAAGCTTTTGATAACCTTTTGTCCTTGATCTCTTAAGAGCACCCTGAAAAATTTAGAACTCGATTGGGCAATTCCCCTAGGAGGAGTTCGTCAAAATACAAGATGTGCGAAATGCAACATCTTGCAGTTTTTCCAAAATGGCGGACTTCCAGTTCACTTTAGAGTTTATCTCCAGTAGACTTTTTTTTTTTCTTGTGCTACGTAAGTGTACCCAATCTCATGTCCGTAGGTCTTACAGGGACCCAGATCACATTACAGGGATCACAATCATTTGGCCACACCTACACACGCAGACAGTTTCAGAGCAAAATTTTTGCCATGGCAGAAAGAGAGTTTTCGAGCATGTCCAGGCACCCAAATTAGCAGTTCTTTTGGCATGGCAAAGAATACATAATAATTATAAGAAGAATAATAATAATTCCTTCAGATACAGTACAATAGAGCTTCGCACCGGTGGTGCTCAGGCCCTAATAATCCTGGTGTTTGTGTTTTGGCCATTTCAGGCCAAGATTTTGAAGACTCTGAAGTTTAAATTTAGCTGTGAGTAGTGTGTATATTACACAGCCGTGGCCAAAAGTTTTGATAATGACCCAAATATAAATTTTCATTAAGTCTACTGCTTCAGTGTTTTTAATTTGTGTTTTCCCCCACAAATTCTGACAAACCCCAAGCATTGATTATGCAAGAATGGGCTGCCATCAGTCAGGATGTGACCCAGAAGTTAATTGAATTGTAATGATCTTGAAAAAGACGGGTGACCATTGCAAATATTGACTCTTTGCATAAACTTAATGTAATCTTCAATAAAAGCCTTTGACACTTATGAAATGCTTGTAATTATACTTCAGTATACCATAGTAACATCTGACAAAAAGATCTAAAAACCTTTGAAGCAAAAGACTTAATGAAAATTTCTATTTGTGACATTCACAAAACATTTGGCCACGGCTGTAAGTTTCAGAAATATCTTAAAAAAAAAAAAAAAAATCCCCTTACCTGCGTATGTATGTCGATCATCCTAATGATTTTCCTAGTGAAAGTGTTGTTTGATTTCTCGTTATACTCATAAACAGCAAATCGCAGGGCCTCACTGACTCCTGAGTCGTTTATGCGTGCCTTCTTTGGGGTTCCAACAAACAAAACGTCACTTGTCACCACCAACACGAGCACCAACAGTGGGAATACAAGCTTAACTAACATGATTCTCTGAGCTAAAGGCTACCCTGTGCTATGAAAATGCGATTCTCTCAGAGGGACTGTGACTACTTGTAGGGTAAATCAGTGGGTGTGTCAGTGTCTCAAAGTTGCCAATTCCGCGTATAATATGCAACGCTAGCCTTCTTTTTCTTTTGTTTTTAAAAATATGGTTTACAGTTTACAGACAAATCTAACAAGTGACTTTTTTTCACAATTATAGTCTCTTTTCTCCCCAAATTCATTGACTGACACTGTGTACACAGCCTCGCACTAATCAGCACTGTAACTCCCTATACACACACACTACCAGTCAGAGGTTTGGACACATCTTCTAATTCATGTTTTGTGATTTATTTTCTAAAATATCGGAATATAGATTTTTTTCAATACTAGGAACAAGGAATAACACATGGAATTAAGTAACAATAACATTCAATTGTTATGTTTTGTTTATGAAACTGGCTCTCATGAAGACCATCCCAGAAACTTGCCTCGGCTGCAGTGGAGAAGTTCATTTACAGTTATTAGAGTAAAATCACCAATTAACAGCACTTCAGAGCCATTATTAAAGCTTTACACAGCATAAGTATCAGTTACATCACAATATCAACTGTTCAAAGGAAATTATTGCATATTTTGGATGGCTTTAGTATTGTTTTACAATGTACTGTAGAAAGCAAAAAAAAATCAGAAGAGACCATGGAATTAAAAGCTGTGTCCAAACTCTTGACTAGTACTGCATACTGTATATGTGTGTGTGTGTGTGTGTGTGTGTGTGTGTGTGTGGATAGGCACATGCACACCTGCCCTTTTTACTGGGGATTCTTTTTAAAAAAAAAAAAAATTAATATAGGTGTGTGTGTTTTTGTTTACACACAGCTTTCCCTGTTGAACAAATGACAAATCAAAATATCACGTCGGGAAATGTTGACTGTCGAGTTCCAACACCTTTCTCCCCTCCACGTCTCCTCCCTGGTGTGTACAGCAGTGTAGCAGACATTGTGGCTTAGTTTCTTTTGTTGTTGCCTGTTCTTGTGATAACATTAGTGAATGCTAAAGAAGACCATAGTCTCTTTAAACAATATTAAATTAAACGATAAGAAACAATTGGGTGAGTGTGAGAATATTAAAATAAATAGAGTTGTGTTAACAGTATATTCAACATTTTGTTTGAAAAAAAAAAAAAAGAGTGCCCCCCCCCCCCCCCCCCCCCCCCCGAGCCATGCCCCTTCAAAATGTCCATCTGTATTTATTGATTGATTTATACAGGGCTGTGCACAGACATGAAGCTGTGGTTGCTTTTGAGGGTTGGCAATCATGGTGAGTTACTATTTTCATCAGAATACGCATGCTTAAAAAATCTGGAAATCTGTTTTAGGACAGAAGCTGTACATTTAAATCCTGAATTGAGAGCATAATCTGTTCTGGAAGCGTGCTTGTATACAAAGCACTCATATCAAAGCAGATTTATCAATAAGAAACAATGGAAACTCTGATGATTCGTTGCACAATTAAATGCATTTACAGTTTTGTGAAAAGGTACTCCTGTTTTGTTATTTCTCACACTTAAATGATTCAGATCATTAAACAAGAGCCTGGAGCCTATCCCAGGAGACTTGGGCCACGAGACGGGGTACACCCTGGACGGTTTGTCAATCCATCACAGGCACACACATGTACACACTCTCACATGCTCATTAACACACTGAAAACTGAAATACAGCGTATAAAACCGGAATACCAGAGAAAACCCGCTAAGCATGGGGAGAACATGCAAACTCCATGCACACAGACCCGAGGCGTGAATTGAACCCGGAACTGCAAGGCGACAATGCCACTGTGCCGCCCATTAATGAAACTAAATGCTCAAAGATATGATACATTTGATGACATAAATTAGTCAGATTTTAGTTCAAGTCAATACAATGAAAAAAAGGATAAGGGGGGTTGTGCAGTATACTTTTCAAATTTGCGGCTTCTATATGCTACGTAACTGATTTATGTTCTCCTTCTAATCATGTATCAGTCTTTTCAAATTCCTTAAATGTGAAACCAACAAGTGTCATGTTAACAATACTGAAAATAGTTATATTTTGTCTGGAAGCTCCGCCCTGTGGTCTGGAAACTCCGCCCAATTGTCTGAAAACTGGAGGGAAAGTTACAGCAGTTGATTATCGCATATTTTCACTCGCACGTTTACTTCAAGCGTTCTCTTCAAGGTGGAGGTACTGAAAACATATAAATAATAATAAAAAAAAAAAACGTTCAGACTAAGAGGTAGTTCTACACAGAATATACAGTATAAACATTAAGCTGGGGGTTATCACTGTATATAGTGAATTTGAACGCTATAAACCAGTCAGTGTTAATGCTGATGTTAGCTTCCCTAATGTACAATTTAGCTAATCCCGGTATAATTTTATTGGCTACTATATCTTGTGTTTTCAAAGGTTTGGAGAAGTAATGTACAGTAGCTAGAGCTACCGTATATCGAATAGCTGTATTTTCCTGACTTAAGCAAAATCATGTAATCTAAGTTTTGACTGCAGCACGTAGAGTACCTTATCACTAGCTAGCTATTGTGGGGAATGGGTGCATGTTTAAAAGACAAAAAGTAGCGCAAACATGTCAGGACATAATGCATGTAGGTGTAATTCCTAACTTTTACCACACAGTTTGAAACCTTGTTGCTATGTCATAGTAACATAACTTAAACAAGCCTTTTGAAATGGCGGCTAACTGTCCTGCGACATTTTATTATTAATACCTTAATAACTACTTTCCAACGGCATGTTCACGCTACTTTCATGGACTTTCACATTTATATTTGAAGGAATATGAATTATTTGGGAGCATCGGTGCTAGTGTATTATGCGTTTCTAAGAATTCCGGTTCTGACTAGTGATGGGTCATTCATGAACGATTCGTTCTTTTTGAACGCGTCTTTAATGTGACTCAGAAGAACGAGTAGTCTCGGAGAGTGATTTGTTCATTTCTACTGGACGTGCATGCGCAAATCATCGGAAAACCTCCGTTTTGTTATGTACAGGAAACTTCAAGAATTGAACGGTTCTTAACGGATCTTCTAGTCCTAGTCATTCGTTCTTTTGTCACGTTACTCCCGTAGACGCTATGCAGCACAGTACACAGGAAACAGAATTGAGCGATTCTTTCTCAATGACTCTTCTAGTCCGAGTCGTTCGTACTTTTGTCACAAAACTCGATAGACGCTATGCAGTGCAATAGATTCAAAAGAATGAATAACTCAGACCAGAAGATACAGAGATGATAGAGAGGTGAACTGCTCATTCTGTTTATAATAATATTATCTTAGCTGCATTGTAATATTTTCATTACTGGAACAATAGCCAAAAGTTGTGTATGTAGACGTGTTTGGGGTGTGTTTATTGAAAATGTTCAAAAGAACGAAATGAACTAAATAACTCAAAAAACGTTAATTCATTTTGATGAATGAGATTGAAAGAACTGAGTCGCTACAATAATTCAAACTTCCCATCACTAGTGTACAGAGCATGCTGTCCAAATACTTATGGGTTAGTCTCTAGATGTAGAACATTTTTCTGGGTTTAACAAAAGGAACCACAGATGTATGCAGGTTATTTACCACATTTAATTGCTGATGCTGTTTTAAAATAGGAGTAGAGTGAATCTGTTGGGATAGGCTCTTTACAGTACTTGCCATTAATTAAACAAAAATACTCAAACACATGATACATTTGATTACCTTTAATTAGTCAGATAGTCAATAACATGACTGAATCAGACTTTCAGAACCACATTACTTGCCATTAATTAAACAAAATGTCCATCATATGATACATTTGATGACATAAATTTGAGAGTCAATAACAGGATTTAACAATAGTTTCAGAAACACATTACATAATTATGGGAACAGGACTTACCAGCTCATAATTACTACATAAGGTGTCCAAGTTTTTCTTTTGTAAATATAATGTTCTTTCATAAGGACAAAATATTCTACAATTTCAAATATTGCGTGAAGCATGTAAGGGTGCTTGGCTTTGTTTTTCTGCATGCAGCTTAATGAACTCCTGATGTAATGCCTGAGAACAACTGTAGATTTCACCACACAGGAACAGCCTTTCTGTGTAAGCCCTGTAGTTAAAGGCTTGGCATCAACTACCGTATTTGTTTGCTATCAGATAGGCAAGTGTTTTGTGTGGACAGGCTCTTGTCATTATAAAAAAAAAAAAAAAAACTTTATTTGGCATGCTTGGTAGTTTGATTGGTGTTTCTGAATTCACCATAGTGCATAAGTAGGTGTTTGGGGGTAAAGAATTTAGATTTAGCTACAGTAAAAATCTGTTTACAGTGTAACCTCAGATTGCGAGTAACGCGGTTTATGAGTGTTCTGGAAGACGAGTAAAGATTTTTAATAAATTTTTACTTTAAAAAATGAGCAAGTCTTGGTTTACGAGTTTAGTATCATGTATCACGCATGCGCTCTTGTTTTGACACTGAGCGTCACGTGATCACATCTGAGCCAATTATTTTTCTCTCTCTTGTGCTGCAGAATTGTGGGTAATCGTCTCCCCTGCTGGGTCTCGTCTCTTACTGGTATAATCAACATCTCCCTCTCTGTTTCAGCGTATCTCCTACAGTATGTGTGCGCGCGCGCGCGTAATTTGACACCGACACACACACACACACACACACACTCTTGCCTTTACACCCCACTCCTCGACTTCACACACACATACAGACACACTCTCTGCTTTACACAGAAAACTCTGCTCTGTCGCGATTCTTTTCAAAGGTAAAGTGCTGGTTCATTTGTTTGTTTTTTTTTTACTTTACAGCAGTGAGTCCGTTTGTATGCGCTCACGTGAGTGTCATTAGAGAGATTTCTTTTTTTCCCTGTTAAAACAGTGTTTCCGTTGTGTGTGTGTGTTTGTTGTGAAACTTAAAAAGCGAGGTGTGGAGAGGGAGGAGGAGTTTTACTGTGTAAGACGAGGCGAGGGAAGGGGCTAATTCCACACAAACACATACACACACAAATACACGGCGCCTACGCACACGGAACGGAAACACTTATCTTTCGGGATTTATTTTTACTTTTTTTTTTAAAGGTAAACTGCAGGTTAATTTGTTTTATTTTTACTTTATATATTATATTTATTATTTTTATGTATTTATTTTTTTGGACTGTGGAACGAATAATTTGAGTTGTCATTAGTTCTTATGGGAAAATTCCCAAGGTTCCACTGTGTCTGCTTTCCATACCTTGATACTGTAGAAAATCTCATTTTGTTTGGTTTGTTGAATGAGCACCACAAGGGATATTTTATGTACATAAATAAGCTAAATAATAATGATAATACATTTTATTTATAATGCACTTTATATTTGAAGCAAATCTCAAAGTGCTACAAATTAATTAGACCCGAAAGCTCTGATAAAAAGATACATTTTAAGACCAGATTTAAAAGCATCAACAGTCTGTGGTGTCCTCAGATACTCAGGTCTAGGTGCAGCTGAGCAAAAAGCCAGATCTCCCATAGTATGAAGCTTAGTCTTAGGAGGTTTCAAAAGATGTACTGATCTTTGATATGAGTCTCATACGTCAAACGAGAGTCCATTTTAACCCCAAGGTTAATAACTGATGTTGACAATGGGATATCCTGACCAGAAAAGGTAATACTGGTGATGTTAGATGTCCTAACCTGGTGTGGGGTGCCTACTAAAATAGCTTCAGTCTTAGAGCTGTTCAGTTAAAGTTTAAGTTTCTTCATCCATTACTTTTTTCTCCTCCAAACAGATGGTCAAAGTGGATGATGGCAGAGTAGACGAAGAGGTTGAATTTATCCTGAGGTAAAGCTGAGTATCATCAGCATAGCAATGAAATAAAATACTGTGCCGGCTAATGATACAGCCCAGAGGAAGCATATACAATATAAACAAAATGGGGCCGAGCACAGAGCCCTGGCGACATTGTGTGTAGCGGATTTAGCCTCTCCCAGGGCACCATGCTCCGTTCTTTCAGTAAGATAAGATGAGAACCAGTTGTAAAAAGAGTCAGAGAGTCCAACAGTGTGACTTAATCTGTGAAGAAGAATGTTGTGATCAAGAGTATCAAAGGCCGAAGACAAGTCCAACAGGATGAGAAGTGATGGAAAACCAGCATCAGCCGACATCAGCAGGTCATTTGTGACTCTAACCATAGCTGTTTCCACGCTGTGGCAGGGGCGGAAACCAGACTGAAATTTCTCAAACAAATTATTTTGTTTTAAATAAGAAATAAGAAGCTGTGCAGCTATTACGTCTTCCAGCACTTTTGAAAGGAACCGGAGGTTAGAAATGGGCGTGTAGTTTGCAAATACTTCTGGATCTAGGGTGGGGTTTTTAAAAGTGGTCTGATGACAGCAGATTTCAATGTAGGGGGGAACATATCCTGTCTGGAGGGAGTCATTTATTATCCTTCTAATCAGGGGACTTATAGCACAAAGGTTGGATTTAACCAAAACTGTAGGAAAAGGGTCCAGAGCACAATTTGATGGTTTCATCTTTCTGTCAATGGCCTCAACTTCTTGCTGCGTAACATCAGAAAAACAGCTGCAAGGTTGCAAATTCCCTGGCTGTGGGTCATCCATCAGGACAGGTAGTGCAGAGGAACTGGTTAGAGACGAGTCGATGGTATCCACTTTTTTCCTGAAGAAAGTAATGATGTTATTGCATTTCTCCTCTGTAGCTTCCAGATAAGTTTGAAAGCTATAAGTTGTAGTACCTTATTTGCAACAAGACTAACAAATTTGCAGCATATAAGACCTCTAGTGTAGTCCACAGTAAACAACTTATTACACTACCATTTATTCACAACGTTCTGCACTGTCGCCCACAGTCAGATTTTATTGTGATGCAACACAAACAGAAACCAGACTACACAAGTTTTTCATATTTACTGAAATAACTCCACTGTAATCAGGTATTAACTATAATAATTATTTTATCATATTCATGAGAATTTGGTAGAAACCTTCCATGTAATGATTCGTAGTCTATCTGTTGCATTAAGAAAACGCAAGAACAGAATGTCTCATGTTTGTTCTTTATGGTAATGATTTCTAAATGACATTTTATCATAATAAGTCTTAATCAAATGACAATCGTTACACTGATTGAGTGCAATGGCAGTGTGATTCCTGCAGCCTACTGTCTTACTACTGATCCACTGTCATCACTGTTGTAATACAGTAATTTGCCAATAGGTATTTTTCTTTCAGTCAGAGTGTTACAACGGTTCTGTCTTTTCTTATTATTCCTTTTTTTCTCTCTCTCTGTTGTGTATAAGTAAATGAAAAACTCTAACAGGTTATGCGCCCAGAACTTCGCTAAGACTTCAAAAAATAGAGGATTGACTGTTTATCGAGAAGCTGACCGGGCCAGAGAACTGGGCAACATGGAAGTTTCAAATGGAACACTTGATGAAAGCCAAAGGACTGTGGGGCATGGTGACGGAAACAGGCAGCATATCAGATGAAGCAAGTGCACAGGCAAGAATTTAAAAAATGGAAAGAAAAAGCGTTTTCTGTATTGGTGCTTAATATGAGTTCATCACAGTTGTATCTGATAAGCTGTAAGACCCCTAAAGAGGCGTAGGATACGCTAAAAGGACACTTTGACAGAGATACTCTTGCAAATAAGTAGTTTCTGAAAAAATATATATTTCAGATGTGAAATGAAGGAAGGAGAAAATATAACTGATCATTTGAAACGAATGAAAGAATTAACTGATCAGCTAAGCGTGATAGGTGCTGTGATTGAAGAGGAGGATCAGATTGTAACATTGCTGGGGAGTTTGCCATCAAGCTACTGTATGCTACAATTGTAACTGCACTGGAAACTAAATTGAACAATGTAACGCTGCAGATTGTTCAGCAAGCATTAATAAATGAAGAAAAAAAACGAGTGTCTGCTGATGGTAACTATGTCGGCGCTGTGTCTAGTGGTACTGCGACCGGTAGTGTGTCAGCGATGTCAATGCAAGTTCACGGAGATATGCGGTCCAATTCCAAAGCAGTGAGAACTGAAAGACTCGTGGAGATGTTACAAGTGCGGAAAAGAGGGACATATCAAGCATGACTGTCCAAATAAGAAAGGCAAAAAATTTAAAACCCACAAGGCCAAAAATGTAACATGTGAACATTCAGAAGACTCATCTGAGTGGGCTTTTATTGTTAAAGAGGCAAATCAGGATAACTTGATGCAACAGATCAATTGGTTGGACGACTCTGGAGCCTCAAAGCACATGACATGTCATGAAGAAATCCTCCAGAACTATCAGCAATTTCCAAAATCACAGTCTGTGAAACTCTGTGATGGCAGAGTGGTTGATGCCATCGGACTTGGTAATGTTAAACTAAGAATGACATTCGAAAAGGGTGATGTCAAAAAGGTAAATATACTAGATGTAGCTGTATGTTCCCAAATTATCAGCGAATCTCTTTTCAGTCGGTGCTGCTGTCAGTCGAGGAAATACAGTGCAGTTCAAGAAGTCTTGCTGTTACATTCGCTGTAAAAATGGAAATCTCCAAAATTTAAATTAAACTTTTAATACTTGCCTGTAAATAGGCATTTATCCGGTGATTAAGCATCATTACTACTAGCATAAAATAAAGGCCTGACTCACATCACATCCAGTCAGCATCTCCGCTTGCCATAAGAAGTGCTGGAAGACTCGTTGAGAATGGTCCAATCACATGAGCCCAAATATTTAAAAACAATATGATTCGCTAAGAACAAAAGTGGGAGGGTTCAGGGTGCACAGTGCTGCACCCGAAGGATGATTTGAAACAATCCAATAAGAGCTCAGCTTCAAGTCACATGCTTTTCAAAGATTTACGTGCCTACATAGACACTCGTTTGTCCGGCGCCCCGCGTACACAAACACAAATGAACGTAATACAGTTTAGATTTTTTTTTTAATTGCAAATAAATTATATTAAGAAATACAACGGAATATTGTGACTAAATGACTTTATTTTATTAGTAAAATGAGTAATTATTATGTTAAATAATTACATGTTAAAGTAGCATTCTTCTCTGCCTAACTTTAACTTTAACTTTTTTTTTTTTTTGACCGGCCGCCACTGTTTGCAATGCTGTATACCATATTTCAAGGGAAGAGTTTTGGTTAACTGCATTATCTCATATACCTTTTGACACATACAGCCACACACATTACCACTTCTGTAGTTTAATGTTTTTCAGCTGGCATAAACGTATAAAAGTTTGCAATTTCAGTTAAGAGAAATTCTGGACATTTTTCCTCGTTTCAGAATGGTCTTTTTTCTTGTCGTTAATAATGGTGTGCCAAACGGGTTACTTTAAAAAAGAAATAAGTCATAAGTAATTAAGAATGTGTTGGCAGATCAACAATATAATAAAATACTAGATCGGCATTCAAATGCATTTGAGTGCATTAAAAGAGTGAGTGATGGTAGTGACATAATATTATCCAAAAAGAGTAATACACATCAGTGTTTACAATAAATATGAATCAGGTTTAATCATACACAAAAGCAATACAGCAATTGTTACTTTTTGCATCTTGATGTAGAAATTTTTTTCTGTTTTTAACAAAGGGACCACAGATTATTTACAACATTTAACTGCTTAATGCCATTTTAAAATAGAAGTGTAGTAAATTCATATTTATTGGGATTCGTTCCTTACTTGCCATTAATTAAAGAAAATACTCAAACATATGATATATTTGATAAGGTAAATTAGTCAGAAAGTCAATAACAGGACTTGACAGGAATTTCACAAGAACATTACTTTCCATTAATTACATTTTTTTTGGGGGGGGATTTTCTCCCTAATTTAGTCGTGTCCAATTCCTCCCCGTCACTAGGGGGCTCCCACATTAAGGCTACTACTACCACTCAGTTGGGAGGGCCAAAGACTATCACGTGTTTCCTCAGAACCACGTGACGCCAGCCGACCGCATCTTTTCGAACTGCTCGCTCACGCACCATTGGGGCCGCCGTAACACATTTACACAAACATACAGTATGATACATTTGATGGCTTAAATTAGTCAGATATTTAATAACATGACTACGTTTTTTCTTTTGCTAATATAATGTTCTTCCATAAAGACAAAATCTTCTACAAATTCAAATATTGCAGAAAGCACACTAGGATGCTTTGTTTTCCTTTTTCTGCATGCAGCTTGATGATCTCCTGACCTAATACCTGAGTACAACTGCACATTTCGCCACATAGGAAGACCTTTCTGTCCAAGCACTGTAGTTAATGGCTGGGCATCTACTATATATCTTCCGGCGGTCCCCCTGTGTGGCAGCCTGCAACGGCAGCTCTGCTCGTTTCCGAGCTTCTTTCTTATTTTCCTTTTTATTTCATAACTATTTATACTTAAGTTTTTAACTATCTGATTCTGACATCATGCACTACCGTTTCGTGCTAGTTCTGGGCATTTTTCTCTAGTCTTTACTACTTTTTTCACCCGTGTTTGGAGACTCGGTGCGTGGTTCCTTTGTTTATACTTGAGATCAGCTGTTATCTCTGCGTCCAGCAGTGGTGCTGCCGGCGAACAGACCCGATATCGCCAGCGGGGTGAGAAGGAAGAGACCCGGAGCATGGTTCCTTTGTTTATACTTGAGATCAGCTGTTATCTCTGTGTCCAGCAGTGGTGCTGCCGGCGAACAGACCCGATATCCCCAGCGAGGTGAGGAGGAAGAGACGGGGGTGTCGAGTCTGGAGGGAGTGTCATTGCCCGGAAAAGGAGGCATTACAGACCATCTATCCCTTCTGTAATCATGGGAAATGTGAGATCTCTCGGAAATAAGATGGACGAGCTAATAGCGCTAACGCGATCTCAGAGGAAGTACCGGCAGTGTAGCATCATGATGCTAATGGAGTCTTGGCTAACACCGCTAACTCCAGACACGAAAATGGCGCTGCCCGGTTTCCAGCTGCTGCGGGCGGACAGGACGAGGGAGAGCAGTAAGAGGAAGGGAGGAGGGCTGGCAGTGTTTGTGAATGACAGATTCCCTATCGCACATTACTGTGAAAGAACAACTCTGCAGCAGAGACATTGAGCTGTTAGCCATTAGCGTCCTTACTATCTTCCACGAGAATTCTCGCATGTACTAGCAAATAACAGCGTATACCCCCCCCCCCTCGGCCAACGCAGAGGCAGCCTGTGACTCTCTCCACTCTGTAGCCAGCAGACTGCAAATGCAATCACCAGGAGCCCTTTTTTTAATATCTGGGGACTTCAACTCTACATTGCCCACCTTCACCCAGTATGTGACATGTCCCACTAGAGACAATAAAACATTGGACTTACTATATGCCAGTACAAAGGAAGCATACAGTTCATCACCTCTCCCTCCCCTGGGAAGATCTGATCACAACCTGGTGCACCTTGCTCCTGTGTACGAACCCCTAGTGCGCAGGGAGCCACCAGTCACTTGCACAGTGCAGAGACGGTCGGAGGAGAGCGAGGAGGCTCTAAAGGACTGTTTTGAGTCTACTGTGTGTGAGGTGCTTTGTGACGATCACAGGGAGAACATTGATAGCTTTGTCACGTCTGACGGACTACATTAACTTCTGTGTGGATAACACCCTACCCACCAGGACTGTGCGGTGCTTCTCAAACAACAAATCATGAATTACACCAAAAATAAAAGCTGTCCTCTAGCAGAAGAGGAGGGCCTTCAAATCTGGAGACAAGGAGTAGCTAAAAAGGGTGCAGAGAGAGCTGAAAGGACTGATCAGGGGAAAGACAGCTATAGGCAGAAGATGGAAAACCAGCTTCAGCAGAACAATGTTAGCGAAGTCTGGAGAGGCCTTTGAACCATCTCAGGCCACAAAGCCCCTAGTCTAAGGGGGTCAGATCGGGAGACCTTGGGGGCCATTCAACTGGCCCACGACGACCAATCCACTTTTCAGGAAACTGTTCATCTAGGAATGCTCGGACCTGACACCCATAATGTGGTGGTGCACCATCTAGCTGGAAAAACTCAGGGAACGTGCCAGCTTCAGTGCATAAAGAGGGAAACACAACATCATGTAGCAATTTCAAATATCCAGTGGCCTTGAGGGTTCCATTGATGAAGAATGGCCCCACTATCTTTGTACCCCATATACCACCCCATACCATCACTTTTTTTGTTCCAACAGTCTTGGAGGGATCTATCCAATGTGGGTTAGTGTCAGACCAGTTGAATGGCCCCCAAGGTCTCCCGATCTGACGCCCTTAGACTTTTATCTTTGGGGTCATCTGAAGGCAATTGTCTATGGTGTGAAGATACGAGATGTGCAGCACCTGAAACTACGGATACTGGAAGCCTGTGCTGGCATTTCTCCTGTGGTGTTGCTATCAGTGTGTGAAGAGTGGGAGAAGAGGGTTGCATTGACAATCCATCACAATGGGCAGCACATTGAACACGTTTTATAAGTTGTCTGAAACTTGTAAATAACTCATGAAAGAATAAAGTTATGTTAAAATCAAGCACACCATTGTTTTTCTTTTGAAATTCCCAATAAGTTTGATGTGTCACATGACCCTCTTCCTATTGAAAAAACAAAAGTTGGATCCAAGATGGCCGACTTCCAAATGGCCACCATGGTCACCACCCATCTTGAAAAGTTTGCCCCCTCACATATACTAATGTGCCACAAACAGGACGTTAATATCACCAACCATTCCCATTTTATTAAGGTGTATCCATATAAATGGCCCATCCTGTACATTACATTATAGCACATTTATTGATCTATCTTGGAACTTATCTTGGGAATACATACAGCTGCTGGATGGAATCCATTCACACCTTGGGACAATTTTAGAGCCCATCCACATAAAAACATAATGGGAGGTATTTGGAAGAAACATGGACATGAGGCGAACGTCCAAAATGCCACACAGGCAGTAACACAAATTTGATCTGGGTACATTAATGTTACCTCCTGTCAGAATACAACCTTACTGTAACTCTCCCTTAGAGACATTGAGTATTCACAGCATTTACTGTACTTTCACCACAGATACAACAGGCCCACACAATGCATGTAAAAGATCCAGTTGTGAGTAAGTGCATGTGTATGAAGGAGTGATGTTGGATATTGTGCATTTTTTACTGAAATAGTCGAAAGGTCATCACTATTTGGTTGGTAATTAACCAAATGTAAATAGGTTCTGTGTGTGTGTGTGTGTGTGTGTGTGTGTGTCTACATGTGTGTGTGTTGTTTTACTTTAATACTTTGTTCCTCAGCCTACAGGATTGTTCATTTCCATTAGAAATATTAATTAAATGCATATGTTATGATTAAAACATACAGGATTAAAAAAAAGGTTTCCCAGTACCTTGGTATTAGACAGTTTTTTTCTCATTTTATGTTATCTTTATACAGGTCTAACAGTATACTTTTTAATTTGGTATTATATATTTTAACTTAAGAGAGCATGCCTAAGGAAGAGGATTGTGGCCACCATTAAAAAAAAGTCAGAATTCTGACTTTATTCTCAGAAGTCTGAGTTGCGAAAAAAAAAAAAGTCAGAATTCTTAGCTTAAAGCCAGAATTCTAAATAAAAAATGTCAGAAATCTGAGAAAATAGTTAGAATTTAACTATTTTTAAATGGTTCCCCTAATTCTCATTTTCTTTTGATTTTCTATGGATCCCTTTCTTTTGATTTTCCTTTAGATATTTGTTTGATGATCACTTGGAACCCGGTTTTGTTTTTTCCCTTGTTTTCCTTGAGCTCTTTCCATAGTTAAGGCTCTGCCTTTTTTTTTTTTTGCTTTTTTGTTTAATACTGTTCATCTTTGTAAAGTGTAATGTCACTCACACACTCTTTCACACTATGGGCAATTTGGAAACACCAACAAGCTAGTCCACACAACACCACTGAAAACAGAGTTTTGGAAAATCTTCACTTTGGACAGAGGTTTGCAAAAGCTAATTTTTCAACAACCAAAACTGCATTTGCATGTAGATGAAAGGCCCAAACCGGAAATAAAGATCTCTGTTTTTAAAAATACCCGGCTACGCGTGGACATGGCTGTGGGTGGGGTCAAGTCAAGTCAAGTCAATTTTATTTATATAGCGCTTTTAACAATTGACATTGTCGCAAAGCAGCTTTACACAATAAAAAGAAGTAAGTTTGTATGCAATGTGTATGAATCAAAATGATAAGATTGTCCCTGATGATGCAAAGTAGCAAGCAGGGACTCCGGCAGGACTAACTATAACAGCATAACTAAAAGGGAGAGCCAGAAGGAAACACAAACATGAGGGCTCCCTGAGATGTAAAGCAACCAATCACCTCACCGTCAACAAACCTGAGTGAACAATGAGGACAGCATCTAAACATACCAGTTCACCAGAATACTCTACGTCCATGAGTCCCCCAGATCTGCTCCTTTATCTAAGGTTAATCTATTTACAAAAATGCTTGGCTAAATAAATAGGTTTTTAGCCTAGACTTAAACACTGAGACTGTGTCTAAGTCCCGAACATTAATAGGAAGACTATTCCATAACTTTGGGGCTTTGTAAGAAAAAGCTCTGCCCCCTGCTGTAGTTTTAATAATACGTGGTACTGACAGACAGCCTGCATTCTTTGATCGAAGTAGGCGTGGCGGATCGTAAGACACTAACAGTTCACTCAAGTACTGTGTCGCGAGACCATTTAGTGCTTTAAATGTCAAAAGTAGTATCTTAAAATCGATGCGAAATTTCACAGGGAGCCAATGCAGTGTAGATAAGATAGGGGTGATGTGCTCGTATCTTCTGGTTCTAATGAGGACTCTCCCTGCTGCATTCTGTACTAACTGAAGCTTGTTTATACACCTAGTTGAACAACCAGACAGTAAGGCGTTACAATAGTCCAACCTAGAGGTGGTAAAAGCATGAACTAGTTTTTCTGCATCATTTAGTGACAATATGTTTCTTATCTTGGCAATATTTCTAAGGTGAAAGAAAGCTATCCTGGTAATATTATCTACATGTGCTTCAAACGAAAGGCTGGAATCTATAATCACACCAAGGTCTTTTACTGTTGCACTTGATGGAACAGAAAGGCCATCTAAAGTTACAGTGTGATCAGAAAGCTTACTTCTAGCTACTTGTGGTCCTATGACCAGAACTTCTGTCTTATCAGGATTAAGCAGAAGAAAATTAATTAACATCCAATCTCTTATGTCCTGCACGCACTGCTCAATTTTAGCAAACTGGTTTTTCTCATCTGGTTTTGCTGAGACATATAATTGTGTGTCATCAGCATAACAATGAAAACTAATACCATGTTTACGAATTATGTTGCCCAGAGGAAGCATGTAAAGGTGGGGTGTGTCTGGGAAATAAAGTGAAATGGGCTTGTCTGTTTACATCAGGATTTCTTATCTTTGGACAGAAGAAAGCTGTTTAAATATGCAAAAACTCATGTTTGGCTGATCAAACTGTAAATTATTTGTCTGTGTCATATGATATGTTGTTAAATTCTCATTTCTTAAATGTCAACTGTTGTGTAATGAGTGTGGACTGTGTGTCAACTGTTGCTTAATGAGGCCATGGGTTTAAAGTGAATGGGCACTATTGGTGTTTTGCCTGCCATGCGAAAGGCCTGGGTTCGATTCTCAGCCAGTGCCCAAACCCCAGCCACTGGATGCAGTGCCGATCTCAAGCCCTGCTAAAATGGGAGGGTTGCGTCAGAAAGGGTATCTGGCGTAAAAACCTGTGCCAAGCTTGTATGTGTGGACCAAGTGTCCGCTGGGGCGACCCCTTGCTGGGCGCAGCCGAAAGACCAACAACAACTGTATGTTTAGCATTTAAAAACGTTGTATTTACAACGTTCTGCACTGTGGCCCACATTCAACACACAGAAACCAGACTACACGAGGTTTTCATATTTACTGATAGAGACAGACCTACAGATCTTCACTCCACTGTAATCAGGTATAAACCATAGTAATTCCTTATTCCTAAAAACATGCTTGTTCTTCAGGGCAATATTCTCTTAATGACATTTTATCATAATAAGTCTGAGTGCTTTTAACGCCGCCAAGTGCTTTCCCGAAAGACGTCACCTCAACCTAGCATACCGACCAATCAGCAACGCCGTGATTCCCTTGGCTGAAGGCGAACCAACGAGAACAACCGTCACGTAACGCAAGTAAAACAAACAAAGCTTCATACCTTGCTGAAAGTGGTGCGCGATTCATAACTAAACCATAAGAGTAAACCCAAGGCTCTGCTCTTGTGACTTTCTCACTTCCAGTAAATCATACTAGAAGAACTCCATTAACTTTCACCTTCTAAACTGTTTAAGTGTGTGTGTGTGTGTGTGTGTTGTTTCTTTATAAAGAAATGTTGTCTTGGTCATGTATTTTAAAGTTTAAACATTTGCCCAGATCTTACATTACCTTGCTTATAATTGCTAAATACTAGATTTTGTGTTATCATCGGTGACACATGATAAGCAGAACTGGTAAGATAAACTAAATTGTGCTAAATGCTGGACGGGTAGTCGATAAAGTGTACGCTATAAATTTTAATTCAATTCAATAACATTAACTCGAATCCTTAAAGATTCAATTCACCTCTAATCCAGAGTTGAAACCCTACAACGGACTTGGAAAAACGGTCAACAAAGGTCATAATACATGTGTTCCCATCTGACGAAGGTAGACCAGTTACGAAGTTGCGAAATGTGAGACCAGGGGCAGTGAGGTGTGGGTAAGGGTCTGAGGAGACCGGCCGGGGGATGGTTGTCATGTTTACAGGCCCATCTGGATCCATGGCCCCACTCAAGGACCTGTGAGCTTAGACCGTGGGGAACAAAAAGACGATCAGGGGCAACGTATGCTGGGGCCGGGCTCCTGGGTCAATGCCTGCTTAACTTTAGCTTCAATGTCCAATTCCACAGCTGCTACTAGACAGCGAGAGGGCAGGATCGTGTCGCATGGCATGGAGTCATGGGGAAGAATAAACTGACGCGAGAGAGTGTCAGGCTTGGTGTTCTTGGAGCCTGGCCGGTAGGACAGCACAAAGTTGAACCTAGAAAATAACAGGGACCAGCGGGCCTGTCGGGCATTAAGTCTTTTGGCACTGTGTAAGTATTCAAGGTTCCTGTGATCGGTCCATACTAGAAACGGGAGCTCGGTCCCCTCCAGCCATTGTCTCCATTCTTCTAGTGCTAACTTGATGGCAAGTAGTTCCCGATCGCCCACGTCGTAGTTCCTTTCGGCCGGGGACAGGCGACGGGAGAAAAATGAGCAAGGGTGCAGTTTGTTATCCTGTGACGAGACAAGACCCCTCCAATGCCAGAGTTTGACGCATCTACCTCCACCATGGACTGCCGGGATGGGTCGGGGATGATCAATATTGGGGCTGAGGTGAACCTTCTCTTGAGGTCGGAGAAGGCTCTCTCCGTTTCCTTGTTCCAACGGAAGCGCGGCTTGGAGGAAGTCAGAGAGGTTAGAGAAGCGACGACGGAGCTGTACCCTTGAATGAACCTGCGGTAGAAATTGGCGAAGTCCAGAAATCGTTGGAGGTCTCGTCGCGAGGCTCTGCAACCCCTGATGAACGTGATGTCGATTCTCCTCCAGGTTGCGGGAAAAAAATCTAAATGTCGTCCAGATAGACAAATACGTAAAGGTTCAGGAAGTCACGGAGTACGTCATTTATCAGGCTCTGGAAGACGGCAGGAGCGTTGGTGAGTCTGAACGGCTTTACCAAATATTCATTATGCCCGGTCGGGGTGTTGAAGGCGGTCTTCCACTCGTCACCCTCCCTTATACGGACAAGATGATAGGCATCGCATAAATCTAACTTAGTGAAGATGGTGGCTCCTTGGAGAAGTTCGAAGGCCGTAGATATGAGTGGTAAGGGGTAGCGGTTCCTGACTGTTATTGCGTTGAGCCCTTTTCAATCTATGCATGGACGAAGGGACGCATCTTTTTTTTTGACAAAGAAAAACCCCGCTCCAGCGGGTGAGGAGGAGGGACGGATAATACCAGCAGCGAGAGCCCCCGTGATGTACTCATTCATGGCTTCTTGCTCTTGGCGAGTCAGAGAGTAGAGACAACCCTTTGGAGGAGCGGTGCCAGGAAAGATGTCAATGGGACAATCATAAGGCCGATGAGGAGGAAGCGACGTGGCTCAAGTCTTGTTGAAGACCAGCTTGAGATCGTGGTACTTGGCGGGAACATTGGAGATGTTGGGAGATCATCAGGCTTGGCTGGAGTGGAAGATAGAGGGAGCGCCGAGAGAAGACAAGACCCGGAACACGACGGGCTTCAGCCCGTGATAGTGTGCTTAGTCCAGTCAATGTGTGGGCCATGAAGCACTAACCAGGGAAGACAGAGAACTAAAGCAGCATGGGATCTCTCAATAACCAACAGGCAGATCTCCTCAGCGTGGTTTCCGAAAATTCGTAGGGTGAGAGGGTTCGCCGCATGATGGCTGGAAGAGGGCTTCTGTCTAGGGCCTGAACTCCAAGCGGAGGTTCTACTGGAACACATGGGACCTCCAACGCCCTAGCTGTAGCGGCGCTGATCAGGTTACGGTCAGAACCGGAGTTGATGAGTGCCTAGACCTGGTGAGCTTGGCCACAGATGATTATCATAGCAGGGAGTAGGCGACGTGGTTCTGGGAGTCTGCCTGAAGAAGCGCCCTCTAGTGCTCCCAGCCTGACTAGAGGGCGCCGCTTCCTTTTAATGGGGAAGTTCTTAAGAAAATGTCTCCGCAGTAGAAACAGGCTCTTTCCTGGCGACGCCAACGCCTCTCCTCCTCTGAAATTGAGTCCTGTCTAGCTGCATGGGCTCCTCTGGGCTTGTGGAGCGCGTTGAGGATAATCGGAGCTGTTGCATCTGAGCGGTGATGTCAGCGAGGGACTGCCTAGTGGTTGAGCCGAAACGTGAAGCGAAGCCGTAGTCGAGGAACAAAAGCGAGAGTTCAAAGCCGTTAAATCCGTCAGTGAGAGCATCGAGCCAAAACGTGAAGCAAAGCTGAAGTCAAGGAGCGAAAGCAAGAGTTCAATGTTGTTAAATCCGCGAGCGAGGCAACTAATCCAAAACGTGAGACGAGAATCGGGAAAACGAGAAAACAAAGCAGAGTCGGTAACGTGAAAACCATGAAACAAAACGTGAGAATATTGGAGCAAAACACACAATAGCATGCTGCGCTTCCTTATAAGCCGGAAGAAATCAGGACCAGATGAGAAACCCATGTGTCGGTGGGGCGGCAAGACTATCTTGCTATCTCAAGACTATCAAGGGATTCTAGAGAGAAATGTGCTGGCCAGTGTCAGAAAGCTGGGTCTCAGTCGCAGGTCATGGGTCTTGCAACAGGACAATGACCCAAAACACACAGCTAAATACACCCAAGAATGGCTAAGAGGAAAACATTGGACTATTCTAAAGTGGCCTTCTATGAGCCCTGACCTCAATCCTATTGAGCATCTTTGGAAGGAGCTGAAACATGCTGTCTGGAAAAGGCACCCTTCAAACCGGAAACAACTGGAGCAGCTTGCTCATGAGGAGTGGGCCAAAATACCTGCAGAGAGGTGCAGAAGTCTCATTGACAGTTACAGGAATCGTTTGATTGCAGTGATTGCCTCAAAAGGTTGTGCAACAAACTATTAAGTTAGGGGTACCATCATTTTTGTCCAGTCCTGTTCCATGAGTTCATTTTTTTTTTTAGAATTTCGTTGAAGCATGGTTGAAAAGCAATGTCTGACTTTCATTGGTTAACATTCATAGAATTCTTATTTATTATTACTTTTGTCAGATTAAAGTTACTTCTGTGACCATTGTGGGTTTTTCTTTCATTGACCGAAGGGTACCAACAATTTTGTCCACGTGTGTACATACATACTGTACATCTGTGCTCATACATGCAATATGTGCAATACCACATATACACATACTTGCACTTACTTATGCATATACACACATATATATGTGCTCATATACACACGCAGGCACACATACACGTGTGCTGACATATACTATACTGTACACACTGTAAAGCTTCTATCGGGATCGGAAATGATAGACACAGGGAGGCAGCAGTGCGGTGAGTCAAACGTGCAGTATTTATTGAGGGTTAAGTGGTGTAGCAGGTGAATGGTGTGATATTACGGACTCGATGAGAAGGGCGAAGGTGAGGGTCGGCGTGATGGGCTGGTAGGGAATAGCTTGGGTCGTGTCTTGCCGCTGTGCTCCGGCGAGCCGGTCCGGGCGCATGCCGTCTGAGCCGAGGAAACGGAGCTACGGGCTTGTGGCAGACCCTTCGGCGAGCGGGATGTGCGTGGTCCTCCGGGATAATCCGAGTCTGTTGGGAGAGAAAGAACGGGTAAGTCTCCTGTATACATTTCTCACTCACCGGTAGGCTCCGCTGCGGTCTCTTTCTAGTGAGCAGGCGACAGGCGGACGGTGTGGGACTCTTGGTTGCTTGTACCAGGGGGATGCGGTGCCCCGCCCCTTTTTGTGCTTTGCTGCTGTCCAAGGTGCTGTCTGCCACCTGTTTGTGAATCCTCCGAGATGTGCGAGAAGGTGTTATCCTCCAGTGTGTGCCGGGCTTTAGCCCGTCGCCACAGCACCCCCCCCTCAGCTTTGAGCTCATCTTTGGCGATGCGAAGAGCGTGTGGGACCTGGACAGTCCATCTGCGTTTCCGTGTTGCACCCCGGCTCTATGTTGGACTGAGAAGGAGAAATCTTGTAAGGAGAGGAACCAACGTGTTATGCGGGGGTTCGTGTCCTTAGCCCTTGCCAGCCACTGGAGAGGGGCATGGTCTGTAATTAGCGTGAAGTGACGGCCAGATAGATAGTATTTCAGCTCCTCAATGGCCCACTTGATGGCAAGGGCTTCCCGCTCTATCGTTGCATATTTTTGCTCTGTTGGTGTCAGTTTTCTACTTACATAAAGGATGGGGTGTTCTTCTCCTTCAAAGTCCTGTGAGAGGACGGCTCCTAAGCCTGTTTCTGATGCATCCGTGTGTACTGTGAATGGTCTGTTGAAGTCAGGATTTCGAAGGACGGGGGAGCTGGTGAGGTGGGTTTTTAACTGTTTAAATGCTCTTTCCGCCTCTTGTGTCCATTGTATTTTCTCCGGCTGTCCTTTCCTGAGGAGGTTCGTGAGGGGTGCTGCAATAGAGGAAAAGTTAGGCACGAATCTCCGGTAATAACTAGCTAGCCCGAGAAAGGCACGTACCTGTTTTTTTGACGTTGGTTGCGGGTACTTACGCACGGCCTCCACTTTATCTTTTTGTGGTTTTAATGATCCACGGCCGATTCGGTACCCCAGGTACTGTGCCTCGGTCAGCCCCATGAAGCATTTTTTTGGGTTCGCTGTTAGCCCCGCCTTTCGTAGCTCATGTAGTACCTGTCTAAGGTGGTATACATGTTCATCCCAGCTGCTCGAGTGGATAATTACGTCATCCAAGTAGGCAGCGGCATACTGACGATGCTGGCGAAGTACGATGTCCATGAGGCGTTGAAAGGTGGCCGGGGCCCCATGGAGACCGAACGGGAGCACCCGGTATTGCCAGTGTCCTTGTTCAGTAGTAAATGCTGTCTTTTCCTTCGCTTCCGGGGTTAGGGCGACCTGCCAGTAGCCTTTGGTCAGGTCTAATGTGGAGATGAAGCGGGCTTTGGCTAATCGATCGATAAGATCGTCTGCTCTAGGTAGAGGGTAGGCATCGAATTGCGAAATTTGATTTAACCTGCGGAAATCGTTGCATAGCCGTATTGACCCGTCCGGTTTAGGTACCGTTACGATGGGGCTAGACCAGGGGCTGGTCGACTCCTCTATTATGCCGTTACGGAGCATATTTTCTACCTCCGCTTCAATGGCACGGCGACGGGCCTCCGGGGCTCGGTACGGTCTTTGTCGGATGGTTATGCCAGGTGGTGTTTTTATGTCGTGCCGTACCAAATGGGTGAGCCCCGGGTCGGTGGAGAACACATCCCGGAACTGGTCTATTAGTTCTCTTAGTTCCTGATGTTGTGCGACCGTTAAATCCTCCCCGCGCTGCACCTGTTCTTGGTCTGTGTGAGAGAGCGTAGCGAGAGCTGAGACACGCGGCAGCGGCTCTATCCACCGTTTAAGTAAGTTGATATGGTATAATTCAGTGTGTTTTCGCTTACCGGGCTGCTGCAGACGGTAGTTCACTGGACCCACACGTTCGATGACAGTGTACGGTCCTTGCCACTTGGCGAGGAATTTGCAGTTGGCACTAGGTAGGAGCAGAAGAACTCGATCACCTGGGCGGAACTCACGGGGTTGGGTTGGTCGGTCATAAACGCGACACTGCTCTGCTTGTGCTTTTTCCATGTGCTCCCGCACAATGGGGAGCACTCGGGTGATTTTTTCCTGTAGATCCTTTACATATTCTGTAATTGACCTGAAAGGAGACGGCTGCTCCTCCCATGCCTCTTTTGCTACATCTAATAGCCCGCGGGGGCTTCGTCCAAACAGCAGCTCGAATGGTGTAAACCCAGTAGAGGCTTGCGGGGTTTCTCTAACGGCGAAAAGAACGTAGGGCATTAACTGATCCCAGTTTCGTCCTGTTTTATCCACTACTCGCCGCAACATCCGTTTTAGGGTTTGGTTAAAGCGCTCCACTAGCCCATCGGTTTGCGGATGATAAACGGAAGTGCGCAGCCGTTTGATCTGCAGCAGCCGGCATATGTCCGTCATCAGACGGGACATGAAAGGTGTTCCTTGATCGGACAATAGTTCTTTTGGCAGGCCCACTCGACTGAAAAGCAATACTAACTCTTTCGCTATGTTTTTTGTTGTAGCTTTGCGCAGCGGGACGGCCTCGGGATATCGAGTGGCGTAATCTACTAAAACTAAGATATATTCGTGGCCTTTTGCTGACTTTGGGAGTGGGCCCACGAGATCCATTCCGATTCTTTCGAACGGCACACCGATAATGGGGAGAGGAATTAGGGGGGCGGGGGCCGGTTTACGAGGCGAAGTTTTCTGGCATTCAGGACAGCGCTGACAGAAATTTCGTACCTCGGCATCGAGTCCTGGCCAGTGGAACCGGTCTCTCACCTTGGTGATGGTATTTTTTTCCCCCAGGTGTCCTCCGAGTGGATGTGAATGGGCAAGGTGCATTATCGCGTCTACCTTTCCTTGTGGAACCACTAGGAGGTCTCGGGGCTGGCCTCTCCGTACAGTGTGGTAATACAGCAAGCCGTTTTTTATGAGGAAATAAGACGCGGGTTGTGCTTTTTCGTCTCCCACGATCTCTCCTTCTATCTCGCGAACCTGGCTCCAACAATGCCGGAGGCGCGTGTCCTCGTGCTGTAGTTGTGCGAAGCTGCCGTCTTTTTTTATCTGTTGAGACAGGGATAGAGATGGGTTAGAAGGAGTGTGCACCTCACCTTCTGCCTCGGCGTCCGCCTCCTCCTCTGCCGTCTGTGCCAGCCATGCTGGTTTAGGTCCAGTTGTCCTCAGTCTTTGTTTGCGGCGAGGTGGCCAGTTCTTTGGTTTTTTTTCGCTTTTTCCCTCAGGTAGCGCACCTGGCCAGTCTCTCCCTAAGAGGAGAGGGACAGGAAGATTAGGGACAATTCCTGCAGTTATCACATACCTTCCCCATCGGTCCTCGACAGTGAAGCGGGCTGCCGGCACCTCCCGCCGATCGCCATGTACGCAGGTGATCGGGAGAGGTTGACATTGCTGCGCTCCCGCAGGGATAACCGCGGGTCGTGCCAAGGTGACAGCGCTTCCCGTATCAATGAGTGCTGTTAACGGGATTCCGCCTATCCGGACCCAGTGAGTGGGGGCCGGGGGTCCATCTTCAGTCGGTTGTCCGCCGGCCCAAAGACCTCTTGAAGACGTGGCTCTACTGAGTTCCGGCTCAGTGGGCATTGGCTCGTCTTGTGGGGTTTCTGGTCGTTGCGGGCGGGGGGGTGGGAACTCGCGTCGTGGTGGAGGTATGTACCAGGGGGGGTTTCTCTCCGAAAATTTCTTTTTTTCTGGTCCAAGGGAAAGTGTAGTGAGTGCACATTCCAGAGCCTCCGTCATGTCACGAAGGGAGGTGGGGGCTCTCATTCCAACTGCTTTTCGTTCCTCCCTCGGGAGAGCGCGCATTATCCTGTCCATCACGACTCGCTCTGTGACTTCTCTTGCTGAGAGCACTTCTGGCTGCAGCCAGCGGGTGGCGATCTGGGACAGGCGGTCGAGCTGTGCCCGAGGAGGAACTTGTGCTTCATACGCCCACCGGTGAAACTCTAGAGCTGCCTGGGCGCTGGAGAGTCCACAACGGGCTAATATTTCGGACTTTAGTAGTTCATAGTCATCCGCGTCTCCTGCGGGAAGTGCGTAGTAGGCTCTCTGTGCTTCCCCCGACAGCAGAGGGACAAGAATGGAGCTCCACTCACGCTTTGGCCATCCCTCGAGCTCTGCTGTCCTCTCGAAAGTCTGCAGATATGCCTCAAGGTCATCATGTGGTGTTAGTTTGGAGAGCAGGTTTTGTGCGTCCTTCCGGGGGTCTGGAAGAGGCACGTCTCGCCCACCCCGTTGCTGGATCCGTGTGAGCTCCTCTGTCGCGGCCTGGAGGCCCTGTGTGAGTTGTTGCAGTAATGTTTGCTGCTGAATGTTCGTTTGCAGTAGGTGTCCGAGGTAATGTTCTGTGGGCTGCCTGCTCTGCGGTTCCGAATTTCCGACCTGCATTCTCCACCAATGTAAAGCTTCTATCGGGATCGGAAATGATAGACACAGGGAGGCAGCAGTGCGGTGAGTCAAACGTGCAGTATTTATTGAGGGTTAAGTGGTGTAGCAGGTGAATGGTGTGATATTACGGACTCGATGAGAAGGGCGAAGGTGAGGGTCGGCGTGATGGGCTGGTAGGGAATAGCTTGGGTCGTGTCTTGCCGCTGTGCTCCGGCGAGCCGGTCCGGGCGCATGCCGTCTGAGCCGAGGAAACGGAGCTACGGGCTTGTGGCAGACCCTTCGGCGAGCGGGATGTGCGTGGTCCTCCGGGATAATCCGAGTCTGTTGGGAGAGAAAGAACGGGTAAGTCTCCTGTATACATTTCTCACTCACCGGTAGGCTCCGCTGCGGTCTCTTTCTAGTGAGCAGGCGACAGGCGGACGGTGTGGGACTCTTGGTTGCTTGTACCAGGGGGATGCGGTGCCCCGCCCCTTTTTGTGCTTTGCTGCTGTCCAAGGTGCTGTCTGCCACCTGTTTGTGAATCCTCCGAGATGTGCGAGAAGGTGTTATCCTCCAGTGTGTGCCGGGCTTTAGCCCGTCGCCACAACACACACACACATACGCCTATACAAGTTGACTAGGCCAATAGTTTTTTATTGCACTGTTGGCCTTGTGGCAATAAACTAAATAAAACTAAACTATTTGAGCACAATGCAGTGTGATTCCTGCGGCCTACTGTCATCACCTCACCTTTCAGCAAGACAGCACATGTTTTGGAGATCTGTACACAATTCCCACCAGCTGACAGTTCTTATGTAGATTTTAACTTTTCTTGTGTTTCCTGTTTAAGTATTTTTTGCTTTTTTGGCTAATTTTATTCATCTTTGAATATTTTACCTATAATTACAGTGGAACATTGGATTACGACTCCCCCTCCTCTCTTATTCTCTTATTGGAAAGAGGAAGGGCTACTGTACAGGACTAGTTTCTCTCACACACACACACACACACACACACACCCATCACAAATAGATTGTTCCATCCATCCATCTAGGAACTTCTAGTAGTCCAACTAGGGACTGTGGATTCAAGCTAGTTAAGAAAAAGTACAACGTCATTGTAGATATCTCTATTAAAACAGACAGACTATAAACCATAAAATAAAGCAATCTTCAATAGCAGGTCCATTTGTTGACTCTGTCTACAGCTGTGTTCCCCACTCCTGGTCCTGGAGCACTGCTCTGGACATTTTAGTATTATATCTTCCAGCACACCTGATTAAACTAAAACAGTCTTGGTAAAGGCGTTTATATTGCATTTTGGCCGATTTTATGCCCCTTCTTAACCAAGTCCTAGCAGTGCTATACAGTATACTCTTCTGTCCCCAGATTTAAATGTTACATCCTTGGCTCTAATGGGCAGTTGGTCCTCATACGTTATCCAAGGTTTCTTATTTTTAGAAACACGTACCTGCTTTCACAATGTCCACACAGTAATTATTATCATCATTATTATTATTATTATTATTATTATTATTATTATTATTGTCTTGTGTCATTGGAATAAAAGAAGAAGAAGAGACACTGTAAGACCCGACTTGTATATAACGGGTCTCTACTATGGCACATACAGTTTTGCTTCACTTTAGTGACAAGACATGTTTGAGAAGAAATATCAGACAAAATCTCGCCAGTGTTACTGCTGACTTGTTTCCCGACCACGGGGGAAAGGTAATGTCAGACGCTGTTTTTCCAAGTAAAGAGGTTCCCACTCCGATCAGCCTGTTGCTACTGATTTGTTTCCACACCACAGGTGAATTAGTTGAGTTTCATCATTCTAAATATGTTCATTATAGCAGCAGAAACACATCCTGTACAGCGTAGATCTGATGCAGAAGCATAACACAAGCTTAAACGATCCGCCTGTGTAAAATCAGATGCTGGTTTCATATGGCCACCTCATCATGTATTCATGCACATTTAGATACAGTGGGTTTGGCTTACAGCAACATATTAATTATGAACATTAATTTATGATAAGGAGACAGCCAATGAGCTGAATCATTCTATAGGGATAGTTCCCTGTTCATGGACAGTTTATAATCCTGCACACAAGCCTGACCCTTCTTAGCTAAAATATAGTCTGTGCAAAAATACAAAATACAGCACAAAAATAAAGCTCTCACTTGTCAACTTGTTAATGTGAGAACTGTCTTTAAAATGTGGTTTTATTAGTTATCAGATGAGTAAATTTGTTGTTCATTTCGGATTGTAAATACAAGCGGCTGTAACTAAAATTGATGTGTAAGTGTCACTATCGCAGTTGGCATCACCCCAGAAAAAATTAGCAACCCTAGCTGTGTCCAATGTAGGGCACAGTAGCTTTAAGTGTTCTTGGATTTTCTGTGTTCTTTTTTTTTTGTGTGTGTTTGCTTTGCACTATGTTGGAAGGTATGCTTGGTTCTTGGCATCCTGCAAAATCAGTAAGATATTAGCTGTTAAAACTATTTATCCGACTGATTTGTTGTTTGTCGAAATGTTGATCAGTGTTGTGATAGGGGTTGAGCCGTAGGTTCCTAGATTCTACAGTAAAATATTGTTTGTAATTTTTAGCTAGCATAATGTGCAGCAATAAAACACTGCTCAGTACAAAGAGTTCTAGATTTACTGGCCAATATAATTTGACAGTGTTTACGTTGCAACTCATATTATGACTGTTGTGTCTGGCATATTATGAGGGTTGTGTCTGTTATTCTTATCTTCGGTTGGATTGCACATTAGTACAGTATATCACATTGTGCAATGTTATTTATTTAAAAACCAGTATTTTAATTAATTAACATATCAGATGCCCTTTAAAAAAAAAAAGTTTGCTTTGCACTATGGTGGACGTTTTGCTTTACACTGTGTGTAATAAAAAAGTCCATTGATGGCATACCTTGTGTGTCTTGGAGCAAGGTCAGGACTGTACCACCAGCAAGGTCAGGATGTTCCACCAACTCCCAGCCAAGTTCCTGTAACGTGTCGGGGTTTGCGTGGCTTGTGTGTACAGTTACCGTCTCCTCTGAAAGTTGGAGGCAAGTTATCTGCTGGTTTTCAAGGAACAGTGTTCCACTTGCTGAATGTTCACAGGAACAACTGCACTGGGCTCTGAACCCACATTCCTAGAATTGTCATTCAGACGTGCAGCCTTTTTAAAAAGGTTTTAATATGTTGAACAGTTTTTATTTCTGTGTAAGGCATTTCAAATATCCTCTGTTGTGTTCTGTCTGTAGCAGGCCAGTAATTTGACCCTTTGACAGCGGCCTTTTTTTGGCCAGGCATTGGATTTATTAGTTCTATAGCTGTATTTACTTTTTGTTCTTTTGTTCCTTTTATTCTCTTGAAATCTCTTTTGCCCTTTATACCCTTTATGTTTAAACATGTCTGAACTTTAAAAATAAATAAATAAATAAATTGTTTATACACATGGTATAGGCAAGCTAATGTGTGTTACAAGAACTAAAATAGCATTTTAAGTATTTGGATGATGAAACAAACTACAAAATGGTAAAAGTGGGCCACATCTGTCCTGCAGGTGTTTAAAGCTGGTGTTTAATGTTTATTTATTTATACATATTCTGTACCACATTGCCAGGTTTGTTGGAGATTATGGAAAAAAAAAGTCTGGGTCATACCAAGGCCAACATAGTTTTGCTTGTGTGTCTGACCTGTTTATATTTATTTATATTATTTTATATATAATAAAATAAAAATGTAAGCTGGCCCAGATTCACATCAAACCATGTGCAGGACAGATCTGTGCTGTATTTGGCCCGTTGTGCAAAAATGACCACATCTGTTACCACATCTGTTACAGATCTTGGTAAATGTCTGAGTCAGAGTAGTTTTGCTATTGGGGCACCATAATTATCTTAAAAAGTATAGAAAATAATCTGTCTGTCTGTCAGTGGACGGGGCGTGTCCGAACAACAAGGTGAAACAGGCAATAGTTACAGTACATAGTTGCCAATTCCACATATAATACGCCGGCTTTGGGCTTCCTTTTCTTTAAAGTCACGTTTTTGGGAAACTTTTTTTTAAAATGATGATGATGATTATTATTATTATTATTATTATTTTATTATTTTTTTATTATATTTTTTATTGATTTTTCACAACAACAACAAAAAAGCAGAGACAGATCAATAGACAATCGACACCCACAGCAAGCATTTAAACACAAACGTTAATCTATTACTATAAAAGAGTGACATGGAAAAAACAAATGGCAAAACAGTCCAATAAAAGAAAACACGAAAGAAAGAAAAGAGAGGGGAAAAAAGATGGGCAGGACTAGAGTCATGATTGTTTAAGTAGATCCCACAAAGGGGCCCATATCCACCAGAATAGTTCAGATTTGTTCTGTAAGTCATATGTAAGTTTTCCAAAAGAAGAAGATTAGCCACTTGTGCCAAACACATCTTCACAGTTGGTACATGAAATGATGACCATAAGATAAGTATCCATTTCTTTGCCAGATAGGTAATGAAATTTAGTAAACAGTTTACATCAGAAGGAAGATCCAGTGATGTTTTAGTCAGAGGTGGAAAGTGATGAATTACATTTACTCGCGTTACTGTAATTGAGTAGGTTTTTTTGTGTGTGTGTGTACTTCTACTTTTTAAAGTAGGTTTTAAAATCTGTAATTGTACTTCGCTACATTTTAAATCATATTCACTACTGAGTAAAAAAATGAATGAAAATGAAAAATAATAAAAATATTATGCTTTGTATAAATGCTTTGTTGCGCTTGCGTGTGTGTATTGTGTCATGGTCGGGCCCCACTCCAGACTCTACTCCAGCTTTTTTGACTGTCCCTATATCAGCATCTACCTGACTTTACGCCCTGAGAATGACGTCATCAACCAGCGTAACCATATATAAACCGGAGAGAGATGCGGAAAGAGGGGGCGTGTAGGCGATGTGTTGGTTTTGTTGTTGAGAGGATTTTGGACTGTGATTTTGGCGGTCTAAAATTAAAAAACTAAAATTAAAAAATTAAAAAACTAATTTGTTATTTTGTTTTGCGTTCTGTTAATTTTTTTTCGGTTTTGCTATTTAGATTTTTAGTTTGTTATTTTGTTTTTGGATTTGATATTTAGATTTTGAATTTGTTATTTTGTTTTGTGTTTTGTTAATTTGGTTTTGAATTTGTTATTTTGTTTTGGGTTTTGTTATTTTGTCTTTGAATGTTATTTTGTTTTGTGTTTTGTTAATTTGGTTTTGAATTTGTTATTTTGTTTTGGGTTTTGTTATTTTGTCTTTGAATGTTATTTTGTTTTGTGTTTTGTTAATTTGGTTTTGAATTTGTTATTTTGTTTTGGGTTTTGTTATTTTGCCTTTGAATGTTATTTTGTTTTCGGTTTTGTTAATTTGTTTTGCACTTCACGGCCACCGTATACTCCCCATTACTTTCCATTTCTTAAAATGTTATTAATAATCACAAAATGGGCAAAAAATAGGGCATAATAGGAAAATAGAGTTTTGAAGGGGAGCAAAACTCTAAACCTGCCGTCTTGCTTTCGGGCCACGTGAACACCCTCTGGGAGCTTGTTTTTAAAAAAATATATACAGTATATGGTTGCTTGACTGACACTGGTTGATTTATGGTTGATTGACACTCTACACAGTCTACCTTTCTGAACTGTGAAGTTCAGTTTTGCAGCATTTGTCTGAATCCGAGCAGAAAGTATAGCTCCATAATTCACAGCACATTTGTAGCCCTAACTCCAGTATGCTTCTAACCCGGCTACATGTCTCTGTGCTTATAGTATTTCTTTTTTTATTTTATTTATTTATTTATTTTTTTTGGATTTTTCCTCGATTTTCTCCCTAATTTAGTTGTGTCCAATTCCTCCCCGTCACTAGGGGGCTCCCACATTAAGGCTACTACTACCACTCAGCCGGGAGGGCCGAAGACTATCACGTGTTTCCTCCGAACCACGTGACGCCAGCCGACCGCATCTTTGCGAACTGCTCGCTCGCGCACCGTTGGGGGCGGCGTAACACACTCGGAGGACAGCGCTATCCGCTCCCTCCGTTGCGCGAGCTCACAGACGCCCCTGATTGGCTGTAGAGCTATGATTAATGTGGGAGCACTAAGTACCTCTCATCCCTCCCCTCTGAGAGAGGTGCTTATAGTATTTCTGACTAGCTTTTTGTTTTCAATCAGAAAAACACATCACCACTATTGCCTAATCCTGTTCCTCATCACAACACAAAGGAATGCATTCATAAAATCATTTTATTGAAATGTGTTTAACAAATGACAGTATTTGATAGCAGAGGCAGTTTACTAAGTTTACTTTTGAAGTATTCATCAGTTTTGTTTGGAACTGATCTCTCTTAGCAGGTATTTTCAATCAGCTGCATGCTTTTGAGCTGACTCCACACTGCAAGTTTACATGTACGAATCTTGAGGGAAGTGACAAAAAGGCAGAAGATTTAGTATGGATAGCAAAACAGAATAAAATATGTACATGAATAAGAGAACTTTAGTGTAACTAACTTCTGCAAGCACTGGGTCGACCTGGACCATACATTTCTTTTTATATATTCTTTTACAGACAGTCGAGGCCATCCTAAGATTGAAGATGGTTCTCATACCAGAAACATCCTAAAGCAAGAAGAAGAGGAAAAGAAAAAAAAAAATGCTATATGTTGAGGCCTTATAGCACACTTATTCATTTATCTTTAGTAAGTATTTTATCCTCGTTAAGGTTGTGATGCATTCAGGACTTCCTTGGGAACACATAACTCACCCTTAGTGACAATGAGTATTCTGCATCATGTACAGTCGTGGCCAAAAGTTTTGAGAATGACACAAATATTAGTTTTCACAAAGTTTGCTGCTAAACTGCTTTTAGATCTTTGTTTCAGTCATTTCTGTGATGTACTGAAATATAATTACAAGCACTTCATACGCTTCAAAAGCTTTTATCGACAATGACATGACATTTATGCAAAGAGTCAGTATTTGCAGTGTTGGCCCTTCTTTTTCAGGACCTCTGCAATTCGACTGGGCTGCTCTCAATCAACTTCTGGGCCAAATCCTGACTGATAGCAACCCATTCTTTTATAATCACTTCTTGGAGTTTGTCAGAATTAGTGGGTTTTTGTTTGTCCACCTGCCTCTTGAGGATTGACCACAAGTTCTCAATGGGATTAAGATCTGGGGAGTTTCCAGGCCATGGACCCAAAATTTCAATGTTTTGGTCCCCAAGCCACTTAGTTATCACTTTTGCCTTATGGCACGGTGCTCCATCGTGCTGGAAAATGCATTGTTCTTCACCAAACTGTTGTTAGATTGTTGGAAGAAGTTGCTGTTGGTGGGTGTTTTGGTACCATTCTTTATTCATGGCTGTGTTTTTGGGCAAAATTGTGAGTGAGCCCACTCCCTTGGATGAGAAGCAACCCCACACATGAATGGTCTCAGGATGCTTTACTCTTGGCATGACACAGGACTGATGGTAGCGCTCATCTTTTCTTCTCCGGACAAGCCTTTTTCCAGATGCCACAAACAATCGGAAAGAGGCTTCATCCGAGAATATGACTTTGCCCCAGTCCTCAGCAGTCCATTCGCCATACTTTTTGCAGAAGATCAATCTGTCCCTGATGTTTTTTTTTAAGAGAAGTGGCTTCTTTGCTGCCCTTCTTGACACCAGGCCGTCTTCCAAAAGTCTTTGCCTCACTGTGCATGCAGATGCGCTCACACATGCCTGCTGCCATTCCTGAGCAAGCTCTGCACTGGTGGCACTCCGATCCCGCAGCTGAATCCTCTTTAGGAGACGATCCTGGCGCTTGCTGGACTTTCTTGGATGCCCTGAAGCCTTCTTAACAAGAATTGAACCTCTTTCCTTGAAGTTCTTGATGATCCTATAAATTGTTGATTCAGGTGCAATCTTAGTAGCCACAATATCCTTGCCTGTGAAGCCATTTTTATGCAACGCAATGATGGCTGCACGCGTTTCTTTGCAGGTCACCATGTTTAACAATGAAAGAACAATGATTTCAAGCATCACCCTCCTTTTAACATGTCAAGTCTGCCATTCTAACCCAATCAGCCTGACATAATGATCTCCAGCCTTGTGCTCGTCAACATTCTCAGCTGAGTTAACAAGATGATTACTGAAATGATCTCAGCAGGTCCTTTAATGACAGCAATGAAATGAAGTTAAAAGTTTTTTTTTTCGGGATTATGTTAATTTTCATGGCAAAGAAGGACTATGCAATTCATCTGATCACTCTTCATAACATTCTGGAGTATATGCAAATTGCTATTATAATAACTTAAGCAGCAACTTTTCCAATTTCCAATATTTATGTAATTCTCAAAACTTTTGGCCACGACTGTAGACTTTTACTTTGACCACAGCTAATGCAACATTAATAAGAAATAATCCTGGTGTCCGTATTTTGGCCATTTCAGGCCCAGATTGTGAAGACTCAGAAGTTTAATCTCAGAAGCTTTAATTTAGCTGTGAGTAGTATATTACACAGCCATGGCCAAAAGTTTTGATAATGACCCAAATATTAGTTTTCATAAAGTCTACTGCTTCAGTGTTTTTAATTTGTGTTTTCCCCCACAAATTCTGACAAACCCGAAGCATTGATTATGCAAGAATGGGCTGCCATCAGTCAGGATGTGACCCAGAAGTTGACTGACAGCATGCGAAGGAGAATTGCAGAGGTCTTGAAAAAGAAGGGTGACCACTGGAAATATTGACTCTTTGCATAAACTTAATGTAATTGTCAATAAAAAGCCTTTGACACTCATCAAATGCTTGTAATTATACTTCAGTATACCATAGTAACATCTGACAAAAAGATCTAAAAACTCTGAAGCAAAAGACTTAATGAAAATTGTAACGCTCGGCTATGTAAACAAAGCTAATTACACTGCTACGGGGTCGAAAATATAAATACAGGTTACTACTATTTACTTCCGGTGTAATATGAACTTTGCAGACCAAGTAAAGATGCGACACAACAACAAATACTAAACAAATGCAAAGTGTATTAAGTGAAAAATATAAATAAAAAAGGTGCACCAAAGAAACCACTATATACAAAATATATACAAAATATACACAAAAATAAAGAAAGAGAAAAAGTGTGTGCATATATGAAAGTCCAGCGTCCGTGTTATTGTTTGTGTGTGTGAAATGGTGGCGGGGAGAGATGCCTCGGCCTCACCGGTAGAGGATGGCTAATCCGGGAGCACGAGAAAATGGCGGCAACAAACAACCTTGCTCTCTTCACAACTGCGCAGTAACTCCTCATCTCTCCACCCGACATATTTGCCGGTTCCGCTTTTATGCCGTTCGACTTCCGGGTTCCCTCGCGCAGCGATCGCGCATGCTCGCGGAGCGTAAACCCGAAACCAAAACACAGTCTGTTGGGACACTATAACCATATCGGGGTTGTTGATAAGGCCCGGTGGTTTTATATTTATTCACCATCTACATGTGGCCTATATTAACATCCCCATTATGTGGCTGTGCTACAAAATGACTATTTGTGTCATTCACAAAACATTTGGCCACAGGTGTAAGTTTCAAAAATATCAAAAAAAAAAAAAAAATCCCCTTACCTGCGTCTGTATGTCGATCATCCTAATGACTTTCCTAGTGAACGTGTTGTTTGATTTCTCGTTATACTCATCAACAGCGAATCGCAGGGCCTCACTGACTCCTGGGTCGGTTATGCGTGCCTCCTTTGGGGTTCCAACAAACAAAACATCACTCGTCACCACCAACACGAGCACGAACAGTGGGAATACAACCTTAACTAACATGATTCTTTGAGCTAAAGGCTACCCTGTGCTATGAAAATGCGATTCTCTCAGAGGAGCCGCGACTATTTGTAGGGTAAATTTGGCTGTCTGTCAGTGGGTGTGTCAGTTGCAAATTCTAACCCATAACCCATAGTTGCCAATTCCGCGTATAATATGCGACTCTAGCCTTCTTTTTCTTCTGGTTTTAAAAATATGCTTGCTTTACAGACAAATCTAACAAATTACTTTTTTCACAATTTCTCCTTTCTCCCCAAATTCATTGATTGACACTGTGTACACAGCCTCGCACTAATCAGCAGTGTAACGCCCTACACACACACACACACACACACACACACACACGCACACACACGCACATACACACATACACACACACACACACAACCAGTGAAAGATTTGGACACATCTTCTAATTCATGTTTTGTGATTTATTTTCTAAAATCTAGAACAGATCTTATTTTTTTCAAAACTAGGAAATAACACATGGAATTAAGTAACTATAACAGTCAATTGTTATGTTTTGTTTATGAAACTGGCTCTCATGAAGATCATCCCAGGAAAGCAAAACCAAAACTTGCCTCAGCTGCAGTGGAGAAGTTCATTTACAGTTATTAGAGTAAAATCACCAATTAACAGCACTTCAGAGCCATTATTAAAGCTTTACACAGCATAAGTATCAGATACATCACAATATCAACTGTTCAAAGGAAATTATTGCATAATTTGGATGGCTTTAGTATTGTTTTACAATGTACTGTAGAAAGCAAAAAAAAAAAAAATCAGAACAGACCACGGAATTAAAAGCTGTGTCCAAACTCTTGACTGGTACTGCATACTTGTATATATGTGTGTGTGTGTGTGTGTGTGTGTGTGTGTGTGTGTGTGTGTGTGTGTGTGTGTGTGTGTGTGGATAGGCACATGCACACCTGCCCTTTTTTCTAAGGAGTTATATATACATATACAGTACAGATCAAAGTTATATATACATATACAATACAGACCAAAAGTTTGGACACCTTCTCATTCAAAGAGTTTTCTTTATTGTGTTCTTTATTGTGTTCTTTAGCACAAACAAGTCTCTTCTGCTTGTTGCCTGTCCTTAGCAGTGGTTTCCTAGCAGATATTCTACCATGAGGTCCTGATTCACACAGTCTCCTCTTAACAGTTGTTCTAGAGATGTGTCTGCTGCTAGAACTCTGAGTGGCATTGACCTGCTGTCTGATCTGAGCTGCTGTTAACCTGCGATTAATTACCACAAAATATAAAGTAAAAATAAAAAAATGAATCTGCACTTTACCTTTAAAAAAAAAGTCAAAATAAAATCTCGACAGATAAGAGTTTTCCGATGCTGTGTATTTGTCTGTGTGTTTGTGTGTGTGAAGCTAAAGTAAGGAGCCCCGCCCCCCTCCCTCTTCTCATCTTACACATTAACCCGTTCTACTCTCTTGAACGGAAACACTGTTTTATCGGGAGAATAAACAAGAAATCTCTCTAACGACACTCGAATGAGTACAGACTAATGGAATCACTGCTGTAAAGTAAAAATAAAACAAATTAACCTGCACTTTACTTTTGAAAAGAATCGCGACAGAGCAGTGTTTCTGTGTAGAGCAGAGAGAGAGAGTGTGTGTGTGTCTGTGTGTGTGTGGCACGGTGTCCAATGACGTGCGTGCACACAGACACAAAGAGCAGGCTGATACAGAGAGAGAAAATAGCTAATGAGACTTGCTTTTGCTTTACATGCGCGCACACACGTGGGTTATAATACGCGCGCGTTGTACATACACACATACTAACACAAAATAAAATATGTTTTACGCACACGCGCGTGGTCATGGTGTTATAGTAAACAGTACACATGTGCACGGATGTTGATTATACCAGTGAGAGACGAGCACTAAGACCCAGCAGGGGAGACGATTACCCACAATTCCGCAGCGGAAAAAAGAGAAAAACCGTTGGCTCAGTTGTGATCACGTGACGCTCGGCGTCAAAACAAGGAGACTACATGATACTCGGTACTCGTAAACCAAGACTTGCTCATTTTTCAAAAATCTTTGCTTTTCTTGCGGAACACTCGCAAACCGTGTTACTCGCAATCCGAGGTTCCACTGTATAGATATACAGGGACGTGCACAGACATGAAGCTGTGGTTGCTTTTGAGGGTTGGCAATCATGGTGACTTACTACTTGCATCAGAATATGCGTGCTTAAAAAATCTGGAAATCTGTATTAGGACAGAAGCTGTACATTTAAATCTTGGATTGAGAGCATAATCTGTTCTGGAAGTGTGTTTGTATACAAAGCACTTGTATATCAAAACAAATTTACCAATAAGAAATAATGGAAACTCTGAAGATTCTTTCCACAGCCTGAAAATATTCATTTAAAAATAATAAATACAAAATATAAAGGAAAAATAAAACAAATTAACCTGCTAACATTTGACTGATCAAAGTCTACATTTAATTGCAATTCTAATAGCAGTTGTCTGTGGAAGATGCAAACTAAAACACTGATCTCCGTACAAGAATATGGTCAGATCAACAATATAATAAAATACAAAATTGACATTTAAATGCATTTAAGTGCATTAAAGGAATGAGTGAGGGTAGTGACATAATATTATTCAAAGAGAGAAATACATGTTAGTTTTCATGTCAGTAAATATGCATCAGGTTTATTCATACACAAAAACAATGCAGCCAAGTAAGGAGAGAAAATGCAAACTCCATGCACACAGACCCGAGGTGTGAATTGAACCCGGAACTGTAAGGCGACAATGCCACTGTGTCGCCCATTAATTAAACAAAATGCTCAAACATATGAAACATTTGATGACATAAATGAGTCAGATTTTAGTCCGAGTCAATACACTGAAAAAAAAAGGACAAGGGGAGTTTTATACTTTACAAATTTGCAGCGTATATATGCTACATAGTTTATTTATGTTCTCCTTCTAATCAGTATTGTATCAATCTTTTAATATTTAAGTATCTTAAATTTAAAATTAAGTATTTTAAAATTCCTTACATTCCATACAGTATTAACAACACTGAAAATACTGTAGTTATATTTAGTCTGGAAGCTCCGGCGCATTGGTCTGAAAACTGGAGGGAAAGTTACAGCAGTGGATTATTGCATGCCCGCCATATTTTCACGAGCATGTTTACTTCGTGTTCTCTCCAAGGTGAAGGTAATGAAAACATATAAACAAAAAAAAAACGTTCAGACTGAGAGGTAGTTATACAATAATATATAATATATATACACTACAGACCAAAATTTTGGACACACCTTCTCATTCAAAGAGTTTTCTTTATTGTGTTCTTTATTGTGTTCTTTAGCCTAAACGCGTCTCTTCTGCTTGTTGCCTGTCCTTAGCAGTGGTTTCCTAGCAGATATTCTACCATGAAGGCCTGATTCACACAGTCTCCTCTTAACATTTGTTCTAGAGATGTGTCTGCTGCTAGAACTCTGTGTGGCATTGACCTGCTCTCTGATCTGAGCTGCTGTTAACCTGCGATTTCTGAGGCTGGTGACTCGGATGAACTTATCCTCCGCAGCAGAGGTGACTCTTGGTCTTCCTTTCCTGGGGCGATCCGCATGTGAGCCAGTTTCTTTGTAGTGCTTGATGGTTTTTGTGACTGCACTTGGGGACACTTTCTGTCACGATTTGTGGGTGTGCGAGGCATAACTGCAAGAGGATCCAGGTTTTAAAGGAAAACGATGCTTTTATTTAAACACAAAAGTCAGGGAAACTCGACAAAACAAAGATACTTTATAAATGGAAACGGTAACTAAAACACGAATAGACGAAACAAAAGACACTATTAAACATGCAGACATTTACCAAGATAAATTAACAGACGCAAGACAAGAAACTCAAAGACACCAAACTATTTATAATAAAACTAATAACCAACTCGGTTCAGGTGAGCGCCCCTGGTCACCTGACCGAGTTGCCACATGGGAACTGAAGTTTAAACTAAACAGAACTACAATCAAAAACACAGGGCGCTTTGGCGCCCTCTAGGGGTTATCCCTGACATAACCCCCCCTCAAAGGGCGCAACTCCGGGGCGCCACAGGAGGTCCAGGGCATCCCCCCAGGGTCCAATGTCCGCCCCTCTCACCCAGAGGCTGGCACCTTTATCCTGTGGGCCAGGTGGCTTTATGCCCCCGTTGAAGCAGGGCGGCGGAGACGGAGGAAGCTCGTCGTCCTCGGTGACGTAGGGCGGCGGAGGCAGAAGAGGAAGCTCGCTGTCCTCGGCGGCGCACGACGGTGGCGGCGGAGGAAGAGGAAGCTCGACATCCTCGGCGGCGGCGGAGGAAGAGGAAGCTTGACGTCCTCCGCGGCGCATGACGGCGGCGGCGGAGGAAGAGGAAGCTCGACGTCTTCGGCGGCGCACAACGGCGGAGGAAGAGGAAGCTCGGCGTCCTCGGCGGCGCATGACGGCGGCGGCGGAGGAAGAGGAAGCTCGCTGTCCTCGGCGGCTCGGTGCAGCGGCAGCAGCTCGCTGTCCATAACGAAAGCGCCGTGCTCGGCAGCGCGGTGCAGCGGCGGCAGCTCGCTGTGCTCGACGAAGCAGCTACATGGCAGAATATAAAGCTCACTGTGCGGCGGAAAGATGAGCTCGCCGTCTTCGTCGTCGCTGCTGAGCTCTCTTTCGTCGTCGACACTATACAGCAAATAGTAGCGCTCGCCGCTGTCATCGTAGAAAGCCATGTAGTTGAGTTCACCGTCTTCGTCGTCGCTGTAACACGGGAAAGGAACTGGCAGGTCTGGACCTTCCTCGAGGCGCAGCTGCATCAGCATTTCCTGGAGGTCAGCTACCTGCTCCTGCAGGTTACGGATGTGCCCCTCATTCCCTTCTGCGCTCCGCCCGACGCTGCTCCAGTCTAGCTGGGAGGCTGCTCCCGGCTGTGCATACCGCCCAGACGCCGTTCCTTGTAGCCGCACGCTGTGGGGTGCCCCTTCCCCCCGCTCACCTCCGAAACTAGACCTCCTGGTCTCTGCCTTCCGGCCGGTGCGGGGACTCATGTCACCCCGAGCTGCGCCACCACTGAATGGCGTGCGCCGTATCGCCAGCCGGCAGCCATCCCAGTCACGCTGCCGTGTTAGCTCCTCTTTCTCCTTACTATCCCGTTTCCTTCTCCGCCTTCCACTACGCCGTTTGGGTCTCCTCCTGCTCTCCGCGTCGGTTTCCCAAACTCCAAACATCGTTGCCCCCCCCCCCCCCAAAAGAATCTCCCGGGGGAAGGGCTCCCCTGCTATGCCTCTTTTGCGGTCTTGCGTTCTGTCACGATTTGTGGGTGTGCGAGGCATAACTGCAAGAGGATCCAGGTTTTAAAGGAAAAGGATGCTTTTATTTAAACACAAAAGTCAGGGAAACTCGACAAAACAAAGATACTTTATAAATGGAAACGGTAACTAAAACACGAATAGACGAAACAAAAGACACTATTAAACATGCAGACATTTACCAAGATAAAATAACAGACGCAAGACAAGAAACTCAAAGACACCAAACTATTTATAATAAAACTAATAACCAACTCGGTTCAGGTGAGCGCCCCTGGTCACCTGACCGAGTTGCCACATGGGAACTGAAGTTTAAACTAAACAGAACTACAATCAAAAACACAGGGCGCTTTGGCGCCCTCTAGGGGTTATCCCTGACACTTTCAAAGTTTTCCCAATTTTTCGGACTGACTGACCTTCATTTCTTAAAGTAATGATGGCCACTCGTTTTTCTTTACTTAGCTGCTTTTTTCTTGCCATAATACAAATTCTTTGAATGAGAAGGTGTGTCCAAACATTTGGTCTGTACTGTATATATAATTATATTTGTTATAATCATATATTATACAATAATGTATAAACAGTAAGGTGGGGATTATCACTCTAAATAAATTTGCTTGACTTAAGCAAAATAACATAATCTAAGTTTTGACTGCAATAGTAGAGTACCTTATCCCTAGCTACAGTAGCTATTGTGGGGAATGGGTGCATGAATAAACACAAAACGTAGCGCAAACATATCAGGACATGTGTAATGCTACCTTTTACCACACAGTTTGAAAACTTGTTGCGGTGTGATTGTAACATAACTTAAACAGGCCTTTTGAAATGGCGGACTGTTACTGTAAGTAGCTAACTGCCCTGCTTCATTTTATTATTAATGCCTTAATAACTACTTTCCAACGGCATGTTCACGCTACTTTCATTGACTTTCACATTTATATTTGAAGGAATGTGAATTATTTGGGAGCATCGGTGCTAGAGTATTATGCGTTTCTAAGAATTCCGATTCTGATTAGTGATGGGTCATTCATGAAAGATTTGTTCTTTTTGAACGCGTCTTTAACGTGAGTGAGTCGTTATTTTTCTACTGGGCGCGCGTGCACAAAGCATCGCAAAACCTCTGTAGGTTATGTATAGGAAACAGAATTGAACGGTTCTTAACGAATCTTCTAGTCCAAGTCATAAGTTCGTTTGTCACGTGACTCCCATAGACGCACAGTAAATAGGAAACAGAATTGAGTGATTCTTTCTCAATGACTCTTCTAGCCTGAGTCGTTCATTCTTTTGTCACGGGACTCCCATAGACGCTACTGCTCAAAAGAACAAAATGAACTAAATGACTCAAAAAAAGATTAACTCATTTTGATGAACGAGATTCAAAGAACCGAGTCACTAAAACGATTCAAACATCCCATCACTAGTGTACAGAGCATGCTGTCCATGCTGTGGTTGCTTTTGAGGGTTGGCAATCATGGTGACTTACTACTTGCATCAGAATATGCGTGCTTAAAAAATCTGGAAATCTGTATTAGGACAGAAGCTGTACATTTAAATCTTTGATTGAGAGCATAATCTGTTCTGGAAGTGTGTTTGTATACAAAGCACTTGTATATCAAAACAGACTTTCAGAACCACATTACTTGCCATTAATTAAACAAAATGGTCAATCATATGATACATTTGATGACATAAATTAAAGAGTCAATAACAGGACTTAACAGGAGTTTCAGAAACACATTACATAATTATGGGAACAGGATGACCAGTTCATAATTACTACATAAGGTGTGGAAGTTTTTTTTCTTTTTTTTGTAAATATAATGTTCTTTCATAAGGACAAAATATTCTCCAAATTTGAATATGGCGTGAAGCATGTAAGGGTGCTTGGCTTTGTTTTTCTACATGCAGCTTAATGATCTCGTGAGTAATGCCTGAGTACACCTGTAGATTTCACCATACAGGAGCAACCCTTCTGCGTAAACACTGTAGTTAAAGGCTGGGGTCCGTTCTTCGTACGTTGCTTGAACATCAACAGTAGAAACACTGATCACAACCCCTGCGATTGGTTGACGAAATGGCAAAAGAGCAGCTCTTTTTTTTTCTCTATCGGAGCAAGAGCTTTTATTAAAGGGTTATGGAGAATTTCAAACTTTAATAAAGATAATTTAAAATAAAAGTAATTATGAAATACGTGAGTGCTGCCCATGTTACATGTTATGTGTGTATGTATGTATGTATGTATGTATGTGTTTGTATATATATATATATATACACACACACACACACACTCTCGAATCCTATTTGTATTAATTTAAAGTTAGCTGAACAAATATGATATTTTAAGTAATCATAAGTACTTAAGTAACAGTAACTGTCACCTCAAAGTTCCACTAACTTAAATCTACAGAGCACTGGTGGCTCAGTGGTAGGTGTTTCACCTGCCATGTGAAAGACCCGGGTTCGGTTCCCGCTCTGGATTGAATTTACTTTATTTGCAACAAGTTCAACAAACTCAAATAGATAGTTCTGTTTATTTAAAATTGGAAACATTATTACTTAAAAAAAATAATGTAACTGATGACCTCAAATATTTTGAGTTTTGCCAACTTAATCGGGTTTACAGTGTAAAAGTGAAGTAGAAGAACAAGTATAGTAAGAAGTATATTGTCATGCTGTGCTAAAGGATCCTGTCTATCACGCAATACACGAGGAATTTGAAAAACTCTGCGTATAATCCTGACACCTTCAGTAACCGGTTGCTCTCATAAATGGACAAGACAGATTTGAGAAAATTACCTCCACATATACAGTAGAAGCAATCGGGGGATAGAATGTTACATATTATTAGACACACACGGAGATTAACACACGAATGATGACCACAGCCACACACACACACACACACACACACACACACACACACACATGTATACATATACTGTATTTATGTTTAAATACATCCATCCATATATTCATGCACGATACTTTTCTTTTCCGATGTGAGTCAGTCCGCATCAGTCATGCTCTTTAACCAATCAGATGTGATCTCGCAAATTCAGCCAATCACAACCCGCCAGGAGCGCAGCCTAAATCCTGTTTACATGAAATAAACCTGCTCCCGAGCAGGTTTAAGCTTTCGGACATGTTGCTATGACAGCAAGCACGAGATTCGCTTCGAAGAACGAAACAATCCAAGATCAGGACAAATCCACAACAATCAAATCCAGCTAACTGAGTTAGCGACGTACGAAGAACGGACCCCTGGGCACCAACTACGATATTTGTTTGCTATCAGATAGGCAAGTGTTGAATGTTCAGGCTCTTTTGTGTTAATTTTTTGTTCATTTTTTTCAGTTGGATAATCACTTTAGGGGAGCTGGTTGGGTTTCTCCTTTGTTCTCTTCTTCAGCACTTTCCATAGTCAAGCCTCTGCCTTATCCTCTAGACCCAGTCTCCACTTTAAGTCATCCCAAAGGTGTTCTATAGGGTTGAGGTCAGGACTTGGTTCTTTCATACCAAACTCGCTCATCCATGTTTTTATGGATCTTGCTTTGTGCGCTGGAGCACAGTCATGTTGGAACTGGTTTAGAATTGTTTTTTTAGTCATTGGGCTCATCCCGTTAGTTCCAGTGAAAGGAACTGTTATTGTTTCAGGATACCAAGACATTTTGGACAATTCCATACTTCCAACTTTGTGGGAACAGTTTGTGAAATAAAATACATGATTTAATGAATCTAGTGGGACAAGCTTGGGGGATCAAATCTCACCTGTGATCTGTGTCTGTGGAGTTTACATGTTCATCCATGCTGGTACCCTGCCAGCGCCCCACACTATGGAAGTATAATAGTCCCAAAATTCCTCAAAACAAAATAGGAGGTTGAATTACATGAAATGAAAAAAAAAATAATAATAATTTAATTTTGAATATAGCGTTTACGGCAGAGGGGTAATTTTAAAACGTTACATTGAATTTTATTACCTGGAATTTGTAAGATTTAAAAATAATGAATATTGTATTTTTAACACTTTATATATTTTTGAACAGCAATTTAGTAACTTGAATATTTTTGCATTGAATTTTAAATGCTTGAGTTACATTTTAATTTGAAATATGCAACCACAATAAATTGCAATGGCAAAAAAAAAAAAAAAAAAACATTGTAAATGTCCTAAGGATTTTTTCAATTCAGATCAAATTGCAATGCAGAAAAATTCAAACATTTTTATTGCAACAAGTTCTTTTCAGTTCATGTAATTCAATCTGCTATTTAGCTTTGAGGAATTTTGGCATTATTATACTTCCATACCACACATATACACAGACACAGTCCAAAGATACTTTTCTTTTCCCCGCGGAGTCAGTCTGCGTCAGTCATGCTCTTTAACCAATCAGATGTGATCTTGCCATTTCAGCCAATCATAACCCGCCAGGAGCGCAGCCTAAATCCTGTTTACATTAATAATAGCATGCTCCCGAGCAGGTTTAAGCTTACGGACATGTTGCTATGACAGCAAGTGCGAGATGAGCTTCGAAGAACGAAACAATCCAAGATCAGGACAAATCCACAACAATCAAATCCAGCTAACTGAGTTAGCGACGTACGAAGAACGGACCCCTGCACATTGCCACTCCACTATTGTAGTTTAATGTTTTTCAGCTCTTGGGGGGGCCCTACTGGCGCAAAAGTCTAATGATGGGGCGTAGACTATCACATGTTTCCTCCGAACCATGTATCGCCAGCCGACCACATCTTTTCGAACTGCTCGCTCACGCACCGTTGGGGGCGGCGTAACACACTTGGAGGACAGCGCTATTCCCTCCTTCCGTTAGCGCGAGCTCACAAACACCCCTGATTGGCGGTAGAGCCGTATTTAATGTGGAAGCACTAAGTACCTCTCTTCCCTCCCCTATGAGAGAGCTCGGACAATCTGCTCTCTCTATTTATTAAATAAATATTGCAAATTGGAAAAGTTGCTGCTTAAGTTTTTATAATAGCAATATGCATATACTCCAGAATGTTATGAAGAGTGATCAGATGAATTGCATAGTCCTTCTTTGCCATGAAAATTAACGTAATCCCGAAAAAAAAAACTTTCCACTGCATTTCACTGCTGTCATTAAAGTACCTGCTGAGATCGTTTCAGTAATCGTCTTGTTAACTCAGGTGAGAATGTTGACGAGCACAAGGCTGGAGATCATTATGTCAGGCTGATTGGGTTAGAATGGCAGACTTGACATAGTAAAAGGAGGGTGATGCTTGAAATCATTGTTCTTTCATTGTTGACCATGGTGACCTGCAAAGAAACGCGTGCAGCCATCATTGCGTTGCATAAAAATGGCTTCACAGGCAAAGATATTGTGGCTACTGCACCTAAATCAACAATTTATAGGATTATCAAGAACTTCAAGGAAAGAGGTCCAATTCTTGTCAAGAAGGGCAGCAAAGAAGCCACTTCTCTCCAAAAAAAAACATCAGGGACAGATTGATCTTCTGCAAAATGGACTGCTGGCATATGGACTGCTGAGAACTGGGGCAAAGTCATATTCTCGGATGAAGCCTCTTTCCGATTGTTTGGGGCATCTGGAAAAAGGCTTGTCCGGGGAAGAAAAGGTGAGCGCTACCATCAGTCCTGTGTCATGCCAACAGTAAAGCATCCTGAGACCATTCATGTGTGGGGTTGCTTCTCATCCAAGGGAGTGGGCTCACTCACAATTTTGCCCAAAAACACAGCCATGAATAAAGAATGGAACCAAAACACCCTCCAACAGCAACTTCTTCCAACAATCTAACAACAGTTTGGTGAAGAACAATGCATTTTGCAGCACGATGGAGCACCGTGCCATGAGGCAAAAGTGATAACTAAGTGGCTCGGGGACCAAAACGTTGAAATTTTGGGTCCATGGCCTGGAAACTCCCCAGATCTTAATCCCATTGAGAACTTGTGGTCAATCCTCAAGAGGCGGGTGGACAAACAAAAACCCACTAATTCTGACAAACTCCAAGAAGTGATTATGAAAGAATGGGTTGCTATCAGTCAGGATTTGGCCCAGAAGTTGATTGAGAGCAGCCCAGTCGAATTGCAGAGGTCCTGAAAAAGAAGGGCCAACACTGCAAATACTGACTCTTTGCATAAATGTCATGTCATTGTCGATAAAAGCCTTTGAAGCGTATGAAGTGCTTGTAATTATATTTCAGTACATCACAGAAACAACTGAAACAAAGATCTAAAAGCGGTTTAGCAGCAAACTTTGTGAAAACTAATATTTGTGTCATTCTCAAAACTTTTGGCCACGAGTGTAGACTTCCGGCTGCGAGAGATTACAGCATCATCAGAGAATTAAACTTAATCATTAATATAAAGTGGCTTGCATGAGTAGGATTCAATCCTCCAGTTGGATTAATGTATAGTGTATGTACCAAATCTGCAGTATATATGAAGGGCATAATATTAAAATTGCTTAATTATTTAATAATAATAATAATAAACTTTAAAAAGATAATGTCATAGGTAGTACTCATGTTGTAAAAGCCCTCAATTTGTTATTTTAGAAAAAGACCTGGTTACAGCATCATTATTTATTGTTCTATGTTGCCCCCTAATGGAATAATAGAGACAATCCATTTTATCTTTACACTCAAAATACACAACATGCTTAGCATTTGAAAAAGGAGATCTACATTATTTCTGTAGGCCAGATTTCCACTGTATCAGGCTGGTTCTCCTGCTGTTCTCAAACTTGTTTCCTTTTTTGTTTTAAAGTGTAATGTATTTATCATACCCTATGTGAACCACCATTTTGTTTGTTTTCTCGCTATGCCGAGTTTTCTATGGTATGCAAGGTTTCTTTTGGAGATACCTGAAAATGTAGATTAAAAATTTATGTGTATCAAAGTTATGTTTTTGAATAGCGTTACCAAGGTTTGTGCTTTTTCGCTGCTATTACTTGCCTATGTATTTTTTTCTTTTTCTATGTACTTCTGATAGCACTCACGCCGGACGTCTTTTTTTAAGGTTTTGATTCTGTCCTTTTCTTTAAATCATCTTGTACTTGTTATTGATGATCTAGTGCAAAGTCATTGTGTCTCACTTTCAGTTCCTTTTACAAATGATTTGATCGTAACAATCCTTGTAAATCGATGGACAACTTGTCACCAATTTGCGGAAGAGACGCATCTCTCTGTGAGAACTGTACACACAATCATTCAGCAACACCACTTGCGCAATACAGGAAATCAGCTGGGAGTTATTGCCACATTCCGTGTACAGTCCTGATCACCTTCCAAGCCATTTCAACATGCTTGAGCCATTAACGGCGTACCTGGGAGGCCAACGTTTCAGACGTGAAGCTGGCTGATAAAGTCCAGGCAGTCCAGATAAAACTCTAGACGTACTGTAAGCTAATCTAAAGGAAGCATACAGTTTGATTATTTACCCCCGCCCCCCTATATGCTTATAGTGTAGTTGACTAGTTATTCTTTTTAAACCAGAAAAACACAATTGCACAATTGCCTAATCCTGATTCTCATCACGGCATTTGGTCTCCAATAAAATAAGATTAAAGGAAAGCATTTATGAAGTCATTTTATTAATATGACAAATGACAGTATTTGATAGCAGAGACAGTTTAACTTTTAAAGTCTTCATCAGCTTTAATGGTAACTGATCTCTCTTAGCAGGTATTTTCCATCAGCTGCATGCTGTTCAGCCAAGGCTGACTCCACACTGCCAGCTCGCATATATGAGGCTTTAGGTAAGTCATAAAGAGGCAGAAAGGTTAGTATGGATATCAAAACAGAATTAAACATGTATATGAATAAGAAAACGTTTGTGTAACTAACTTTTCCAATTAGCAGGTTCGAATGGATAGGACATTCCTTTTTAGCATTAGCTTTTCTGCAGGAAGTCGTGACCATCTTAACGATCATGATATACTTCCAACCACCAACAACCTAAAGCAAGAAAAAAAAAACATGAAAAAATGTAATTATCACTAACTTTAGACCCCACATCATTGAGACTTTTGCTCATATATGGTGAGGCCTTAGAGCAAATTTATGTATTTATTTTTAATAAGTATTTTTCCTTATCAGGGTTGTGATGCACTCAGACCCTATCTAGGGAATGCATCAAGCTGATGGAGAGAACTCATTCACGCATTGGGGCAATTTTAGAGGAGCCAATCCACATAATGGGAGGTGTGGAGGAAACCAACATGGAAACGAGGTGAACAAATAAAAACTGCCACATGGACAGTAACCCAAGTTTGAACTAGATGTTACCTGCTGTCAGAAAACAACCATACTTTGGGTGTTTTATATTTTGGACATTTCAGGCCCAGATTTTGTCCAAATACCTAATGGCATAAAATGTACAGAGCATTACAGATCCATGATAATAACTTAACCTGAAAAAATATACCAAATTAAAACATAATGCTGTTACACTTGTATAAGGTAACATAACTTGAAAAAAGTTGCCTAATACTGCCTTTTTGAATCCGGTATATTTTCTTCTTGCATGTCTTAATACTTCTTATGGAAATTAACAATTCTGCAGGCTGGAGTGCAGAGTTAACCCAGTATCAGGCAACTTTTTTCTCAGGTTCTCTTACCTTATCCAAGTGTAACAACATTATTTTTTAATTTGGAATGTTTTCTATGTATTTTAGGGGAGGATTTCTACAGAAGAGGATTATGGTTATACTGACTTTAATCTCAGAATTCTGGCTTTTTCCATCAGAATTCTGACTTTAATCTCTGACTTTAATCTCAGAATTCTAACTTGGAGGGGAAGTCAGAACTCAAATATGTTTAAATGTTAACCATACCCCACGTTTGCAGACCTGCAGGCCCTTTTCTTTAGATTTTTGTTTGCAGTATTTGTGGTGGTGTGATATCTTCTGTCTTAATAACTGACTGAGAGAACAGTGTAAGAATTCATGTTTACATTTACAAATGGCAGACAAAGATAAGTTCACTGGCACATACACACACCATGAAGAAAAGGGTTATTTTAGCCATTAGTGCTTTATTTTAGCTATAATTTTAAGAAATACCTGCTAAAAAGACATCTTACCTGTTTCTGTGCTTTGATCACCTTAATGACTTTGCTGGTGTAAATGCTGTTTGAGTTCGCATTATACTCAGCGACTGCGAACTGCAGGGCCTTCTTGATTTCTGGGTCGTTTATGTCTGCGTCCTCTGGGGCTCCAACGCGCTTCTCGCTCGTCACCGCCAACACGAGCACCAAGAGTGGAAATACAACCTTAACTAACATGATTCTCTGAGCTAAAGGTTACTCTTTGATGTGAAAATGTGACTCTCATGGATGAACTGCGACTATTTGTAGGGTAAATCTGGCCGTCTGTCAGTGGGCGGGGCGTGTCCGAACAACAAGGTGAAACCGACGAAAGCTGCATTTGAGTATTATAGCTAATGTTTGGTTGATCAAAGTCTACATCTAACGCACAGATATTTACACAGAGCTGCCAATTCTCATGCACAGAGGGTGAGACTTATGCCATCATTTATCCTGCTTTCATACTCAAAGTAATTGTCTGTGGAAGCTGTGAGCAAAATCACTGAGCTCCATAGATAACAGAACACGAACAGATCAACAATATAATAAAATACTAGATTGGCATTTGAGTGCATTAAACGAGTGAGTGATGTAGTGACATAATATTATCCAAAAAGAGAAATACACGTCAGTATTTACAGTAAACATAAATCAGGTTTAATCATAATCAGAAGCAACGCAGCACTTGTTACTTTTTGCGTCTAGATGTAGAACATTTTTCTGGCTTTAACAAGGGGACCACTGATTATTTACAACATTTAACTGCTTAATGGCATTTTAAGTAGAAGTATAGTGAATTAATATCTATTGGGATCTGTTCCTTACTGTACGTGCCATTAATGAAACAAAATACAAAAACATTTTTTGATCTTTTCAAAGATTTGATGATGTTGATTAATCAGAAAGTCAATAAAAGGACTTAACAGGAATTAGAACATTACTTCCCATTAATTAAACAAAATGGTCAAACAAAAGATACCTTAAAAAATGTAAATTAGTCAGAAAAGTCAATAACAGGACTTGACAGCTGTCATGACTCAAGTACAGGAGGTGGACGCAAACGCAGGGTGTACAAACACGTTCTCTTTATTGGAGTTCGAAAATAACGAATAAACACGAAACAAAAGAAAACAAATTAAATAACACTCCCCAGGCTGGGTATGACACAGGCAGACTGGTAGTGACGACGTCGGTCTTACTATCGACCACAGTTCCACTGGCAAGATTAACGTGAACGGAGTATGGCTGAGCTTCCCTCAGCCGCGACCTTGACCTAGGTCGCTTGCCAGCCTCGCCCTGCTGATATACCTCAGTCCTGGGGGGAGAGAAAAAACGAACAAGTTTGTTAGACTCAGTGACATGGAGAAACAAGGTGTGCACGACGGTGAACGGACAGGTGTGTACGGGTTCGGCCGACCTAAATAGAGACACACAGGGAGGACACAGGTGAACTTAATTTGATTTAAACAATGACAACAAGTACACACGTAGACACACTAGGGGGGGACAAAGCGCCGGCTCAGTAATCCGGTGAACCCGATCTCTCTCTCCCGGACTGAGGTGGCACAGATGTGACAACAGCAAATTCGCAACAACATTATTTGCTGTTAATTAAGTAAAATGCTCAAACATATGATACATTTGATGGCATAAATTAGTCACATATTTAATAACATGACTGAGTTTTTTTTCTTTTGATAATATAATATTTTTCCATAAAGACAAAATCATCTACAAATTCAAATATTGTGTATGTGTATGAAGAAGTGATGTTATGTGTTGTGCATTTTTTTACTGAAATAGTCGAAAGGAAATGTATGTGTGTGTGTGTGTGTGTGTGTGTGTGTGTGTGTGTGTGTGTGTGTGTGTGTGTGTGTGTGTGTGTGTGTGTGTGTGTGTGTGTTGTTCAGAAACTCGTTAAGAATAGTTTAACATTAATACTTTGTTTCTCAGCCAGTAAGTCCAGTAAGCCACATTAACACAGTCAAAAGTTTAGTGTATGTAAGTCCCCTATTACAAAAAATATCCTTATAAATAAAGCTGACATCAAATCAAGGAGACTGCACACTGAATCAAGCATACAAGGTGAGGCAGGGTACACCCTGGACAGGGTACTAATCCATTGCAGGGCACACACTCATGCACTCATTCACACACTCGATCACGCACAGTGGGCAATTTGGAAACAGCAACAAGCCAAAATCTCTGTTTCCACACAACACCACTGAAGATCTTCACTTTGGACAGAGTTTTCCAAAAGCTAATTTTTCAACGACAAAACTGTGTTTGCATGTAGACGAAAGGACCAAACCTCATATAAAAATCTCTGTTTTTAAAAATACCCGGCTACGTGTGGACATGGCTGCGGGTGGGGTGTGTCGGGAAAATAAAGTGGAATGGGCTTATCTGTTTGCATCAGGATTTCTTATCTTTAGACATGAGAAAGCTGTTTACATATGCAAAAACTGATGATTGGCTGATCAAACTGTAAATTATTTGTCTGTGTCACATGATATATTGTTAAATTATCGTTTCTTAAATATGAACTGTTGTGTAATGAGTGTGGACTGTGTGTCAACTGTTGCTTAATGAGGCCATGGGTTTGAAGTCAATGGGCACTGTTGGTGTTTCGCTGCCATGCGAAAAGCCCAGGTTCGATTCCCATCCAGTGCCTAAACCCCAGCCACTGAATGCAGTGCCGGTCTCAAGCCCTGGTAAAATGGAAGGGTTGCATCAGGAAGGGCATCCACATAAAAACCTGTGCCAAGCTTGTATGTGTGGACCAAGCAGTTGGCTGTGGCGACCCGTTGCCGGAAGCAGCCAAAAGACCAAGAACAACAACGGTATGTTTAACATTTAAATAGGAGATCATTAAAGCCAGTTCTCAAGTACCATGTACATAACACCATGTATTTACAATGTTCTACACTGCGGCCCACTTTCACCATAATCAGCTTTTTTTGTGATGCAACACTCAGAAACCAGACTACACAAGATTTTCATATTTATTGATAAATACAGACCTGCAGATCTTCGCTCCACTGAAGTGAGTGGAGGTATAAACCGAAGTACTTAGTCATATTCATAAAAAGTGTGCTAAAAGCTCTCCTGTGTTGTTTCAGTCTGTTGCATTAAGGAGCACAAGAACATGCGTGTTCTTTAGTCAGATTTCCATTGAAATGCTCTCCGACAGCAAATGCATTGAGTTTGCTTCCTTCTTTTCTGAGAAAATAAGTAATATTAGAAGAGCTATTAACACATCAAGTTGTGCAGAGATCAGAAAACTCAAACACAACCTCAAAAAACAGTTACTATGTCTGTCAATAGTAATTGACAGGACAATTTCGGAAGAAATAGTACAGTACCTCAATTCGTCAACCTGCAACCTTGACACACTTCCCACATCTTTTTTCAAAAGTGTGTTTGATTGTTTGGAAACAGATCTTTTAGGAGTGGTGAACACCACACTTCTTTCTGGGACTTTTTCAAACTCTCTGAAAACTGCAGTTGTTAAGCCACTTCTGAAAAAGAATAATCTTGATAATTCCATATTAAATAACTACAGACCAATATCAAACCTTCCTTTTATAGGCAAGATTATTGAAAAGGTTGTTTTTAATCAGCTGAACAACCACTTAAACTCAAATGGATACCTGGACAGTTTTCAATCTGGCATAAGTCTAAGTGGACGTCCATGACATGCGGAGTCCCACAAGGCTCAATTCTTGCACCGCTCCTGTTTAGCCTGTATATGCTCCCACTAAGTCAGATCATGAGAAAGGACCAAATTGCCTATCACAGCTATGCTGATGATACCCAGCTTTACCTAGCCTTATCTCCAAATGATTATAGCCTCATAGACTCCCTCTGCCAATGCATCTGACGATGAATGCATACCTTCACTCTAGGGGCCAAACAACTAAAAATCAAGTTAAGAATCTTGGGGTGATTCTGGAGACAGACCTTAGTTTCAGTAGGCATGTCAAAAGCAGTAACTAAATCAGCATACTATCATCTCAAAAACATTGCAAGAATTAGATGTTTTGTTTCCAATCACGACTTGGAGAAACTTGTCCATGCCTTTATCACCAGCAGGGTGGATTATTGTAATGGTCTCCTCACCGGCCTTCCCAAGAAGACCATTAGACAGCTACAGCTCATCCAGAACCCTGATGCCAGAATTCTGACTAGAACCAGAAAGCACATAACACCAGTCCTAAGGTCCTTACACTGGCTCCCTGAAACATTCAGGATAGATTTTAAAGTACTTTTAAAGTACCTTTACTCGTTTAAAGTACTTTTATACATTGCAGATATGCTCACTGAATATAAACCTAACAGACCACTCAGATCATTAGGATTGAGTCAGTTAGAAATACCAAGGATTCACACAAAACAAGGGGAGTCCGCCTTTAGCTATTATGCTGCCCGCAGAGATCAGATGTACAAAAACATTAGTCACATTTAAATCTAAACTTAAAACTCATCTGATTAGCTGTGCATTTATTGAAAGAGTAGTGTGCTACGTCCAAACTACTGTATATGCACTATTTTATGTTTATCTAATATTTTTAACTGTTTTATTTTTTATTTTAAATAAAATTTTAATTAGTTTTAAAAGTATCTTAAATCAAATTTAAAATTTTTCTTTAAAAAGTTTTATTGCCATTGTTTTCTATTTTAATGTATCTGTAACAAAGGCGGACTCACAAGTAGGTAAGTTTCAAGATGAGTAGTGTTTATTCACAGAATGGTTAATCAACGGTAATATAGTTAAGGATGCCACTGCAATTGTGATGAGACTTTTGACTACGGGTCACTGCGACAGAGTGAGGAGCGGATACTGATGTTTCCCTCCATTGGAACTGTGAGGCGGTGAAGAGTCGATCCAGGAGACACAGCACGAAGGTCTGGAGCTGAGGAACGATTCGACCAGGAAGTCACTATTGGAAGAGACAAGGAGCATAGGTAACTTATCTTTAAACATACACACGTCTTGCATGAACACTCTGGGAGTCCGTCTACTTTCTCACGTACGAGCCCGGACGCTGAGTGCTGTGAAGAGCGTGCCTTTATAGTTGCATGTAGATTGGCATCAGGTGGCGGTGATTAGTATTCTGGCGATGGGGGGCGTTGTGTCTGATTTGGTTTCCGAGCCTGGCCCGACTGTTACATTACCCTCCCCTCCACGACCCGCTCCTGAGGGTCGACCTCTCTGCCGTCGTGGTGACCTACCTCGTTCTCTAGGTGCTGGATGAGCATGGTGAAACTCCTCTAGTAGGGTGGGGTCAAGGATGTCATCACGTGGTACCCAGGATCTTTCCTCTGGACCATAACCTTCCCAATCCACCAGATTGAGTCGAGAGCCATACCTTATCTCCTGGTTGGAAATTCGGAGCGATGGATCAACGTCGATCAGCGTTGCCCTTGTGTGATGGGCTTCCTCCCAGACTTTCTCACTCTCCCGGAACCAGCTGTCGACTGCAGGGAGATCCGAAGGTTCGCCATTCCAAGGGAATAATGGAGGTTGGTAACCAAGGATGCATTGGAAAGGGGTGAGACCTGTAGTTGGTTGGCGTAAAGAATTTTGTGCGTACTCAGCCCAGCCTAAGAACTGGTTCCAGGAGTTCTGGTGGCCATGGCAGAAAGTATGAAGGAAGCGTGCGATTTCCTGGATTTTTCTCTCTGTCTGCCCATTTGTCTGAGGGTGATATCCTGAAGATAGGCTCACGGTCACACCTAGGAGTCGGAAGAAACCCCGCCAGACTCGAGATATAAATTGTGGACCCCGATCTGAGACGATGTCCTTCGGGATGCCAAAGTACCGGAAGACCTGGTTGAAGAGAGTTTCTGCTGTCTCCATCGCTGTTGGTAAGCCCCGAAGAGGTATCAATCGACATCCCTTGGAAAATCTGTCCACTATGACGATTATACAAGTATGTCCTTCCGAATCGGGCAGGTCAGTGAGAAAGTCGATACCTAGGTGAGACCAATGGCGTTGAGGAATTGGCAGTGGTATGATCTTTCCGGCGGGTAGCTGTCGGGGGCTCTTTGACATCACACATTTTGCACATCCATTGACGTACCTTCGCACATCCCTTTCCATGTTGGGTCCACCAGAAGCGGTCCTGTAGCAGTGAGAGAGTGCTGTTGATACCCGGGTGTCCAGTGCCCAATGACGTGTGAACGGAGTGTATGAGTGAATTGCGATCTCCTGTTAAAACAAACCTGCGATCTTGTGGGCAGTTCGGTGGCGTAACAGGAGCAGGTTCCACTACGGCTGATGGGTGTTCCCAGAGGATGGGGTTGACAAAAATCTTCTCTGGGAGAATGGGTACTGGTTCTTCACTGGAGTTATTGGTTGTGTGTAGTCGTGAGAGAGCATCTGCTTTGGTATTTTTTTATCCTGGGCGATAGGAAATTCTAAAATCAAAATGAGAGAAGAATAACACCCACCTTGCCTGTCTTGGATTGAGTCTTTTTGCTTCCTTTAGATATTGCAGATTCTTATGATCGGTCAGGACCTGGAATTGGTGGGTAACTCCCTCCAACCAATGTCTCCATTCATCCAGGGCCATTTTGATGGCCAACAACTCACGATCTCCGATGTCATAGTTCCTTTCTGTTTGGTTGAATTTCCATGAAAAGAAGGCACAGGGATGGAGTTTAGGTGGTTTCCCCTTGTGTTGGGAGAGAATGGCTCCCACCCTGGTTGTTGAGGCATCCACCTCCACCACGAATGGATCAGGGTGAACTAGGACTCGTGCAGAAATGAAGGTGTGTTTGAGCTGATGAAATGCAGCAGCAGCTTCTGGGTTCCATTTCAATGAACTGGGCTTGCCACAAAGCAGGGAAGTCAAAGGGCATGCAATTCTGCTGTAATTCGCTATGAACCTTCTGTAAAAGTTAGAAAAGCCCAGAAATTGTTGCAGCTCCTTGATGGTGGTAGGAGTTGGCCAGGTGGAAATAGTGGAAACCTTCTCATCCATCTTCACTCCATCCTTGTCAGTGACGTAACCCAGGAACTTGACTGATGACTGGTGGAATGAACATTTTTCAGCTTTGAGGAAGAGCTTGGATTCCCGTAGTCGATGGAGTACTGTGGTGACATGTTGTCGGTGTTCAGCTTCGGAGTTGGAGAATATTAGAATGTCATCGATGTAGATAATTACAAATCGATACAGGAGGTCCCTGAAGGTCTCATGCATGAAATTTTGGAAAACGGCGGGGGCGTTGACCAGGCCATAGGGCATTACTAGGTATTCGTAATGCCCCGTAGGTGTTAGAAAAGCCATTTTCCATTCATCTCCCCTTCTGAGGCGAATCATGTTGTATGCACTGCGGAGATCCTTTATCATAGCTTTATTTAGAGTACGGTAATCTATGCAAGGCCTTAATCCGCCATCTTTTTTATCCACGAAGCAAAAGCTGGAGGCGGTGGGGGAAGTTGACGGACGGATGTAGCCATGATGTAGAGCTTCAGCAATGTATCCCTCCATGGCCTTCCTTTCAGGGAACGAGAGAGGGTAAATACGTCCGTTAGGTAGCGGCTCGCCGGAACCAAGTTAATCGCACAGTCCCCTGGTCGATATGGTGGTAATTGCATTGCTCGTTTTGGACAGAACACGTCAGAGAAGTTGGAGTATAGAGGGGGAACCTCCACGGATTGTCTTTCCAATGGACTTTCGATTGATGTTGACTGCACGTTTAATATGTATGGTTTTTGCGGTAGCTGAGGAAAACAGTTGGGTGAGCAGGTCCTTCCCCACTTGAGTATTTCTCCTGTCATCCAAGAAATGGTTGGATCGTGTTTGATCAGCCATGGACGTCCTAATATGACATCAGAGGTGGATTCCTCTAACACTAAGAAGGTGATTTCCTCTTGGTGAAATAGGCCTATCTGCAATTTCACTGGTCCGGCGTACAGATGAACGGACTTTTGGATAGGGGTTTCCCAGTTATTGATTGTATCTGGAATAATTTTTCTGTCGGGGTGGTCTTGATTTTGAGGTGTCGACACAGGTTTTGGAGATGAAGTTTCCGGCTCATCCAGAGTCGAGGAGGGCTGCCACTGTAACCGTAACATAGGAAGCAGTAAGGCGTACATTTGTGGTAAGAGGCTGTAAGTTATTGGACATTGCACTCACTAGGTGACAAGGTGGGCGGATGGGGCACTCGCGTCGGAAGTGTCTCGAACTATCACAGTACAGGCAAAGACTCTGGGTCAGCGTTCTCTGTCGTTCAGCCGCCGAGATCCTACTCCTGTCGAGCTGCATGGGCTCCACTTCTGGTTCGGAACCCCCAGATGCCAGTGGTTGCCTGTGGATGCGGGTTATTGGGTTCTGTGTGTTGGGATGGCAGGACGAGAGACGTGCCGCACTACGAATGGAAAGTTGAATGAATTGTTCTAGTCCTAGTAAGTCGTCCTGGGTCGCCAGCATGAGTCATAGGTTTGGTTCCAGTCCCTGACGGTAGGTGGTAAGGAGGGCCTGCTCATTCCATCCGCTGACTGCAGCGAGAGTACGGAAGTGGAACGCATACTCTTGTATGGATTGGGTTCCCTGTTCCAGCTGATCCCTCACTGTCTGTTCAAACACCTCTCGAAAATGTGCCACAAAAAGCTCATAGGAAGATGTTAGTGGTCCTTCCTGCAACCAGACAGAAGGGAGATTATATATGCTATTTTTACAGTATCGGTAGGGTACCTGGAAGGCTGCATGGCGAAAGTAAGGGAGCATTGTAATAAAAACCCCTTGCAGTTCCCCGTCGAACCAGAGAAGGGCGCTGGTGGCGCCAAGGGGCTAGACACCGGCGGCGCTGAAGAAGAAGTGGTAGCGCACTGCAATGGCGGCGGCGTTTGTGTAACTATTCGGCGTAATTCTTCCACCAGCGCACGGATAGGATCCGACTCACTCATCCTGATAGTTGTCTCTCTTTCGGTCCGGGCTTCTGTAACAAAGGCGGACTCACAAGTAGGTAAGTGTCAAGATGAGTAGTGTTTATTCACAGAATGGTTAATCAACAGTAATATACTTAAGGATGGCACTGCAATTCTGATGAGACTTTTGACTACGGGTCACTGCGACAGAGTGAGGAGCGGAAACTGATGTTTCCCTCCATTGGAACTGTGAGGCGGTGAAGAGTCGATCGAGGAGACACAGCATGGAGGTCTGGAGCTGAGGAACGAATCGACCAGGAAGTCACTACTGGAAGAGACAAGGAGTATAGGTAAGTTATCTTTGAACGTACACACGTCTTACGTGAAAACTCGGGGAGTCCGTCTACTTTCTTGCGTACGAACCCGGACGCTGAGTGGTGTGAAGAGCGTGTCTTTATAGTTGCATGTAGATCAGGCATCAGGTGGCAGTGATTAGTATTCCGGCGATGGGGGGCGTTGTGTCTGATTTGGTTCAGAGCCTGGCCCGACTGTGACAGTATCACTATTTTCTTCTCTTTTATGTAAAGCACTTTGAATTACCATTGTGTATAAATTGTGCTATACAAATAAACTTGCCTTGCCTTGCCGTTATGGTAATATTCTCTTAATACCATTTTATCGTAATAAATCTTAATCAAATAACACCCATTGTACTAACTTATGCATATACTGTATAGTGGGTACAGAAAGTATTCAGACCCCCTTAAATTTTCTCTCTATATTGCAGCCATTTGCTAAAATCATTTAAGTTTTTTTTCTGTATTTACAGAAAAACACACAATTGTTGAGATTTTTGCAGATTTATTAAAAAAGAAAAATTTAAATATCACATGGTCCTGAGTATTCAGACCCTTTACTCAGTATTTAGTAGAAGCACCATTTTGATCTAATATAGCCATGAGTCTTTTTGGGAAAGATGCAACAAGTTTTTCACACCTGGATTTGGGTATCCTCTGCCATTCCTCCTTGCAGATCCTCTCCAGTTCTGTAAGGTTGCATGGTAAATGTTGATGGACAGCCATTTCCAGGTCTCTCCAGAGATGGCTTTAACAGTTGAAGTTTTTTTATTGCACTGTTGGCCTTCTGGCAATAAACTAAACAAAACTAAACTATTTGATCACAATGCAGTGTAATTCCTGCGGCCTACTGTCACCATCGCACCAACAGCACATGTTTTGGAGATCAGTACAAAATTCCCACCAGCTGACAGTTCCTATGTAGATTTGAATGCACTGTTTAAGTATTTTTGCTTTTTTGGCAATTTTTTTCTTCTTTGACCTTGTAACGGGTTCGACCCAAAGTTGCACGGGCGGCACCATGAAACACAGACACGAGGCGAGATCTTGGGGGAAAAGGATAATTTATTTGGAATAAATAAGGGAAGGAAAGGGTAAAAGGAGGGAGGACGGAAAGGAAGGGAAGGGATAAAGTGTGCACGTGCATGGTCCGAGGCAGTGCCCAGCTGGCATGCGGGCACGCGGCTGGCGGCAGTGGGCGGAGTGGCCGAACGGAGCACGCGAGGCAGCGCTCCTGCACGCTCCCTCTCGGTTCCTCCCCGCTGTCGATGGCCGGCCTGGCCCCTCCCAGCTCTCTGTGGGCGCGGCCTCAGGCGGGAGTCTCGCTCGGACGTCCGTCGGCTGGGCGGCTTTCCCGGCTGGGATCGGCGGCCTTAACGCTGTCCTCCTCGCGGCCTTTTCCTCTTCGGCGGCGGGGACGCGAAGGCGGGCTCGACGCGGGAACGCAGGATGAACGTGGGAGCTCGTGCAGCTCTTTCCCGCGCTGTCCTCAGATCCTCAGATAAAAATCTCAGTTTTTAAAAATATCCGGCTACGTGTGGACATGGCTGCGGGTGGGGTGTGTCGGGAAAATAAAGTGGAATGGGCTTATCTGTTTGCATCAGGATTTCTTATCTTTAGACATAAGAAAGCTGTTTAAATATGCAAAAACTGATGTTTGGCTGAACAAACTGTAAATTATTTGTCACATGGTATATTGTTAAATTCTCGTTTCTTAAATATGAACTGTTGTGTAATTAGTGTGGACTGTGTGTCAACTGTTGCTTAATGAGGCCATCGGTTTGAAGTGAATGTTGGTGTTTCGCCTGCCATGCGAAAGGCCCAGGCCCACTGAATGCAGTGCCAGTCTCAAGCCATGGTAAAATGGAACAGTTGCGTCAGGAAGGGCAGTCGCATAAAAACCTGTGCCAAGCTTGTATGTGTGGACCAAGCAGTGGCTTTGGCGACCCGTTGCCAGGAGCAGCCGAAAGGCCAAGAACAACAACGGTATGTTTAACATTTAAATAGGAGATCATTAAAGCCAGTTCTCAATTACCATGTACATAACACCATGTATTTACAATGTTCTACACTGTGGCCCACTTTCACCATAATCAGCTTTTTTTGTGATGCAACACTCAGAAACTACACAAGATTTTCATATTTATTGATAAATACAGACCTGCAGATCTTCAATCCACTGAAGTGAGTGGAGGTATAAACCGTAGTACTTAGTCATATTCATAAAAAGTGTGCTAAAACCTCTCCTGTGTTGTTTCATAGTCTGATGCATTAAGGAGCACAAGAACATGCGTGTTCTTTAGTAAGATTTCCATTGAAATGCTCTCTGACAGCAAATGCAATGCGTTTGCTTCCTTCTTTTCTGACAAAATCAGTAATATTAGAAGGGCTATTAACACATCAAGTTGTGCAGAGATCAGAAAACTCAAACACAACCTCAAAAAACAGTTACTATGTCTGTCTTTCAAGCAATTGACAGCAAAATCTTGGAAGAAATGGTACAGTACCTTAAATCGTCAACCTGCAACCTTGACACACTTCCTACATCTTTCTTTAAAAGTGTGTTTGACTGTTTGGAAACAGATCTTTTAGAAGTGGTAAACGCCTCACTTCTTTCTGAGACTTTTCCAAACTCTCTGAAAACTGCAGTTGTTAAGCCACTTCTGAAAAAGAATAATCTTGATAATTCCATATTAAATAACTACAGACCAATATCAAACCTTCCTTTTATAGACAAGATTATTGAAAAGGTTGTTTTTAATCAGCTGAACAACCACTTAAACTCAAATGGATACCTGGACAGTTTTCAATCTGGCATAAGTCTAAGTGGATGTCCATGACATGCGGAGTCCCACAAGGCTCAATTCTTGCACCGCTCCTATTTAGCCTGTATATGCTCCCACTAAGTCAGATTATGAGAATAGCCTTTAGCTATTATGCTGCCCGCAGAGATCAGATGTACATAAACATTAGTCACATTTAAATCTAAACTTAAAACTCATCTGTTTAGCTGTGCATTTATTGAATGAGCAGTGTGCTACGTCCGAACTGACTGCACTATTTTATGTTCATCAAATATTTTTAACTGTTTTATTTTTTCATTTTAAATCAAATTTTAATTAGTTTTAAAAGTATCTTAAATCAAATTTTACTTTTTTCTTTAAAAAGTTTTATTGCCAGTGCTATTTCATTTTATCACTATTTTCTTCTCTTTTATGTTAAGCACTTTGAATTACCATTGTGTATAAATTGTGCTATAGAAATAAACTGGCCTTGCCTTGCCTTTATGGTAATATTCTCTTAATGACATTTTATCATCAAATAACACCCGTTGTACTAACTTATGCATATATAGTGGGTACAGAAAGTATTCAGATTTCGCAAACCGGGTTACTCGCAATCCGAGGTTCCACTGTATATGATGCACTGTGATGAGTGTCTGTGGTCATGGTGACTGATTTTTGTAACTAACTCATGTTTAGTTATAGGGTTGTGAATCCTTTTTTTTTTTTTTTTTACCGGTACCGGTGCCAAATCGATACTTTTAAAACGGTACCGGTGCTTAAATGGTGAGGAGTACAAAGACAAGTGTGTCTTGCCTACCGTCAAACATGGTGGTGGGAGTGTCATGATCTGGGGCTGCATGAGTGCTGCTGGCATTGGGGAGCTACAGTTCATTGAGGGAAACATGAATTCTAACATGTACTGTGACTTACTGAAGCAGAGCGTGACCCCCTCCCTCCGGAAACTGGGCCGCAGAGCAGTGTTCCAGCATGATAAGGATCCCAAACACACCTCCAAGATGACCACTGGCTTTTATGAACGAGATTCAAAGAACCGAGTCACTAAAATGATTCAAACTTCCCATCACTAATGTGATCCCTCGTGATGATGCAGCTCTGCCTTCTTAATTCCCCTTTGCACTTGTGTAATGATATATATATTTCCACCAGGGGGAGATCTTTGGTTAACTGCAACACTGATTTCAGATTAAGAACCATTTCATTTGCTTACGCGTTCAGACGTTATATAACTTTTGACACATTCTACCACTGGTAGTTATTGCATTGTTGACATATTTTCATCATTAAAAGTTGAACACACATTCAGTGCGCTGTGAGCCAGTGCCAATTCTAGAGTCTATTTGGGAAAAAAAATTTTTAGGGGTCTCTGTAACCCACATTGATCACATTATCTTATAAATAATCTGAAGACCTGCACATTGCTATATTTTGAGGTTTGTTAGCCATTGGGAGGCTCCTACTGGTGCAATAGAGTAAAGGTTTTGGGTTCTCAGGCTCTGTCACTCTCTCATGCTTCTAAAATAACTGAATAACTAAATCACATCAAATAAGAGGAGCAGTGGACATTTTTCCTCATTTCAGCACTAATGTAAAAAAAGAAAAACAGTGCTGTTTTTGTTTTTGACTTAAATAAAGAATTAATTTATGAGTAAATAAGTATGTGTTGGCTAATATAAAGTATACATATTAGCCAACAGACTCTTTATCTTCACAAATGTCACGAAGTATACACATACAGTACACATAATGCCAGGTGGCCCAAAAGTCTGAAACTTTTTCCCCCTTATATAAACCTTGATATTTTAAACCAATGGAATAGAACAAGACCTAACGCCTTTTAACTTTATTCTTTAGGGTCATCCGAAGTCAGAATCAGTCCAGAACAGATTTCGCAGTAAAGGAGGAAATCATCTCTGCATGCAACATTAAAAGATGTTCAGTTTAATTGAATTTGGTGTGTGTGTGTATATATATATATATATATATATATATATATATATATATATATATATATATATATATACACACAAGTGCCACATTGTCTTTTCAGACTTTGGGACCAACTACAGTACTGTATCTATCAACTTGATAGATAGTTCCATCTAGGAACTTCTGTAGTCCAACTAGGGACTGTGGATTCAAGCTAGTAAAAAAAAAAGTGCAACGCCATTGTAGATATCTCTATTAAAACAGACAGACTGACATAAACCATAAAATAAAGCAATCTCCAATAGCAGGTTCATTTGTTGACTCTATCTACAGCTGTGTTCCCCATTCCTGGTCCTGGAGCACTGCTCTGGACATTTTAGTATTATATCTCCCAGCACACCTGATTAAACTAATATTCAGTTTTTACTGAATAAAGTGAGTGTGGTAGAGCTGGGAGAACACTACAATATGCAGGGCATGGCAGGGTGTCCTCCAGGACTAGGGAGCCAGAGGTCTACAGAGTGACACATTTAACTTCCAGAAAGATCATGGCATGATTTATTGGTGATCTCTGTGCCTCTGTCTCTGTGTTATTATACAGTTAAATTTATTTAAATTCAATTAACTTTATTGTCATTGGTATACATAACCGAGTATGAATAACAATGAGATGCATCTCCCGGAGATAAGCACCATCTACACCACACACAGCCTTTCTGCTGGAAATATGTAATAAATGATTAGAACATCATCTTTCCAGCATGTAATAAAGTGCGACCATAGTGCAGCAGTGCAGTAACCATAACAGCTATGTGAAATAGAATATAAGGGTGTCTATTGTGTGTGCTGCAGCAATGCAAAGTCCTGTTCAGAGTTATTGTAATAATGATGTTTGATATGTTATGATAGGTGGGAACAGGGGAACTGATTGTTCAGTGGGTAACTTATTGTTCAGCATCCTCACAGCCTGTGGAAAGGCTGCGTGTGGTGTACAGTAGATGCTGCTTATCTCCAGAAGACTAGTCACGATGATTTTTCCTCCTGCTTTCACCACCCACATTCTGTTCTTATTATTATAACATTAGAATCACTCACTAGACTTTGTCTTTAATTTAAATAACATTAACAATTAATAAACATTCGCTACCGCAATAATCAACCTCTCCTCCATTTCGCTTGGGAACTAATGTAGCCGGGTGTTCTATAAATTCATCCTACTCATCATTAGTTCCTGCCCAGGCTTTCTGCGCATGCGCATTAAAACGTCACGATTTGCTAGCTTAGCATCCCGCCCATAAATTCATTCATAAGTAAACAAGCTCCCAGAAGAGATCAGGGCCCGTATTCACAAAGCTTCTTGTCTAAAAGTTGCTCCTAGTGATGAAATTCTAAGAAAAATCTTAGAATCATGGCATTTTCTTAGAATTACCCCTTAAATATAGGATTAAATCTTAGTAAAGATAAAAATTATTCACAAAACATCTTAGCCCTAGAAACAGCTCCTAAGGTAAAATTTGTTAAGAGGAGAGCGGAGGACTTTTAAGAGGCTTAAGAGTTTCTATAACAGAGGACAAAATGGCAGAAAGAAGAAATATTCTCCAAACACTGGATGTAAAGGTAAAAGTAAACACTGCTCTTCTGTCCAATTTGGTTTTCTTGTTGTTTTACTTCCTTCCATCTCTCCTGGATTGTTGGCTACAGGATTACAAGTAATAAAATCAGTACGGTAAATAAATGTGAGAACTTAAATATAGTAACTACTGTGTGGAAATTGGTTGTTTTAAAAATCGACACATTTTCAACATTTAGCTATTTAATTATCGTTAAGACATTTAGCCTAGAAACTTTGCATAAAGTAGCCTGTACTCATGATTATACAATTTATTCATATACAAAAATTATAATTTCACTGTTTTTTTTTTCTATTATCATGTATTCTCTTTGCTCTTCAAAGAGCTCATTTCAAAACCTTTGCAAAGGTCAGAGGTAAATTTTTATTAACCAATCACAGTCCTTGAATTGCTGCATCATCCCTAGCAACGGGGTCGACCACACCCCCTCACTAAGATAAAAGTTTTTGTGCTTTCCTTACTCAGAGTTCTCTAAAAAGTTTCCTAAATCACTTTTAGTCTAGGACTCCCAGCTAGGACTTTTTAAGCTAAGATAGGAGCTCTCTGAGAGAATTCTAAAAAGCTTTGTGAATACGGGCCCAGATGTGCAAAAACACTAGTCACATTTAAATCTAAACTTAAAACTAATCTGTTTAGCTATGCATTTATTGAATGAATTGTTTATTTAATATTTTAACTGTTTTATTTTGATTTTAAATCAAATTTAATTAGTTTTAAAAGTAAGCTTTTTTTTCATTATTTGTATCTTAAATCAAATTTTACATTTTTATTTTTTATTATTATTATCTTTTTTTTTTAAGTTTTCTATTTCATTTTATCATTCTATGAATTACATAGAATTACATTCTGATGAAGTACCGTCGTCATGTGTCTGAATCTGCTGCCCATCTTAAAACTGAGTATTGCATTTTTTGCAGTCTTATGTCCATTTTGATAATGTAGGACAGACCGGTATAACTATCGCTTTTTTCTACCGGTAGGAAATTCTGACAAGTAGGAAAAACTGATAGAACACCGGACCAAAAGTTACAGCTACGAGGCGGTTGAGCGGCAACCAATTAAAAGGGAGGTCCTCCACTTGAGAGGATTCCGCGGAAAGCAGTCCTGTAACTTTTGTTCCGGCTACATTAGTTCCCAAGCAAAATGGAGGAGAGGGTGATTATTGCGGTAGCGGGTGTTTATTAATTATTAATGTTATTTTAATTAAAGACAAAGTCTAGTAAGTGATTCTAATGTTATAATAATAAGAAATATAATATAATAATAGGGAGGCACGGTGGTGTAGTGGTTAGCTCTGTCGCCTTGCACCTCCAGGGTCCGGGTTCGATTCCCGCCTCTGTGTGCATGGAGTTTGCATGTTCTCCCCGTGCTTGGTGGGTTTCCTCCGTGTACTCCGGTTTCCTCCGGAAAGGTTAGGTTAATTGGTTAGGTTAATTGGCATTCCGAAATTGCCCGTAGTGTGTGAATGAGTGTGTTAGTGTGTGTATGTCTGTGTGCCCTGCGATGGATTGGCACCCTGTCCAGGGTGTATACTGCCTCGTGCCCATATATATATAAATTTAGACTAGCCATTCACAATGAACGGAAGCCACACCATACAAATAGCTTATAATTTGTTTATTTCTAAAATACAGTTCTTTCTATAAATCAATTTCTTGTTTTCTTCCTCAATTTGGTCAGTCTCCACAAGATCAAGACCTTTAAATATAAGAAAGGCGTTCGATTTACATCAGAGCGGCGAAGAGCGGCGCCTGCTCACATTGAAAATGTTGATTTTTTTTCGGTCTGAACGCACCATAAGGCATTTCAAATATCCTCTGTTGTTTTCTGTCCGTGGCAGGCCGGTAATTTGACCCTTTGACAGCGGCCTTTTTTTTTTTGGCCAGACATTGGATTTATTAGTTCAGTCTATATTTACTTTTTGTTCTTTTGTTACTTTTATTCTCTTGAAATCTCTTTTTGCCCTTTATAGCCTTTATGTTTAAACATGTCAAGTAAAATAAATATTTTACATGTATGAACTTTAAAAAATATATATTTTAGTTTATACACATGGTATAGGCAAGCTAATGTGTGTTACAACAGCTAAAATAGCATTTTAAGTATTTGGATGATGAAACAAACTACAAAATGGTAAAAGTGGGCCACATCTGTCCTGCAGGTGTTTAAAGCAGGTGTTTAATGTTTATTTATTTATACATATTCTGTACCACATTGCCAGGTTTGTTGGAGATTATGGAAAAAAGTCTTGGTCATACCAAGGCCAACATAGTTTTGCTTGTGTGTCTGACCTATTTATATTTATTTATATTATTTTATATATAATAAAATAAAAAAATGTGAGCTGGCCCAGATTCACATCCAATCATATGCAGGACATCTGTGCAAAAATGACCACATCTGTTACCACATCTGTTACAGATCTTGGTAAACATCTGGGCCAGAGTAGTTGCTATAAGAGCACCATAATCCTCTTCTGCAGATATCAAGTGCTTTTCTTCATTAGATATAAATTTACAATTTATAGTTAATAAAATAATAAAAAGAATTAGAATTTATAATAAAAAGAATAACTGACTGACTGAGAACAGTGTAAGAATTCCTGTGTACATTTACACTGTACTTGTGCAAAGGGCAACAAAGATAAGTTCACACGAGTCACACACACACACACACCAAAGGTTTATTCAATCATTAGTTGTGTGTATCTTTAGCTATAAGGTTTAAAAATATCTGCTAAAAAAAACATTACCTGCATCTATACCTTTAACACCTTAATGACTTTACTGGTGTAAATGCCGTTAGATTTCCTGTTTTACTCCAACAAGCGTGTCGCTCGTCACTGCCAACATGAGCACTAAGAGTGGGACTACAACCTTAACTAATATGATTCTCTGAGCTAATGGCTACCCTGTGATATAAAAATCCAACTCTCTCAGATGAACTGTGACTATGTCTAGGGTAAATCTGTTTGTCTGTCAGTGGAGGGGGCGTGTCCGAACAACAAGGTGAAACCGACAATAGTTACATAGTTGCCAATTCCACATATAACACGCCAGCTTTGGGCTTCTTTTTCTTTAAAGTGGCGTTTCTGGGGAACTTGTTTTTTTATTATTATAATTTTTTTATATATATATATTTCATTGATTTTTAACAACAACAAAAAAGCAGAGACAGATCAGTGTACAATCGACACCCACAGCAAACATTTATTTAAACTATTAATATAAAAGAGTGATCATGGAAAAACCAAAGGGCAAAACAGTCCAGTAAAACATGAAAGAAAGAAAAGAGAGGGGGAAAAAGATGGGCAGGACTAGAGTCATGATTGTTTAAGTAGATCCCACAAAGGGGCCCATATCCACCAGAATAGTTCAGATTTGTTCTGTATGTAAGTTTTCCAAAAGAAGAAGATTAGCCTCTTGTGCCAAACACATCTTCACATTTGGTACATGAAATGATGACCATAAGATAAGTATCCATTTCTTTGCCAGATAGGTAATGAAATTTAGTAAACAGTTTACATCAGAAGGCAGATCCAGTGATGTTTTATATAGTAATCAGAGGTGGAAAGTAACGAATTACATTGAACAACGCATTGTTGTAATTGAGTTTTTTTTGTGTACTTCTACTTTTTAAAGTAGGTTTTAAAATCTGTCATTTTACTTAAGTATGTTTTGTTTGAAGTATTTCGCTACATTTTAAATCATATTCGCTACTGAGTAAAAAAAAAAAAGTAAATTAAAAATAATAAAAATATTCTGCTCGCGTGTGTATATTGTGTTGGAGAGTGAATGTTTTTGGATTCTGATTTTGGCGTTTTGATATTTGATTGTGTATTCTGCTTATTGCTTCCCATTGACTTTGATTATTGCTTTGCCCCTTGGGTTTGGTTGCTTGGCTCTTTGTATATATTTGTAGATAATTTCACTGTCATTTATTTTGGGAAGAGGGTATTTATTCACTGTTTTTGATTTAGGGAGTCAGAAAAGGTACCTGTATTTTTAAGGTACCCGTACCTGCAATTCGCTTTCTCAGGAAGCTGCACAATCAATAGGTTTTTGCCGTAACCACGGTTCTCCAAGTCATCCACATTAGCTTGGAGTTGTTCCATGGTAGCACGCAAACCAGCCATCTGAGTGCCGCGTTCGCTCCCTGAGTCTGCTACTGCAGAAATCCGAAGTTCTCAAGAGCTGTAACCAAGGTAGCAATCCCGTCTAAACGAGTACCAATGGCCCTAATATCAGGTAAAATTAGTGAGGTGTCCGGCTGGATCACGTGCAGTGGGGTTTTTCTTTTCTCCCATACTTTTTTTTTTTTATTTGTCAATGTAAAAATAGGACAGTCCTTATCCCCTCCACTTTCCATTGCTTAGTACGTTAAATAAGACACAGAGGCCATTTCTCTTATCCACTCTTCAACATAGGAAAGACAAAGGAACACACCATTCAAGTAAGGCAGATGTGTGTCGACCTTCACAAGTCAGGCAATGGGTACAAGAAAATAGCCACCCGTCTGCACCTGCCCATATCTACTGTGAGAGGAATCATTAGTTTAAAAAACTGGAACAGTAGTAAACAAGCCTGGACGAGGACGCAAGTTTATTTTGCCTAAACACACAGTGAGGAGGATGGTAAGAGAAATGAAAAATTTTCCAAAGCTCACTGTTAAAGATATTGTGGCGACGGGCCCATAGCCAGTGCGCCCAGTACTAGAACATCTTTAACCTCCCAAATCCCTCATTGTCTACCTGTCGACCGCTCCTTATAAAAGGACCAGGACCTCACCTGTCGGTGGGTAGGAAAGAACTTATGCAGATAGCTCATGTTGCTCTCCTCTCCCCACAGATTCGGACTCGCAAGAAACATACACAACATACATCTGCACCGACGGACCCGTCAAACCCCACCGGCCTGCATATATATATGAACACTCAGGCTAACAGTTGTATTTGACTGATGGCCCTTAGTTAGTAACCTAGTAACCCAGTGTAAGTATCTATTGTAAGTCACTCTGGATAAGAGCATCTGCCAAATGCCTAAATGTAACAAACGGGATTAAGAGAGAATCAAGGAGAGATTCACAATCATACATGAACGCACAATCCCACATTATATTAAAGATCTTTTTTCTTTTCTTCTCACCCTCTTTTTTTAATCAATGACTCTTTTTAAGTGTATTTTCTTCATTCATTCTTCTTCTTCTTCTTTTTATTATTATTATTATTATTATTATTATTATTATCTTTTGCTTCTTTTTCCCATCTCTAGTGTAACTTTATTTTTGATTGCACAATTAAATCCATTTACAGTTGTGTGAAAAGATACTTAAAAAGGTTTTGTTATTTCTCACACTTAAATTATTCAGATCATTAAACAAGAGCCTGGAGCCTATCCCAGGAGACTTATACCCTGGACGGTTTGTCAATCCATCACAGGCACACACATGTACAGACTCACATGCTCATTGACACTTAAAAAACTGAAAACTGATGTATAAAACCAGAATACCAGAGAAAACCCGCCAAGCACGGGGGGAAAATGCAAACTCCATATGCACACAGACCCAAGGCGTGAATTGAACCCGAAACTGCAAGCCGACAATGCCACTGTGTCGCCCATTAATTAAACAAAATGCTCAAACATATGATACGTTTGGTGACATAAATTAGTCAGATTTTAGTCCATGTCAATACAAAGGGACTAAAGGATAAGGGGGGTTGTATACTTTACAAATTTGCAGCTTATATATGCTACATAATTGATTTATGTTCTCCTTCTAATCAGTATTTTATCACTCTTTTAAAATTTAAGTATCAGTCCTTTAAAATTCCTTAAATTTAGGCGGATGTGAAACCAACAAGTGTCAGTCATGTTAACAACACTGAAAATAGTAATATTTTGTGTGGAAGCTCCGCCATGTGGTCTGGAAATCCCCATCCCATAGTCTGAAAACTGGAGGGAAAGTTACAACAGTGGATTATTGCATGGCCACCATATTTTCACTAGCACGTTTACTTCAAGTGTTCTCTCCAAGGTGAAGGTAATGAAAACATATAAATAAATAAATAAAAACATTCAGACTGAGAGGTAGTTATACACAGAATATATAAACAATAAGCTGGGGGTTATCACTGTAAATAGTGAATTTGAACGATATAAAACAGTCAGTGCTGATGTTAGCTTCCGTAATGTACAATTTAGCTAATCCTGGTATAATTTTATGGGCTACTATATCTTGTGTTTTCGAAGGTTTGAAGAAGTAATGTAGCTAGAGCTACCGTATATTGTATAGCTATATCCGCCTGACTTAAGCAAAATTACGTAAGTTTTGACTGCAATAAGTAGAGTACCTTATCACTAGCTAGCTATTGTGGGGAAAGGGTGCATGAATAAACGACAAAACATAGCGCAAACATGTCAGGACATGTGTAATGCTAACTTTTACCACAGTTTGAAAACTTGTTGCGGTGTGATAGTAACATAACTTAAACAGGCCTTTTGAAATGGCGGACCGTTACTTAAAATGAAGCAGGACAGCTAACTGTCCTGCTTCATTTTATTATTAGTGCCTTAATAACTGCTTTCCAACGGTATGTTCGTGCTACTTTCATGGACTTTCATATTTATATTTGAAGGAATGTGAATTATTTGGGAGCATCGGTGCTAGAGTATTATGCATTTCTAAGAATTCCGGTTCTGACTAGTGATAGGTCATTCATGAACGATTCGTTCTTTTTGAATGAGTCTTTAACGTGACTCAGAAGAACAAGTAGTCTCGGAGAGCGATTCGTTCATTTTCTACTGTGCGCGTATGCGTATCTTTTGTCACGTGACTCCCATAAACGCTATGCAGTCCAGTACACAGAAAACAGAATTGAACGGTTCTCAATCAGTCTTTAAGTCCTAGTCGTTCATTCTTTTGTCACGTGACTCCCATAGACGCTATGCAGTGTAATAGATTCAAAAGAACAAACGACTCAGACGAGAAGATATGAGAGGGGAGCTGCTCATTCTGATTACAATAATATGTCCTTAGCTGCATTGTAATATTTTCATTACTGGAACAATAGCCAAAATTTGTGTATTTAGACGTGTTGGGGGTCTGTTTCTTGAAAATGTAACATTTTATTTTATTTCTGCTCAAAGGAACAAAATGAACTAAATGATTCAAAAAAAGTTTAATTCATTTTGATGAACGAGGTTCAAAGAACCGAGTCACTAAAATGATTCAAACTTCCCATCACTAGTGTACAGAGCATGCTGTCCAAATACTTATGGGTTTGTCTTTAGATGTAGAACATTTTTCTGGGTTTAACAAAAGGAACCACAAATGTATGCAGGTTATTTACCACATTTAATTGCTTAATGCCATTTTAAAATAGAAGTAGAGTGAATCCACATGTGAAGGATATGACTTTTGTGAAGCACTAAAATGGGCACCCCCTTTAAAATATTATTATTTTGCCCAATTATTATTTTATAGATTGAAGTACTATTCTATGTAATGTTTCTTTTTGCTACGTGGAGTAATTTGTTTATAAAATATCAATATACCAGTTTCCAAAATACAGACAGTGCATTGTTTAAAAGGAAGTAGAAACTGTTGTTACCAACACTCACCACAAGAGGGAGTGTAACGCTAGCAAACGTTGCTGTTCCGAAGTGTTGCTAATATGCACGCTTAGTAGTGCAACTCATAGAAGATGTCGGACAGAAATATGTGTACAATGTGCTGTATTGTCTGTCTTTTTGCCGGTAAGCAGGCAAAGAATTAAGTACAGGTGTTTAATTTGAAGCCAAGGGGTCACTGGTGAAGTGGGAAGGTTGGCTGTTTCCCAATAAATGTTTCGTAGAAGTTAAGCTGTTGTAGTTAGCTTATTAGCCTAGCCACTACATTAACTTCTAGCCATTAGTGATCGGACCCTGTTGCTGGTTTTGAAATGTATTGATGCTAAATGCTGCCTTGCAGATGTTTAGGACACAATTAACTGGAGTAACTGATATTTTATTATGACTGATATTTTATTTGTTTATATTATTTCCTTGTCATTGTTTACTATTTCATTTTATATAGCAAACGTCGCTGTCCCGAAGTGTTGCTAATATGCACGCTTAGTAGTGCAACTCTTAGAGAAGATGTCGGACAGAAACATGTTTACAATGTGCTTTATTGTCTGTATTTTTGCAGTAAAGAGTGGAAGAATATTGATGGCACACTAAGTCTTTATTCAAGTGTGCTACACACATCTGTTGGAATAGGCTCTTTACTTGCCAGTGGTGGCTCAGAGGGCTAAGGCACTGAGTTACTGATCGGAAGGTCGGCGGTTTGATTCCCAGCTCAGCCAGGTTGCCATTGTTGGGCCCTTGAGCAAGGCCCTTAACCCTAACTGCTCCAGGGGCGCTGTACCATGGCTGACCCTGCGCTCTGACCCCAGTTACGCTGGGATATGCGAAGAAGGAATTTCACTGTGCTGTAATGTATATGTGACAAAATAAAGGCTTTACTTTAGTTACTTTAATTAAACAAAATACTCAAACACAGTGGCGGCCGGTCAATACGGGGCGCAGGGGAGCCGCCCCCCTTAAAGTTCTGCAGAGAAGAATGTTACTTTAACATGTAATTATTTAACATAATTTTAAAAAAAAGTCATTTAGTCACAATATTCCTCTGTATTTCTTAATATAATTTATTTACAAAAAAAATCTAAACTGTTACGTTCATTTGTGCTCGTGTATATCGGGTGCCAGACAAATGAGTGTCTATGTAAGCACATTTTGAACAACTTTTGAAAAGCATGTGATTTGAGGCTGAGCTCTAATTGGATCTTCTTAAATCATCCTTGGGGCGCAGAGCTGTGCCCCCCGAACACTTCTACTTTTGTTCTTAGCGAATCAATATTGTTTTTAAATATTTGGGTTCACGTGATTGGACCATTGCCTCAACGAGTCTTTTCCAGCACTTCTTATGGCAAGCGGAGCTGGCTGACTGGATGCGATGTGAGTCATGCCTTTATTTTATACTAGTAGTAATGATGCGCAATCACCTGATAAATGGCTATTTACAGGCGAGTATTAAAAGTTTCATTTTAATTTTGTTTTTCTACATGCAGCTTAATGATTTCCTGACGTAATGCCTGAGTACATCCGTAGATTTCACCACACAGGAACAGCCTTTCTGTGTAAGCACTGTAGTTAAAGGCTTGGCACCAACTACCGTATTTGTTTGCTATCAGATAGGCAAGCGTTTTGTGTGTACAGGCTCGTTTGTGTTAATTTTTTATTTGCAGTTGGATAACCACTTTAGGGAAGCTGGTTGAGTTTCTCCTTTTTCTCTTCTTCAGTCTCCACTCTAATTCATCCCAAAGGTGTTCTATAGGGTTGTGGTCAGGACTTGGTTCTTTCACACCAATCTCGCTCATCCATGTCTTTATGGACCTTGCTTTATGCGCTAGAGCACAGTCAGGTTGGAAATTGGTCTAGGGTTGTTTTTCAGTCATTGGGTTCGTCCCGTTAGTTCCAGTGAAAGGAACTGTTAATGTTTCAGGATACTAAGACATTTTGGACAATTTCATGCTCCCAACTTTGTGGGAACAGTTTGGGATGGCCCCTACCTGTTTCTGTTCTTATAAGTTTCACATGTCCTCTCTGAAATACTGTATTTTCTCAATTAAGCGGAAGCCTGTTGTCATTATAAAAAATAAATAAAATAAATGATTTAATGAATCTAAAAATTTAATGAGTTTACATGTTCTTCCATGCTGGTACCCTGCCAGTCCCCCACACACATAGACACACGGACACAGTCCAAAGACAGGCGTGGCAGTTTTATTGGTGTTTCTGAATTCACCATAGTGTATCAGTGGGTGTTTGGGGGTAAAGAATTTAGATTGAGATACAGTGCATGAAAATCTATTAAACTGCTTTCCATAGCACTGTACATACTGTAGAACATCTCATGTTAGTTTGGTTTTTCGAATGAGCATGACAAGGTACAGTGAAACCTCGGATTGCGAGTAATGCGGTTTGCAAGTGTTCTGCAAGACAAGCAAACATTTCATAATAAATTTTCACTAAAGTCAAACGAAAAACTAAAGTCTTGGATTACGAGTACCGAGTACCATGTATCACGCATGCCCTTCTTGTTTTGACGCTGAGCGTCACGTGAACTGGGTCTTAGTGCACGTCTCTCACTGATATAATCAACACCAGTGCATGAGTGTACTGGTTACTATAACACTGTGACCACGTGTGTGTGCGTAAAAATTTTTTGTTTTGTGTGTGTACTGTTTATTATAACACGCGTGTGTGTGCGCGTGTAAGCAAAAGAAAGTCTCCATAAGATCCATTTTCTCTCTGTATCAGCCAGCAGGTTCAGTGCACGTGCGTCATTTGACACCGCGCATTTTCACACACACACACACACACACACACACACACACACACACACACACACACACACACACCTTTCTTCACTCCACTGTAATCAGGTATTAACTGTAATAATTATTTAGTCATGTTCTTGAGAATTTGGTAGAAATCTTCCATGTAATGATTCGTAGTCTATCTGTTGCATGAAGAAAACGCAAGAACAGAATCTCTCATTTTAACGTAATGGTAATGTTTTCTAAATGACATTTTATCATAAGTCTCAATCAAATGACAATTGTTACACTGATTGAGCTCAATGGCATTGTGATTTTTGCAGCCTACTGTACAGTACAACGTGACTCTCAGAACAGTAAAGATGTACTTCTCACCAGCAACAACCTAATGCAAGGAAAGAAAATACATTGAATCACCAGTAACTTTAGACCACACGTCATTTAGACTTTTGCTCATATAGTAAAATGAGGGCAAGTGACACATTAATGTATTGATCTTTTGTAAATAATATATCATTATCAGGGATGTGAAGCCTATTCTGGGAAGGCAGATACACAAACAGCAATGCTGTGCTTTCAAAATACAACCTCAACTTACTCATAGCTTATACTTGAGCCATTGTTGGCTCAGAATCAAAAGGCCAGTGTGCATGGTTGGTTGTAAGTAGGCAATTTAGGACCATACTTGGTTGAGACATCATATTCCACAATATGAGACTTTAGCCTGACATCTTTTGCCTGAATATTTTTGTGTATTGGGGGGGGACCGCATATCCACATATAGGAATATCTTACAGTTTTGACCCCATTGGAGACATTTGTTTGGACCCTGTTATGTTTACTTTTGGTTACTGAGGATGAAGTCAGATTTAGGCTAGGTATAGGCACATGTTAATTAACTCCATTAATAATTAGGTGAATGGAAGCTTCTTGTTGTAATGTAAAAAGAAAAGCAGTAAAATATCTTACTTGTTTCTGAGCCTTGATGACTTTAACAACTTGGCTGGTGTATGGTTTGTTGCTCTCTTTATTATACTGAGTGACTGCGAACTGCAGAGCATCTTGAACTTCTGGATTGTTGATGTCTACGTCCACCAAGTCTCCAAAAATCTTAACACTCGCCACAGCCACAGAGAATGCAAAGAGTAGGACTAGAACCTTAACAAACATGATTACTAAGTTCCAAGCTTAATCCTGTGAAATGAAACTGCAGTTTCCTTGGCAAACTATAAAAACCTTTCTGCAGGAGGCGGATCTGTGTTTGGTCCCTGCCTGACTCTTGCTCAGAATGTGATACCTCGTGATGATGCAGCTCTGCCTTCTTAACTCCCCTTTGCACTGTTAGGAAGCCTTTTGCAATGCTGTATACTGTATATCAAGGGAAGAGTTTTGGTTAACTGCATTATTGGTGTCAGATTAATAACCATTTCATTTACTTGTGTTCAGACCTCATATACCTTTTGACACATCCAGGCACTGGTAGTTATTGCACTTTCTATATATTTTTATTATTAAATGTTGACCACACATTCAGTATGATCAGCATTCATCACTGTTATCTTCGAAATAATCTGAAGACCTGCACATTGTCACTGCTGTAATTTAATGTTTTTCAGCTCTTGGGGTCCCTACTGGCATTTCTCAGGATACTCGCTCATACTGAAATAACTGTCACACCAATTAAGAGAAATCCTGGACATTTGTCCTAGTTTCAGAACAGTCTTTTTTGTTGTCGTTAATAATGGTGTGCCAAAACTGTATTTATTTAAAAAAAGAAAAAAATCATAAGTAATTAATGTGTTGGCTGTTATAGACAGATACTGTACACACATTAACATGAGACACAAAGTTATTAATTGGTGGATGTGACTGACAGGAAATTATAATTATATATGAGCTCAGTTTATTCTTTAATGAAGAAATAAATTTAGCCAAGAGACCCTGTATCTTCACAAACAAATCTCACATAGTATTGTGATTTCACAGAAAGACACAGGACATACATTTTTGTGACACAAAAATAGGAACACTTTATATTCTTACACCAACTAAATTATAATGCTGATCTTTGATTATAGCCTTAGACCAAAAAAAAGGTTGACTTTATCAAGTAAATAATATATATATTTATCTATATGTAACTATAGAATATCTTTATGTCATGTGATTACTCATGCAGTGTAATGGACCACTACGCCTAAAACGTAAAGCAGAAATTAAAATTAATAGATATTTAAATGAACAACATTTGATTAGCATTTCTGATTTATCTCTTAAAAGATTCAGGGCTGCTGAATGTCTCTATTAGCAGGTATTCTTAGCCATCATTCTTATACTGCTGTACAACCAAGGCACACTCCGCATTGTAAGGGTGCATTCATGAGGCTTAAGGGAGGTGACAAAGAGGCAGAGGATTTAGCATTCATAGGAAAACAAATACAGTAAATTAAACATGTGCATAAATCAGAAAATGTTATGTAACTAACTTGTGCAATTGCTGGGTCTGAATTGATGGCACATGGGCTTCCAGGTTTTGAGTTGTTACAGTCCAGCCTGGCCATCAGAACAGTAAAGATGTACTTCTCACCAGCAACAACCTTAAGCAAGAAAAAAAAGTACATAGAATCACCACTAACTTTAGACCACACGTCATTTATACTTTTGCATTGTCAGGGATGTGGAATATAGTATACAAGGAATATAGGAATATAAAAGGGATATATTGTCAGTAAACAATGCAGAAAAACTAGTTCATGCTTTTATCCCCTCTAGGTTGGACTATTGTAACGCCTTACTGTCTGGTTGTTCAACTAGGCACATAAACAAGCCTCAGTTAGTCCAGAATGCAGCAGCCCCACTAGAACCAGAAGATACGAGCATATCACCCCTATCTTATCCACACTGCATTGGCTCCCTGTGAAATTTTGTATCAACTTTAAAATACTACTTTTGACGTATAAAGCATTAAATGGTCTCGCGCCTTAGTATCTGAGTGAACTGCTAGTGTCTTACGATCTGCCACGCCCACTCCAATCAAAGGATGCAGGCTACTTGTCAGTACCACATATTATAAATACTACAGCTGGAGGCAGAGCCTTTTCTTTCAAAGTTATGGAATAGCCTTCCAACTAATGTTCTGGACGCAGACACAGTGTCAGTGTTTAAGTCTAGGCTGAAAATCTATTTAATTATCTAAGCATTTGTGTAAATAGATTTGCCTTAAGTAAAGGAGCAGATCTCTCATGGATGTAGCGTAGAGTATTATGGTGAACTGGTATGTTTAGATGCTGTATTCCGGTGAAGTGATTGGTGACTTTACATCTCAGGAAGCCCTCATGTTGTGTTTCCTTCTGGCTCTCTCTTTTAGTTATACTGTCACAGTTAGATCTGCCGGGGTCCGTGCTTGCACTCTAAATATACATTCAGTAGGTGTTATCTCTCCTACTCTACTGCTCTCTCCCTCTCTCTCTTTAACTCTCCCTCTATTTCTGTCGAGCTATTCATGTCACTCCTAAGCTGCCAATGATCCAAACCCCCTTTGCCCCTGGACCTGTCTGACTCGTCCTGGAGATCTAGTTGCATGCATTCCCCGTATGGTCTGCCTGAGATGCGTGTGGTGACTGGGGACGGTTCACCTTTTTCATGAAGACGGTTCTGGCCTCGACTGATGCAGACAGCTGTTCTCAAAGGACTCTACCTGAGCCTCCAATAACGAACAGGACTCCATATTAACTTAAACACTTCTCCTGCTATACTGAACTTTCAGCCTCCTAACACACAGTATGACTGCAGATCAATCCCTGCTATCCGTTATTACCCAAATGAAGATAGGTGCTCTGTTGAGTCTCAAGGTTTCTTCCTACTGCCATCTCAGGGAGTTTTTCCTTACCACTCTCGCCGTCGTCCTCGGCTTGCTCATCAGGAACAATCTTATCATTTTGGTTCATACACATTCACATTTCATACTAATTTCAATAATTTCTTTTGATTGTGTAAAGCTGCTTTGCAACAATATCAATTGTTAAAAGCGCCATACAAATAAAATGAATTTATGAATAAATTTAATTGAATTTTATATTTTTGTGTATTTGGAGGACTAAATATTCCCATATGTCATGCACACTCATAATACAACCGGCACAAGGACCCGGAAGTAGTACAGTACAGATTCAGGAAGCATAAAAGGAGATAAAATGGCGCTTCACATCGCTCAGTCATTGAGTTTGCCGGACTTTCAGTGAGTACTCATCGATTTGGGTTGACTTTCTGATTGAGTGTGTGTCACTAGAACGCGGATTTATTTGTTAGATCCTAGTCTAAGAGAGTTCTTAGACTAAATGTGTAGTTACCCTGCCTGCTCGCGTTGCTTCCGCGTTTGGGTTTACCATCCACGCTACACGGGCTAACTGCTACATCTTCTGTTTCATCCTCCGGTTGCTCGTGACAGAATGACTGAGCCAGCAGTCAACCCAGCGGATTACACGCACCTCTGCGATGTGGTGAATCGGCACGCCGAGCTGATTGAGCAGCTTCGCGGTGAAGTTGCTACCCTCCACAGTAGTGTCCAAGACATCGCGGCACTACGCCGCGAGGTGGGGGAGCTACGGCAGGAGAGCGCGACCCTCTGAGAAGAGGCTGCTCAGCTGGTTAGCCCACCGTCCATCCTGCTGCTGAGGTGGAGACCAACACTAAGCTATATCATCTGCGGCAGGGACGGTAAACCGTGAGTCGGTACACCGCGGAGTTCCAGACTCTCGCCGTGCAGACCACTTGGGGAGACACCGCCCTCCGGATGGCCTGCTACGAGGGACTGGCTTTGCGCATTAAGGATGAGCTCGTTGGACGAGAGCTTGCCGCCACGCTGGAAGGGCTAATCCAACTCACCCTCCGGATTGACCAACGCCTGCTCTCTCGTCCGAAACCAGCCCCCCCGGACCCTGCTGCCGACCACGTCATCTTTTCTACACTCCACGCCTTGACCACCAACCTTTGCCCCTCACACCCCGGTAACTGAGATTCGTCCTTCTTTCACCACCACTGCTATGGGACCTGTCGGATCTCCACCTTCCGCCGTGGTTGACACCGGAGCCGGGGAACCCATGCAATTAGGACGAGCCTCCTTGACCGCTGCAGAGTGAGAACGGCGCTTCAGGGATGGACTCTGTGCATACTGTGGTTCAGCGGCGCACTATAGAGCCATATGCCATAGGCTTCCTCCACCTCTCCGCCACGACACCCAGCGTCTCTCATCTCACGGTTCAGGTACACCTCCAATTTGGCCACAAACGAGTCCAAAGTGCTGCGTTCATCGACTCCGGTGCCGCAGGAAACTTTATTGACTCTTCCTATCCCAAAAGTTTGGGGGTGGAGATTGAAGCATTATCCCAGCCTGTTTGAATTACATCAGTCGACGGTCTGCCACTCTCCTCCAGTCCTATCACAGCCTAGACTCAACCCATCACCCTCATCATTGACCAACACCAGGAACTAATCCGTTTTCACCTCACCTCCATCTCGTCTCCACCCAATATTCTCGGACACCCCTGGCTTCTGCAACATGAACCTCTCATCTCTTGGTCTCAAAACCGGATGCTACAATGGGGGCCGACCTGCCTCGAACTCTTCCTGCGGGCTTTGGCTGGGACGTGCTCTAGGGAGTCCAAGGCCCCTGATGTCGACACCAACGCCATCCCTGCTGCTTATCGGGACCTGGCTGAAGTCTTCTGCAAGAGACGCGCCACACACCTTTCTCCTCATCGCCCCTACGACCTAGCTATTGAGCTATTCAGGTTGTGTCCCCCTTCCCATTCCCCGATACGGGGTAGGGGACTGCGAGCTGCTGGCCATAAAGTGGGCATTGGAGGAATGGCGACACTGGCTCCAGGGCGCCAGGGAGCCGTTTATCGCCTGGACCGACCACCAGAATCTCATCACCATCCGTAACCTGAAACAACTGAACCCTAGACAGGCGCGGTGGGTTCTGTTCTTCGAACACTAGGACACCAAGGGCGACGCCCTCTCCCGACAGCATGAGGAAGACGCCCCCCGGGCGGACCCCGCGCCTGTCCTTCATCCCTCCAAGATCATCGGCCCACTGCACTGGGAATTGGAAACGAGGGTTTGCCAAGCACAATCTGCAGAGACTGAACCAGCAGGCATGCTACCTGGACGATGTCACCGACGTCATCCAGTGGGGTCTTTCCACCCCTCTATCGGGACACCCAGGCACGCAGCGAACCCTAAGATACGTGCAGCGCGCCTTCTGTTGGCCATCTATGTCCAAAAACATCGAGGACTTCGTCCAGGCGTGCCTAGTGTGTGCCAGGACCAAGTACACCAATCACCCAACACCAGGGGAACTCCAAATGCTCTCTGTTCCCCACCGGCCCTGGACACACATTGCCATCCACTTCATCACAGGCCTGCCGGTCTCCGAGGGAAAAAATACTTATCTTAACCATAGTGGATCGGTTCTCTACGGACTCCCGTCAGCTAAGAGGACAGCCGAGCTGATCCTAGAGCACGTAGTCCGCCTGCATGGGTTCCCAAAAGACATCGTCTCGGACAGAGGGCCCCAGTTCACTGCACGGATCAATTCCACCTGCAGTCTCTCATCTGGGTACCATCCACAGACTAATGGTCAGACGGAACGGACCAACTCCTGGGCCCGCTACCTCATCTGGGCAGAACTTTCTCACAACCTTTATGTCTCCTTTGCCACCAAGTTAAGCCCATTTGAGGTATGCCAAGGTTTCCAGCCTCCGATGTTTGAACATCAAGAACCGGAGGTTGAAGTACCCTCGGCCCAACAGTTGGTCGGAAGGTGTCGACGGTCATGGATTCAAGCCAAGGAAGCCATCCAACGTGCCAACACCCGTTACACCATGCAACATCGCCGTCGACACCCTCCGGGACGATTGTACCACGTAGGTGACAAAGTGTGGCTGTCTACAACGAACCTGCACTTCCATACAGAATCTAAAAAACTGTCACCAAGATTCATCTGCCCCTACCGCATCACTCTACGTATCAACCCTGTCACCTACCGGCTCCAGCTGCCTACGGTGCATTCCATACTTCGCAACTTAAACCCTTCACGACTTCACCTATGGCTCCACCCACCCACCCTGCTCCTCCCCCCTGTATCATTGAGGGTGGCCCCGCCTACACCGTACGCCGGATCCTCGATTCGGGCCCCCGGGGCAGAGGGCTCCAGTACCTGGTCGATTGGGAAAGTTACGGCCCCAAAGAGCGATCTTGGATTCCGGCTCGACTCATCCGGGACTACCATCGTTGGGTATCCTCCACCCCAGGACCGTCGAGAGTCGGCCCTGGACAGGGGGGTACTGTCATGCACACTCATAACACGACCGGCACGAGGACCCGGAAGTAGTATGGTCGCGATTCAGGAAGCATAAAAGGAGACAAAATGGTGCTTCACATCGGTCAGTCATTGAGTTTGCCCATGCCGTTTTTGACCCTTCACCGGATTTTCAGTGAGTACTCATTGATTCGGGTTGCCTTTCTGATTGAGTGTGTGTCGCTAGAACGCGGATTTATTTGTGTAGATCCTAGCTCTTCTTATAAGAGAGTTCTTAGACTAAACGCGTGGTTATCCTGCCTGCTCGCGCTGCTTCCGTATTTGGGTCTACCATCCACACTACACGGGCTAACTGCTACATCTTCTGTTTCATCCTCCGGTTGCTTGTGACACCATATAGGAATATCACACAGTTTTGACCCCACTGGGGACATTTGGTTGGACCCTGTTAGGTTTACTTTTGGTAACTGAAGATGAAGTCTTAGGTGTAGGCACAATGTTAATTAGCCCCATTAATAATTAGGTAAATGTTTTAAAGTTCTTGTTGTAAAGTAAAAAAAAAAGAAAGCATTTTTTTTAAATAACTTACCTGTTTCTGAGCCTTGATCACTTTAACAACTTGGCTGGTGTATCTTTTGTGTCTCATTTTATTATGCTGAGTGACTGCGAACTGCAGAGCATCTTGAACTTCTGGAACGTTTATGTCTACATCCACCAAGTCTTTAAAATTCTCAACGCTCACCACAGCCACAGAGAATGCAAAGAGTAGAACCTTAACAAACATGATTACTAAGTTCCAAACTTAATCCTGTGAAATGAAAGTGCAGTTCCCTTGGCAAAGTGAATATTTATAGGATACTAGTGATAATAATGGGAGGAGCATGTCTGGAAAACAAAGTGGTTAGGGCAAAATTATTACCAGTATCTTTTTTGAAAATGATCAATCGTATGTATTATGCTCGATGAAACAAGAGATCTAATGGAAAATCTTGCATGTAGACCACATGATTTAATGTTAAATCCTCATTTCTCACTTATCAACAGTAAGATAAGGGCATTTTCAGTTTTATGTTTAACAGCAGTTCCATGAATCCATAATTTTTTTCACATTTTATTACTTAGTACTTTTTACTGAAGTAGGCTGAATAAAATTTTTTAACAGTTTTTTAAATTTCTTTTTGTACACTTTTTTTTGCCATTATTTAAAAAAATACCCTAACACAGAAGTTCAGTAATGGGACTTTACAGGACTAAATCATTTCCAAATTCATAAAACATTGCATGAATACAGTTGACTAGGTAAAATTATAATTATGTTGACTACACAGTAAAATACATCATTCCACAGCGAATTACTTAAAAGAAACAAGTGATTGAATAGAACAGTAACATTTAAAAATGTTTTCTTAACCTTTTTCACATTTAATGAAAAATATTTACTTTATATTGTCAGATAGTCAGTAACAGGACTGAATCGGAATTTCAGAAACACATTACATAATTATGAAATGAGAACTTGCCAGTTCATGATTACTAGATTACTAGGTGTCCAAGTTTTTCTTTTGTAAATATAATGTTCTTTCATAAGGACAAAATCTTGCTCCAAATTCAAATATTGCGTGAAGCATGTAATGGTGCTTGGCTTTGTTTTTCTGCATGCTTTTTGATGAACTTCGAACGTAATGCCTGAGTACACCTGTACATTTCACCACACAGGGACAGCCTTTCTGTGTAAGCACTGTAGTTAAACACTGGGCACCAGCTACCATATTTGTTTGTTATCACATAGGCAAGTGTTGAACGGACAGGCTCTTTTGTGTTAGTTTTTTGTTTGCAGTTGGATAATCACTTTAGAGGAGCTGGTTGGATTTCTCCTTTGTTCTCTTCTTCAGCACTTTCCATAGTCAAGCCTTTGCCTCATTCTCTAGACCCAGTCTCCACTCTAATTCATCCCAAAGGTGTTCTATAGGAATTTTTTTTTTCACGCCAAACTCGCTCATCCATGTCTTTATGGACCTTGCTTTGTGCACTGGAGCACAGTCATGTTGGAACTGGTCTAGGGTTGTTTTTCAGTCATTGGTCTTCTCCCGTTGGTTCCATTGAAAGGAACTGTTAATTTTTCAGAATAGCAAGACAATTTAGACAATTTCATGCTCCCAACTTTGTGGGAACAGTTTGTGATGGCCCCTACCTGTTCCTGTTTGTATACACACGTGGACAAAATTGTTGGTACCCTTCGGTCAATGAAAGAAAAACTCACAATGGTCACAGAAATATCTTTAATCTGACAAAAATAATAATAAATAAGAATTCTATGAATGTTAACCAATGAAAGTCAGACATTGCTTTTCAACCATGCTTCAACGGAATTATTAAAAAAAAAAGAAAACTCAAAAACTCATGGAACAGGCCTGGACAAAAATGATGGTACCCCTAACTTAATAGTTTGTTGCACAACCTTTTGAGGCAATCACAGCAATCAAACGATTCCTGTAACTGTCAATGAGACTTCTGCACCTCTCTGCAGGTATTTTGGCCCACTCATCTTGAGCAAGCTGCTCCAGTTGTTTCCGGTTTGAAGGGTGCCTTTTCCAGACAGCATGTTTCAGCTCCTTCCAAAGATGCTCAATAGCATTGAGGTCAGGGCTCATAGAAGGCCACTTTAGAATAGTCCAATGTTTTCCTCTTAGCCATTCTTGGGTGTTTTTAGCTGTGTGTTTTGGGTCATTGTCCTGTTGCAAGACCCATGACCTGCGACTGAGACCCAGGTTTCTGACACTGGCCAGCACATTTCTCTCTAGAATCCCTTGATAGTCTTGAGATTTCATTGTACCCTGCACAGATTCAAGACACCCTGTGCCAGATGCAGCAAAGCAGCCCTAGAACATAACAGAGCCTCCTCCATGTTTCACAGAAGGGACAGTGTTCTTTTCTTGATATGCTTCATTTTTCCAACTGTGAACATAGAGCTGATGTGCCTTGGCAAAAAGTTCCATTTTTGTCTCATCTGTCCATAGGACATTCTCCCAGAAGCTTTGTGGCTTGTCAACATGTAGTTTGGCATATTCCAGTCTGGCTTTTTTATGATTTGTTTTCAACAATGGTGTCCTCCTTGGTCGTCTCCCATGGCTCAAACAACAACGGATGGTGCGATCCGACACTGATGTTCCTTGAGCATGAAGTTCACCTTGGATCTCTTTAGAAGTCTTTCTGGGCTCTTTTGTTACCATTCGGAGTATCCGTCTGTTTGATTTGTCATCAATTTTCCTCCTGCGGCCACGTCCAGGGAGGTTGGCTACAGTCACATGGATCTTAAATTTCTGAATAATATGTGCAACTGTAGTCACAGGAACATCTAGCTGCTTGGAGATGGTCTTATAGCCTTTACCTTTAACATGCTTGTCTATCATTTTCTTTCGAATCTCCTGAGACAACTCTTTCCTTCGCTTTCTCTGGTTCATGTTGAGTGTGGTACATACCATGTCACCAAACAACACAGTGACTACCTGGAGCTCTATATATAGGCCCACTGACTGATTACAAGATTGTAGACACCTGTGATGCTATTTAGTGGACACACCTTGAATTAACATGTCCCTTTGGTCACATTATTTTCAGTATTTTCTAGGGGTACCATCATTTTTGTCCAGGCCTGTTCCATGAGTTTATTTTTTTAAATAATTCTGTTGAAACATGGTTGAAAAGCAATGTCTGACTTTCATTGGTTAACATTCATAGAATTTTTTTAAATTATTACTTTTGTCAGATTAAAGTTATTTATGTGACCATTGTGAGTTTTTCTTTCATTGACCGAAGGGTACCAACAATTTTGTCCACGTGTGTACGTTTCACATGTCCTCTCTTACATATTCTCCCAATTAAGCTGAAGCATGTTGTCATTATAAAAAATAAATAAAATACATAATTTAATGAATCTAGTGGAACAAGATTGGAGGATCAAGTCTCACCTGTGGTCTGTGTCTGTGGAGTTTACATGTTCTTCCATGCTGGTACCCTGCCAGCCCCCCACACACATACTGTATATACACAGACACAGTCCAAAGACAGGAGTGGTAGTTTGATGTTTCTAAATTCACTTTAGAGTATCAGTAGGTGTTTTTAAGGAATTTAGATTGAGCTACAGTGCATGAAAATCTGTTTGTCTGCTTTCAATACCCTGATACTGTAGAAAATCTCATGTTTGGTTTCACCTCTCCAAAATGTGCCAGTAGGTGGGTTGGCTATACTAAATGCCTGCAGGTGTGAAGGAATGTTCAAATGTGTTTTGTTCATAAGTCATAACTACAATGTTAATTAAATTACTTTTCTGGTGCATATTTCTCAATTCCACTTTTTAGGTTGTTAGTATGTGTTACCCAGTTGTCTGGACTAGAGCCACAAAAATACAGTAAGGAAAATCATTGTCAAGTCAAGTCAATTTTATTTATATAGCGCTTTTAACAATTGACATTGTCGCAAAGCAGCTTTACACAATAGAAAGAAGTAAGTTTGTATGCAATGTGTATGAATCAAAATGATAAGATTGTCCCTGATGAGCAAGCCGAGGGCGACGGTGGCAAGGAAAAACTCCCTGAGATGGTAATAGGAAGAAACCTTGAGAGGAACCAGACTCAACAGGGAACCCATCCTCATCTGGGTGATAAAGGATAGCAGGCATTGATCAGCATAATAATGTGTACTGGAAGTTCAGTGTAACAGGAGATGTGTTAAAATTAAAAATTAAAAGGAGTCCAGTTTGTTCCTGAAGGCTCAGGTAGACTGTAGGAGATTCCAATCCTGAGCTATCGAAATCAGAAGCTGTCTGAATCAGAAGAGAAGTTTAAAAGGTTGTTTGAACCTAAAAGGATATCAGTCACCACAGAAATGTCTCACTGTAACTTAATCATTGAACAAGCTATACCACTGGATGTTGTTGGGCATAAACCAAAAAAGATTAATTGCATTGTGATTGTACCTAATCAGGGCTGAGTTTCTTAAAAGAGTTGCACATTTAAGTTCTTCTTAAATGATGAGGTGTGATTAGATTCTTGTTCTACGATTTAACAGGGGCATTTGTGCTGCAATGCTTTAGGGCTGTATGTAATGCTGCACAGTTAAATAATTTTTATAAAATATGTAATGCCTCCTGTCACCATAAAACTAGGCACAGTTCAGTCATGGATAATGCAACCAGTTGATTATAATATTTATTGTTTCATTTTTTATTAGTAGATATTATCAATTAGTATTTAAATATTAAAGCGAAGAGCATCCCAGGGCATATTTTATGTACATAAAAAAGCTATAAGTTGTAGTACCTTTTTTGTAGGAAGACTAACAAATTTGCAGCATATAAGACCTCTAGTGTAGTCCACAGGAAAGAACTTATTACACTACCATTTATTCACAACGTTCTGCACTGTCGCCCACATTCAAGACCTTTATCACCTCAATCAGATTTTTTTGTGATGCAACACACACAGAAACCAGACTTCACAAGGTTTTTATATTCACTCAAATATACAGACCTTTCTTCACTCCACTGTAATCAGGTATTAACTGTAATAATAATTATTTTATCATGTTCATGAGAATTTGGTAGAAACCTTCCATGTAATGATTCATACTCTATCTGTTGCATTAAGAAAATGCAAGAACAGAATGTCTCATGTTTGTTCTTTATGGTAATGATTTCTAAATGACATTTTATCATAATACCTCTTAATAAAATGACAATTGTTACACTGATTGAGGGCAATGGTGGTGTGATTCCTGCAGCCTACTGTCTTACTACTGATCCACTGTCATCACCTCACCTTTCAGTGAGAGGCAGATCTGTGTCTGGTCCCTGTCTGACTCTTACTCAGAATGTGATACCTCGTGATGATGCAGCTCTGCTTTCTTAACTCCCCTTTGTACTGTCAGGAAGCCTTTTGCAATGCTCTATACTGTATTTCTAGGGAAGAGTTTTGGTTAACTGCATTACTGGTGTCAGATTAATAACCATTTCATTTGCTTACATGTTCAGACCTCATATACCACTGCTAGCTTAATATTTTTCAGCTCTTTGGGGGCCCTACTGGCGTAAAAGTGTAAAAGTTGGTCATTTCAGAAGTTTTTGTGTTCTCAGGCTACTCGCTCATGCTTCTGAAATAACTGTCGCACCAATTAAGAGAAATCCTGGACATTTTTCCTCATTTCAGAACAGTCTTTTTTGTTGTCGTTAATAATGGTGTGCAAAAATTGGTTTTTACTTTTAAAAAGAAATAAAGTATGTGTTGGCTAATATAGACAGAGACACAAAGTTATACATTGGTGGACGTGACGGACATGAAAAAAAAAATTATATATGAGCTCAGTTTATTCTTTAATGAAGAAATAAATTTAGCCAACAGACCCTGTATCTTTACAAACAAATCTCACATAGTATTGTGATTTCACAGAAAGCCACAGGACATGTATTCATGTATATAAATTAGTCAGAGAGTCAATAACAGGACTTAACAGGAGTTTCAGAAACACATTACATAATTATAACTTATTTACTTGAAAAAAGCTTGGAAACAATTTTCACTCAGAAAAGACAAGCAAAATTACAAAAATTTGTAAAAGTAAAAACCACAACATAACTTAAGAGTTGAGTTAAGTTTACTTGGGAATTTCCAGTAAATATTATCGACGTTTGTTCATAAATACATTATGATTTATTGCACTTTTTTACACAATAGTCCTAGTTATTTTTTTGTTAACATGAGTAATCTTTACTTTAAATATTATTTAACTATTACTTAATTTGCGATGTAGTATTACTACTGATGTTTTCAATAAAAAGAAAAAGACTGATGCACATGGAAGGAATGCACATGGACAAAATGAACTGACATTCATTAAGAATAAATGACCAAAATAGTGCAACATCTTTATCCCATCACAGATTTTTCAATGTGTTTTTGTATACAAAACAGAGCACAAAAATTGAATGTGAGCTGCTTAACTGTAATCTTACATACAACACTGTGATGAAGCAAATAATAAAGTTTTCTCTCGCAGCACTTCACTACTTACATAAAACTGCATTACAACGTTCTGTTAACCAATACAGTACAGAACAAACTTTTAAAGAACTTGCTCACTTGCTGAACAAATGAACAAATACAAAAACTGAAAATACAAAAATAAAAAAAAATAAAAAATAAAGTGTCAGGGTCAAACAAAATGGCCCACTGGCAGACTTACTTTAGTAGCTTTCTATGCAAAGAGCTAACCTTTGGAGAAAATTTTAAACCATCCAGCCCAAGAAAGATTTTCTGAAAAACTTCAAAGGTGTTCCTCAGCTTTGGGGGATAGCTTAAGTTTAGGGAGTAAAAGAAGCCCATGAGCAGAAGGCACGCATTTGTGAGACTCTTACATCCCAACAGCACCTCAGTTCCCTCAATGACGATGACGTCAGTTATGTTGGCATCTTCCTCTCCTGCAGTGCTGCCCAGTTTAATGATCTTCATTACATGATTGGTGAAGCTATCTTTAATCATGTCTCTGCTGACATCCTGTCAAATACACAAATAAGTGCAAAGTGGTTACAATAAGGGATAGTAAGTTACATGTTCTCTTTAATTTTTAATGTTAGAAGTGCTCCACACAGAGATTTGGTCTCACCATCATTAAATCTGTTTTATATGAAACAAGAAGAAGAACTGCAACTGTAATACACTTAAGAACTACCCTGCAAAGTTACAGGACTGTAAAAAGTTTGACACTTGTGTAAAAATTCTGTAAAGTGGGGATTATTTCAAAATGCTTTCATAAATTGCTTTTCATTTACTTTCTACTGACTAAATCAATATTTGGTGTGCTTACTATTTGCAGTTAAAGCAGTTATTGTTCTTACTTGATATAGTTTTTCAGGTTGCTTTGAATGTAGTTTGTTTTAAGGATTTTTTTGCCACAGTTTTTCTGAATTTTGTCAGTCTCAGTTTTATCTCACTGATTATTATAAATAATGGCAAAATGAATGTTTGGGAAAATACTAATGTGCCTTAAACTTTTTCAGTACTGTACATACCCAAATTGAAATTTTAATTTATCTGCTTTATGTACCTGGTAGGCTTCAATGAGCTCCTCACATGATTCTCCCAGGTAGGAAAGTAGGCAGTGAATCACAGCAGCTCGCTTATCTTCAACTTGCTGTTAAAAACACAAATAAATGACACCGGACATTAACACTGTACACTTTCATCTACATACAACTGCATATCTGTAAAGTCAGGAAGCAGCAGGATACCTGGCTGATTGAATCTAGTACACTTCGAATTTTTATGCCTGCATCCCCACCCTTCATTTTAAACAAATCCAGGAGCTTTGGTGAATAGAAGTCCAATTTTTGCAGAAAGGTTGGCTCAAGGGGAATTGTGGTTATCCTTCTGAACTCGTTCTTTATCTAAGACAAAAGAAAATAAAAGTAACATGTTTAAGATTTTGTAGTCAAACACTTTTTTGGCCAACCACACACATGCATGCACACACACACACACACACATACATATACACACACACATACCTTGCTATACTAATGAAATTAAAATTGTTTTTAATTAAAGAAGATCCAAAAAGTTTGTAAGTACTTACATATACCCATCAAGCCAGCAAAAGAAGAACTAAATTTTACCTCAGATTCACAAAAAAGAGCTGGCCATCTCGCCATGAAATCTTTGACAGCTGAGCAGTGATTAATCTTCGATAGGAGAAAGTCTTCTCCATTAATCCACCAATTACTTTTTTGTTGTTTTTCTTCTGAATTTCTTTAAGAAGATCAACTCTCTCCTTCTCTAAAGTTTCCTCAGTTTCCCCAAATGGAAATGGGGGCAAATAGTTTACTTCAGCCTTTCTTGGTCTTTTCATGCCTTTGGGGCAAGACCTTTGACTTGTCTTCTTTCTTTTCAAAGAGTTGATCTCCAGCTCTGGACAGGAAAGCTGACTGTCTCGTAATTTTGCTCGATAATTGCCCATCTTATATTTAATTCTCTGTTGCCACCCATACTGTCCATTAAAGGACCCTGGCGGCTCTTTGAGGCATGGGTACTTTTCAATCAACATCTCCACAACGTTCATAATCTGCACACTTGTTGGGTATGCAGTGTAACAAAATATTGTCTGTGCTAGTGTCTCAAGGACACTCATTACTCTTGGATTGTTCAAGAGGGTGCCATCCTTTTAGTAGGCTTTGTTTCTTTCTGAAAGCAAGATCTCCGTATCAAATGTGAATGTTGAACCCTCAGACGAGGATAGCAGGACAGTGTCGAGCACTGCTGGATCTGGAATCTAAAGAAAGGGATGATGTCTCACTTACAGACAGACATAGCTTAATAGTGTCCTGAGAACTAAATGACATGGCGTCAGAATCTTCTTTTGGGATTGGTTCTTCCAGAGCACTCAGATTTAAGATGATGGGTTCAGTTTTTACCACTTTTAAGGTACATTTATCCTGTACATCATCTATTGAGTCTAAGGTGAAAAACTTGCCCCCAAAATCCATCTCTTCATACATCAAAGTAAAGCAGTCTGAAATATTAAACGTTTCTTTGATTATACATTTAAGGTCCTGAAGAGTACTGGGGATGCCAGAGGGCAGAATCAATTTGCGAATGCCATTCTCTTCAAAAACAATTGGCAGCTTTGCTGTGGTACAACAGAAAAAAACAGCAATTGAAACAATTCATCCTAATTAAAAATGAGCAATTCAGCAATAATTTTGATAATCATGCACCTAAAAAGAGGGGCAAATATAGTGCTTTAAGGTACTGTAGTCAGTTGTCTTCCTCCAACAGTGTAAGCAGCCAGGGGATAGTAGTCAACCATTTCTCTTTGCTGAAGTAACTGAATGTTAGCTGTGTGTTCTAACTTATAACTCCTAAGGTGCTCATTGTACCATGTGCTTAGTAGTCTCACTACTAAATGACATGGCGTTATTTAATAACTTAAATAACTTCTGTTATATCGAACTTTCATCTGCATAACACACATGGTGTTCTACAATTTCTGTTATCTGTTATCACCCAGATGAGGATGGGTTCCCTGTTGAGTCTGGTTCCTCTCAAGGTTTCTTCCTATTGCCATCTCAGGGAGTTTTTCCTTGCCACTGTCGCCGTCACCCTTGGCTTGCTCATCAGGGACAATCTCATTATCTAGACACATTTTTCTTACACATATATACATTTCCATAAGTCTTCTTTTCATTTTCTTTTCATTTCTGTGAAGCTGCTTTGAGACAATGACCATTGTTAAAAGCGCTATAGAAATAAAATTGAATTGAATTGAATTGAACTACAAAGACCAGTTCATTACCAACCAAGATAAACTGTAGCACCTCAAAAAAGTCTGGCAAGTCTGCAATGAAACCATGACATAGCAACATTCCGCATTTATAGTTGGTGCCTAATACGGACACATTGTTTGCAACATGTACCATTGTGACTCATGGATACCCATGTTGCAGCAAATCTTTTATGTCACCCTTTAGCTGATCCACAGAGACTTGTGAAGTTGTTGTGACCGAAAGTGATGACTGGTTAACATTTGATTCATGGAGATGCAATGCAATCATGAGCTGGTGTTTTTTTGCAAGTGACAGACATGTTCCTGAAACAGCCTGTTTGTCTGACAGCTCTTTTGAAAAAGTCATGTTTAGCTTCAAATCTCATGGTCCACAAGGCTGCCAGAGGACCAAATTCCTGAATGTGTTCAGGGTAGTGCTTGAGAAAGTTATGTTTGGAAAGAAGTTTTTCTTGAGGAAAAGCTTCCAGAAATCTGTGTCGGTGCTCAGAAATCAAAGAGTTAAGGTAGCAAATGCTCTGCTCTGTATGAACTGGGGCCATCACAAGTTCCACAATCTCATTTAAGGTCATTAAGGTACTTTGAAGCCTATCATGAGAGGCAACAGACGCAACAGACACCAATTTTCATGTGCCTCCTACAGATCCTTTTTTGGCAAAATGAGCAGGAAACAAATGTGGACGATTTGTTTGGTCATTTGTTTGGAAAAATATTTCTTCTTGATAAGAGCTTGAAATGACAATGCCAGTTCCAGTGGAACAAGACCTTCAAGAAGGTCATGTAATACATCTGATACATCCAAATGTTACATGAAAATGATTAAGTTTTTCAGACAGTGCACACTGTTTTTTCACACCATAGCAAGGAGTGGGAATAGGACTTGACAAAACTATCTCAACATGCAGAGTGTGCTGCTCTTTATTTCTCCTCTGAAAAAGTCCAGATCTTACTTCTGTGGTTTGAAACTGGGACCTGTCTGCCAGACAAAATCGGCACACATGAGATCCTGTGAAATTTTTAACGAATCCTCCCACAGAATGGGCTCCCAAATTATCAGCCACCACGCTCACTACAGTGCCTTTCATTACTTTTCCTAAACTTGGAATAAAAATGCCATCTTTTTCCAAGCTTTGAAGATCAGTTAACAGTGGCTCTAGAACTTTATGAAATCCAAATCTCTTTGTCTCATCTGCCTTACAAAGAATGGCTAAATTAATAGATGCCAATGTTGATAGTGCATATGCTGGAAAGTTTCCTAGCACCCAGTAGACAGCAGTGATTTTGTGAATCTTGCGAGAAGTTCCCAGGGCATTGCACACTTCAAAGTCATCAACGTACATATTAAGGCTCAATCTCTCAGCATGTCCTATGAAAAATTCATTTTCATGAAAGTGAGATCCATCATGGAATGACTGATATTGTAATGCACATCCAGTATATTTTTGAGTGACATCTTTCCCTAAAGCTGAACTAACAGGGTTTGATTCACACAAATTTTTCATCAAATCCGAGATAACTGTTGGATCTATGTCACAGTTGTGGCTCTTTAAAGTGAACTCAACAACATCTTTTAAAACTGGAGCAGAGGCAGGAGGAGGATATGAACTGAAGCTCATCAACAATTTGATCAATGCACCTGATCAATGCACACGTTGAAATTACTTTCCAACTTTAGAAAAGGCTGACCAAACTTCTTTATAATTTCAGACAAATTATCTTGTGCTTCAACCAAAGTTTCATCCAGTCCTGCGTCATCCTCAGAGACCTCTGAATCATTCTGTAACACAGTGGGATTTTGGATTTTTTTCTTCTGTTTTAAAATCTTCAAGGGGGTGTTTATTGTGCTTTCTGTGTTTATGGGTAGCAAAGGTTGAATAAATGCTTGTGCTGAAGCTACAGTTTTTGAATACACAAGTCACTAACTCAACCTTCCTCAGATGGTTGCTAAGGTGCTCAAAATACTGCTTCTCTGAAGAGAATGAAAATGAACTGCATACAAGACAACTAAATGAAAGCACCTCTGTTGGTTTATCTGATTCTGTGTGGTGTCGGGACAAATGTATTGGAAGAGCATTAAATGTTTTAAATGAACAAGGGCAATCAGCATAAAGACAAGGGATTGACGACTGACAGCCAGAATTTCCATGTTTTAGTCGTAAGTATTTTAAAAGTTGTAGTCTTTTGTTTGACTCAAAGCTGCATTTTTTTACACAACCACCTCATGCTGTGGCACCTGTAATAAACAAAAGATGCACTCATACAGTACATGCGCAGACACACATATAAACCAATTCAGAAGATGTAAAACAGCCCTGGTACAGAAGAACTTCCAATTTAGTTTTTTTAACATTTGTAACCAAATAAAAATTTTACACAAACACCCTAAGATTTAATAATGAAACATGAAACCAGAAGTGATGCTTGTGTGTTTATATCGTGCAAAGTTATGTGTATATGTGAGTGTGGTTGTATATACGAGTATATCTATAGAAATCTGTTCATCAATGTTTCATAGACTGTAAGAAGTATTGCCAACTTATCTTGCCAACTTATCTTGCATGAGCGTGCATGGTGAGTGAAATCTGTGGAACATATGTTATAAATATGAAGAAATAGGTTTTTAACAAATTTAAGTAAATATAGTGATTTTATTTATTTGAAATGTTAAAAACAACGTGAATGCGCTGATGATGTATCAGATGTTGATAACTTGTGATAACAAAATGATCAAGTTATTGGGACGTGAAGAGACCGTAACAAAAATCACCTGAACACATACAGTACTAAATAATGCATTATGTCCAATAAGGAATATAATCTCTTTTTAACTTGATTAATATACATCAAATGCTTATCGATTTTATCTATGACGACGCAGTGTAATTAATGGTGACTCATGGGGGGTGAACGTCTTTCACATTTCAAATTAAAGCCTACCCACGGGGCTTGGGTATCAATCATTCCGGGTCGTAAATATGACATATGAGGCTTTACGTGTTCTAATTAGAAAACGAGTATTTATAATTCAGATAGCACAAGTATTTATAATTCATAGATTATTTATTCACACAGGTGAACACACAAGCAATTGGGTTGTATTGTCATTTGTCACAACGTACCGCTCCGCTCGCGTCCGGCAAAGTTAATTTCAAAGTTCACTGTACATTAAAGTTCTCCAATGATTACCTGTAAAATACAAGACAATTGTTTTTCTACACAGATGCTATTTGCTAATAACTTTTGTTTGTGCAAATCGGTTGTTTAGCAAACTCAACTCTATCAACGCGTTAACTTACAGTTAAATCTTTAACCACCAGGACAGCTTAATAGCTCTATACTTTACTGCAACCATAACTAAATTGACCAATAAACAAATATTTCATAACTTACCGTGTATAAACCTTCTTCGAGAAAAGATCTGTTGGTTTTCTTTGCTTCTGCGCGCCACTTCTGACCCAAGGGAGCATGCGCATAGATTCCCTGGCTTCATGGAGTAAGCTTTACTTGAGTTTGCCATTTTTGCATTAGTTCATTAAATGACAAAACACAAAGTAATTTGAGTTTACTCCATTTGAATACTATGTATTCAAGTGCAATAAATTACAACAAAACCTCAATAACAAACAGCAACAAAAACATGCAATAGCATTAAACTTAACATTTTCAAATAAAAAGACAAAATAGAATTTGTTAGTATAATTTAAGTATATTTTACAATCTTTATTTACAATCACAAAAAATTACTACAAAAGGTGTCCAAGTTTTGTGACCGGCACTAGGACCCGTTTCAGGTAGCATAAAAGGAAACAAGTTGGCGCTTCACATCGCTCAGTCATTGAGTTCGCTCATGCCTTGTCTGACACTTTGCCGACTGTTCAGTGAGTACTCACCGATTCGGGTTGCTTCTTTGATTGAGTGTGTGTTGCTAGAACGTGGATGTATTTGTGTAGATCCTAGCTCTTCGCATAAGAGAGTTCTTAGACTAAACGTGTGGTTACACTGCCTACTCGCGCTGCTTCCGCGTTTGGGTTTACCATCCACGATACACGGGCTAACTGCTAAGGCTTCTGTGTTTATCCTCCGGTTGCTCGTGACAGAATGACTGATCCTAAAGCAGTAAACCCAGCGGAATTCGCTCGCCTCTGTGATGTGGTTGACCAGCATGCCGAGCTGATCAATAAGCTCCATGGTGAAGTCGTGTCTCTCCGAAAGGACCTCCAAGGTGGCGGAGCTACAGCAGGAGAATGCCCCCCTCCGTGGGGCACCCATCGCTGCGGCTGCAACACCCCCCCCCCCTTTCTGACGTTTTCATAGCTCTACCGGATAAGTGGGATGGCACAGATGGGACATGCAGTGGCTTTCTAACCGCGTTGGATCTTGTGTTTAAGTTTAATTCCACCAGAGACTCCACAGACCGACTGCGCATTGCGCTTCTCGTCTAGTTGCTATCCGGGCAGGCAGCTGAGTGGGCCACGGCGGTTCTCAGAACAGATTCAGACATGGCCTACTCATATGGAAAATTCACCCGTCAACTGAAATTTACATTTGAACATCCTGCTGTTGAGGTGGAGGCCGACATGAAATTGTATCATCTGCAGCAGGGAGGGTCGTCCATGATCTGTGAACCGCGGATTTCCGTACTCTTGCCGTGCAGACTACCTGGTTAGACGCCGCCTACTACGAGGGACTGGCTTCACGCATTAAAGACGAACTCGCCGGATGGGAGCTTCCGACCATGCTGGAGGGACTAATTCAACTCGCCCTCTGGATTGATCAGCGCCTGCTCTCTCATCCGAGGCCAGCCCCCCGGACCCTGCCGCCCATCACGCCATCTTTTTCTCACTCCACGCCCCGACCACCAGTTTTCAACACCACAGACATGGCACCCGCCGGATCTCCACCTCCCTCCATGGTTGACACAGGAGCCGGGGAATCCATGCAATTAGGACGCGCCTCTTTGAACGCTGCAGAGCGAGAACGACGCTTCAGGGAGGGACTCATGCGGCGCATCATATCGCCCGGGAAACGCCCAGGCCTGGTGAACCATGGGAACAGTTCATTGGGCTTCCTCCATCTCTCCGCCACCACACCCAGCGTTTCTCGCCTCATGGTTCAGGTACACCTCCAGTTTGGCCACATACGGGTCAGAAGTGCCGCGTTCATCGATTCTGGTGCTGCAGGTAACTTCATTGACTCTTCTTATGCCAAGGAACTGGAGGTGAAAGTCGAGGCGTTATCCCAGTCGATTCGGATCACCTCTGTAGATGGTCTGCCCCTCTCCTCCAGTCCCATCACCTCCCAGACCCAACCTATCACCATCACGATCACCAACCATCAGGAACAGATTTGATTTTACCTCACTTCCATCTCCTCCCCTCCCATCATCCTTGGACACCCTTGGCTCCTTCAGCACGACCTGCTCATCTCCTGGACACAGAATCGGATCCTTCAATGGGGGCCGACTTGTACCGAACTTTGTCTATGGGCTCTGGCTGGGACGTGTTCTAGGGAGTCCAAGGCCCCCGATGTCGACACCAATGCCATCCCGGCCACCTATCGGGACCTGGCTGAAGTGTTCTGTAAGAGACGCGCCACCCACCTGCTTCCTCATCGCCCCTACGACCTGGCGATCGACCTTCAGCCGGGTTCCATCCCTCCTCGCGGCCCTCCTGAGATGCAGGCGATGGAGGAATATGTCTCCAATGCCCTCCGCCGAGATACCATTCGGCCCTCCTCTTCGCCTGCCACTGCGGGGTTCTTCTTTGTGAAGAAGGGGGATGGTGATTTACACCCCTGTGTCGACTATCGGGGGCTTAACAACATCACTGTCAAGAATCGTCACCCACTGCCTCTTACCAAATCTGCCCTGGACGCCCTCTCTGGTGCCACCATTTTCACAAAGTTGGACCTCCGGAGCACCTACAACTTGGTGCGCATCAGAGAGGGTGATGAGTGGAAGACGGCCTTCATCACCCCTACTGGACATTGAGAGCCTGGTCATTCCATTTGGACTTTGCAACGCACCTGCATTTTTTCAACAGTTCATTAATGACGTCCTGAGAGACATGCTAGATCAATGGGTCTTCGTCTACCTGGACGATATTCTCATCTACTCCTGCTCCGTCAACAAACACATCCAGCATGTCAGAGCGGTACTTAAGAGATTGCTTGCCCATCAATTGTACTGTAAGTTGGAGAAGTGCGCTTTTCACAAGCACTCTACCACGTTCCTGGGCTTTGTCATCTCACCCCAGGGTGTGGGCATGGACCCACAGAAGGTAGTTCATCATTGGCCCCTACCCAAGACACTTACACAACTTCAAAGGTTTCTCGGGTTTGCACCTGTTCTCCCACCATCCAAAATCATCGCACCACTCTCTTGGGATTTGGAGACGAGGGTCCGCCAGACACAGGCCACAGAGACCGAACCGGTAGGTGTGCCGCCTGGATGACTCTACGTACCCCACGCCCTAAGGACTGAGGTCCTCCAATGGGGCCATTCCACCCCGTTCTCCGGCCACCCGGGCATGGGGCGCACCAAAAAATTCATACAGCACGCCTTTTGGTGGTCCACAATGACCAAGTACATCAAAGAGTTCATCCAGGCGTGCCCAGTGTGCGCCAGGGCGAAGGACACCAACCGACCAACAGCAGGGGAGCTCCAACCACTCCCCGTCCCCCGTCAGCCCTGAACATTTCCCTCGACTTCATCACGGGCCTGCCGGTCGCCGAGGGAAAAAACACCATTCTGACCATCGTAGATCGGTTCTCCAAAGGCGTGCATCTGGTGGCCCTCGCCGGACTCCCGTCAGCAAAAAGGACAGCCGAGCTGATTTTAGAACATGTAGTCCACCTGCATGGGTTCCCCAAGGACATCGTCTCGGACAGGGGGCCCCAGATCACTGCACGGTTCTGGAAGGCCTTCTGCCGTCTGATCAATTCCACCTGCAGTCATTTGGATACCATCCTCAGACTAACGGTCAGACGGAACGAACCAACCAACAACTGGAGCGCTACCTGAGGTGCTTTGTCGCCGATCGCCAGCACTCCTGGGCCCGCTATCTCATTTGGGCAGAACTTTCACATAATCTCCACATCTCCTCGGCCACCAACCTAAGCCCATTTGAGATATGCCACGGTTTCCAGCCTCCGATGTTCAAACACCAAGAGGTCGATGTACCGTCGACCCAACAGTTGGTCCGAAGGTGTCGACGGCTGTGGAGTCAAGCCAACACCGCCATTCATCGTGCCAACCACCGCTACACCACGCAACATCGCCATCGACACCCCCCGGGACGATTGTACAATGTAGGTGACAAGGTATGGCTGTCTACGAGAAACCTGCTCCTCCATACTGAATCCAAGAAACTATCACCCAGGTTCATCGGTCCATACCGCATCACCCTCCGTATCAATTCTGTCCCCTACCGGCTCCAGCTGCCTGCGGTGCTCCGGATCCATCCCGTATTTCACACCTCCCAGCTCAAACCCTTCATCACTTCACCAATGGTCGCACCCACCCACCCTACTCCTCCTCCCCGACTCATCAAGGGTGGTCCCGCTTATACTGTACGCCGGATCCTTGACTCACGTCCTCGGGGCAGAGGTATGCAGTACCTGGTTGACTGGAAGGGCTATGGCCCCGATGAACGGTCTTGGATTCTGGCCCGGTTCATCCTCAACCCCGAGCTCATACGGGACTACCGTCATCGGGTATCCTCCACCCCAGGATCGTCAGGAGTCGCTCCTGGACAGGGGGGTACTGTCATGCGCACTTGCACCGCAACCGGCACTAGGACCCGGAAGTAATACCGTCGCGTTTCAGGAAGCATAAAAGGAAACAAGATGGCGCTTCACATCGCTCAGTCATTGAGTTCACCCATGCCTTGTCCGACGCTTCGCCGACTGTTCAGTGAGTACTCACCGATTCGGATTGCTTCTTTGATTGAGTGTGTGTTGCTAGAACGCGGATTTATTTGTGTAGATCCTAGCTCTTCGCGTGAGAGAGTTCTTAGACTAAACGCGTGGTTATCCTGCCTACTCGCGCTGCTTCCGCGTTTGGGTTTACCATCCACGCTACACGGGCTAACTGCTAAGGCTTCTGTGTTTATCCTCCAGTTGCTCGTGACATATGTAAATATAATGTTCTTTTATCAGGATAAATATTCTCCAAATTCAAATATTACGTGAGGCATGTACGAGTGCTTAGCTTTGTTTTTCTACAATCAGCTTAATGAGCTCCTGACCGTCTTATAAATTTCACATGTCCTCTCTTACATATTGTCCCAATTAAGCTGAAGCATGTTGTCATTTTAAAAAATAAATAAAATACATGATTTAATGAATCTAGTCTAGTCTAGTAATCTAGTAATCTCTCAGTTACACTTTTTAGGTTGTTAGTATCTGTTACTCAGTTGTCTGGACTAGAGCCACAAAAAACAGTAAAAAAAATTTACTGAATCAGAAGAGAAGTTTAAAAGGTTATTTGAACCAAAAAAGGATATCAGTCACCACAGAAATGTCTCAGTCGTGCTCACTGTAACTAAATCACTGAGCAAGCTATACCACTGAATAAAAAAAAAATTCTTTCTTAAAAGAATTGCACATTTAAGATCTAATTAACTAATGAGGTGTGATTAGACTCTTGTTCTTCTATTTAACAGGGGCATTTGTGCTGAAATTCTTTAGGGAAACTCGGCTAAGACGGTAAAGTATTTATTCACTAACAAGTACAGTTATATCATTTTTATAAAATATGTGAATGCCTTTTGTCTCCATAAAACTAGGCACAGTTCAGTCATGGAAAATGGAATCAGTTGTTTATAATATGTAGTGTTTCATTTTTTATTAATAGATATTATGAATTAGTATTCAAATATTAATGCAAATGAAATTGTGTGAGATATGTGAATGAGCATCACAAGGTATATTTTATGTACATAAATAAGCTATAAGTTAAGTATAAGTAGTACCTTTTTTTTGCAGCAAGACTAACAAATTTGCAGCATATAAGACCTCTAGTGTAGTCCACAGTAAACAACTTATTACACTACCATTTATTCACAATGTTCTGCACTGTTGCCCATATTCAAGACCTTTATCACCTCAATCAGATTTTTTGGTAATGCAACACACACACAAACCAGACTACACAAGGTTTTCATATTTACTCAAATATACAGACCTTTCTTCACTTCACTGTAATCAGGTATTAACTGTAATAATTAAAATGTTCATGAGAATTTGGTAGAAACCTTCCATATAATGATTCATACTCTATCTGTTGCATTAAGAAAATTCAAGAACAGAATGTCTCATGTTTGTTCTTTATGATAATGTTTTCTAAATGACATTTAATAAATCTTGATAAAATGGCCTACTGTCTTACTACTGATCCACTGTCATCACCTCACCTTTCAGTAAGAGGCAGATCTGTGTCTGGTCCCTGTCTGACTCTTACTCAGAATGTCATACCTCGTGTTGATACAGCTCTGCCTTCTTAACTCCCCTTTGCACTGTTAGGAAGCCTTTTGCAATGCTGTATACTGTATTGCAAGGGAAGAGTTTTGGTTAACTGCCTTACTGGTGTCAGATTAATAACCATTTCATTTGCTTACATGTTCAGACCTCATATACCACTGCTGTAATTTAATGTTTTTCAGCTCTTGGGGGGCGTAAAAGTTTGTAATTTCAGACGTTTTTGTGTTCTCAGGCTACTCGCTCATGCTTCTGAAATAACTGTCACACCAATTAAGAGAAATCCTGGACATTTTTCCTCGTTTCAGAACGGTCTTTTTTGTTGTCGTTAATAATGGTGTGCCAAAACAGTTTTTACTTTAAAAAAGAAATAAAGTATGTGTTGGCTAATATAGACAGATACACACATTAACATGAGACACAAAGTTATACATTGATGGATGTGACCGACATGAAAAAATAATTATATATGAGCTCAGTTTATTCTTTAATGAAGAAATAAATTTGGCCAAGAGACCCTGCATCTCCACAAACAAATCTCACATAGTATTGTGATTTCACAGAAAGCCACAGGATATGCATTTTTCTGACACAAAAATTGTTACACCAACTAAACTATAATGCTGATCTTTGATCACAGCCTTAGACCCAAAAAAACGTTGACTTTATCGAGTGAATAATATATAACTTTATATAACTATATAATATTATCTTTATATGATGTGAATACTCATGCAGTGAACTGGACCACTACGCCTAAAACATATCATGCCTAAAACGTTTGAATAAAAAATCCAAAAGCAGCAATTGTTATTGATAGTTTTTAATATCAGGTGGCACAATGGTGCACAATGAACAACATTTGATTAGCATTTCTGATTTATCTCTGAAAAGATTCAGGGCTGCTGGATGTCTCTCTTAGCAGGTATCCTCAGTCAGCATCATGATGTTCAACCAAGTCACACTCCGCACTATAAGGATGCATTCATGAGGCTTAAGGGAGGTGAAAAAGAGGCAAAGGATTTAGCATTTATAGGAAATCAAATACAATAAATTCAACATGTGCATAAATCAGAACATTTTATGTAACTAACTTGTGCAATTGCTGGATCTGAATTGATGGCACATGGGCTTCCAGGTTTTGAGTGGCTACAGTCTGACCTGGCCATCAGAACAGTAAAGATGTACTTCTCACCAGTAACACCCTAAAGTAAGGAAAGGAAATACATAGAATCACCATTAACTTTAGACCACATGTCATTTATACTTTTGCTCATATAGTAGAATGAGGCCTCAAAGTGCCACATTGATTTGTTTATCTTTTGTAAAAAATCATTGTCAGGGATGTGGAATATAGGATACAAGGAATATAGGAATATACAAGGAATATATGGACACTAAATGATGCAGAAAAACTAATTTATGCATTTATCCCCTATACAGGAGGTTGGACTATTGTAACGCCTTACTCTCTGGTTGTTCAACTACAGCTGTAGGTGCATAAACAAGCTTCAGTTAGTCCAGAATGCAGCAGCGAGAGTTTTGACCCCACAAAATAAAATTTCATTTGGTTGGACCCTGTCAAGTTTACTGTTGGTAACTGAGGATAAAGTCCTAGGTGTAGGCACAAAGTTAATTAGCTCCATTAATAATTAGGTAAATGTTGTAACGTTCTTGTTGTAACGTAAAAAAAAATAAAAAGGAGTAAAATATCTTACCTGTTTCTGAGCCTTGATCACTTTAACAACTTGGCTGGTGTATCTTTTGTCGCTCATTTCATTATGCTCAGTGACTGCGAACTGCAGAGCATCTTGAACTTCTGGACTGTTTATGTCTACGTCCACCACATCTGCAAAATTCTCAACGTTCGCCACAGAGAATACCAAGAGTAGGGCTAGAACCTTAACAAACATGATTACTAAGTTCCAAGCTTAATCGTGTGAAAGGAAAGTGCAGTTCCCTTGGCAGACTGTAAATATTTATAGGATAATACTGATAATAATGGGAGGAGCGTGTCTGGAAAACAAAGTGGAATGTGTTTGTGTGTTTTATTTATAATTTTGTTTAGGGCAAAAATTATTACCAGTATCTTTTTGAAAATGATAAATCGTATGTATTATGCCCAATCAAACAAGCAATCTAATGGAAAATCTTGCATGTAAACTACATGATTTATTGTTAAATCCTCATTTCTCACTTATCAACAGTAAGATAAGGACATTTTCAGTTTTATGTTTAACAGCAGCTCCATGAATCCATAAATCCTTTCACATTTTATTACTTTATATTTTTTTTTAATAAAGTAGGCTGAATTAAAATTTTCAACAGTTCTTTTTTTATTATTCTTTTTGTAGACTTTTTTGGCATTATTAAAAAAAATATCCTAACACATAAAACATTTAATGAAGTTCAGTAATGGGACTTTACAGGACTAAATCCTTTCCAAATTCATAAAACATTGCATGAATACAGTTGACTAAGTAAAATTATAATTATGTTGACTACACAGTAAAACATATCATTCCTCAGCGATTATTTAATAAATTTAAAAATATTTACTTTAATTTGTCAGATAGTCAATAACAGGACTGAATCGGAATTTCAGAACCACATTACGTGCCATTGATTAAACAAAATGCTCAATCATATGATACATTTAATGACATAAATTAGTCAGAGAGTCAATATCAGGACTTTCAGAAACACATTACATAATTATGGAAACAGGACTTTCCAGTTCAAAATTACTACATAGGGTGTCCAAGTTTTGCTTTTGTAAATATAATGTTCTTTCATAAGTACAAAATAATTTCAAAATTCAAATATTGTGTGAGGCATGTACACGTGCTTGGCTTTGTTTTTCTACATGCAGCTTAATGAGCTCCTGACTTTCTATTAATTTTCACATGTCCTCTCTTACATATTGTCCCAATTAAGCTGAATCATGTTGCCTTTAAAAAAATAAAAAAAAAATACATGATTTAATGAATCTAGTGGAACAAGTTTGGGGGATCAAATCTCCCATGTGTGGTAGTTTGATTGGTGTTTCTGAATTCATCATAGTGTATCAGTAGGTGTTTTTAAGGAATTTAGATTGAGTTACAGTGCATGAAAATCTGTTTATCTGCTTTCAATACCCTGATACTGTAGAAAATCTCATGTTTGGTTTCCTTTCACCTCTCCAAAATGTGCCAGTAGGTGGGTTGGCTATATTAAATGCCTGCAAGTGTGGAGAAATGTTCAAATGTATTTTGTCCATAAGTCATGACTACAATGTTAATTAAATTACTTTTCTGGTGCATATTTCTCAATTTCGCTTTTTAGTTTGTTAGTATGTGTTACCCAGCTGTCTGGACTTGAGCCACAAAAAACAGTAAAGAAAATCATTGACTGAATCAGAAGAGAAGTTTAAAAGGTTGTTTGAACCAAAAAGGATATCAGTCTTCTATCAGATCTTCTTAACTGATGAGGTGTGATTAGATTTTTGTTCTACGATTTAACAGGGGCATTTGTGCTACAATGCTTTAGGGCTGTACGTAATGCTGCACAGTTAAATAATTTTTATAAAATATGTAATGCCTCCTGTCACCATAAAACTAGGCACAGTTCAGTCATGGATAATGCAACCAGTTGATTATAATATTTATTGTTTCATTTTTTATCAATAGATATTATCAATTAGTATTTAAATATTAAAGCGAAGAGCATCCCAGGGCATATTTTATGTACATAAAAAAGCTATAAGTTGTAGTACCTTTTTTGTAGGAAGACTAACAAATTTGCAGCATATAAGACCTCTAGTGTAGTCCACAGGAAACAACTTATTACACTACCATTTATTCACAACGTTCTGCACTGTCGCCCACATTCAAGACCTTTATCACCTCAATCAGATTTTTTTGTGATGCAACACACACAGAAACCAGACTACACAAGGTTTTTATATTCACTCAAATATACAGACCTTTCTTCACTCCACTGTAATCAGGTATTAACTGCAATAATAATTATTTTATCATGTTCATGAGAATTTGGTAGAAACCTTCCATGTAATGATTCATACTCTATCTGTTGCATTAAGAAAATGCAAGAACAGAATGTCTCATGTTTGTTCTTTATGGTAATGATTTCTAAATGACATTTTATCATAATACCTCTTAATAAAATGACAATCGTTACACTGATTGAGGGCAATGGCGGTGTGATTCCTGCGGTCATCACCTCACCTTTCAGTAAGAGGCAGATCTGTGTCTGGTCCCTGTCTGACTCTTACTCAGAATGTGATACCTCGTGATGATGCAGCTCTGCCTTCTTAACCCCCCTTTACACTGTTAGGAAGCCTTTTGCAATGCTGTATAATGTATATCAAGGGAAGAGTTTTGGTTAACTGCATTACTGGTGTCAGATTAATAACCATTTCATTTGCTTACAGGTTCAGACCTCATATACCCTTTGACACATGCCATCACTTGTAATCATTGCATTTTCTACATATTTTTATCATTAAATGTTGAACACACATTTAGTACACTTATAGCCAGTGCCAATTCCAGAATTTATGCAATTATTTGCAGGGAGCCTTTATGATCATCATTTATCACTATTATCTTATTAATAATCTGACGACCTGCACATTGGCACTGCTGTACTGTAGTTTAATGTTTTTCAGCTCTTGGGGGCCCTACTGGCGTAAAAGTGTAAAAGTTTGTAATTTCAGATGTTTTTGTGTTCTCAGGCTACTCGCTCATGCTTCTGAAATAACTGTCACACCAAGTAAGAGAAATCCTGGACATTTTTCCTCATTTCATAACAGTCCTTTTTCTTGCCGTTAATAATGGTGTGCCAAAATTGGTTTTTACTTTGAAAAAGAAAAAAGTCATGAGTAATTAAGAATGTGTTGGTTAATATAGATAGAAACACCCATTAACATGAGACAAAAAGTTATACAGTTGTGGATGTGACCGACTTGAAAACATAATTATATATGAGCTCAGTTTATTCTTTAATGAAGAAATACATTTAGTCAACAAACCCTGTATCTTCACAAACAAATCTCACATAGTATTGTGATTTCACAGAAAGCCACAGGACATGCATTTTTGTGACACAAAAATAGGAACACTTTATATTCTTACACCAACTAAATTATAATGCTGATCTTTGATCACAGCCTTAGACCAAAAAAAAAGGTTGACTTTATCAAGTGAATAATATATATCTTTATCTATATATGACTAAATAATATTATCTTTACTGCATGTGAATACTCATGCAGTGCAATGGACTACTACACCTAAAACTTTAGAATAAAGAATTCAAAGCAGAAATTTATATTAATAGTTAATTAATACATGTGCACAATGAACAACATTTGATTAGCATTTCTGATTTATGTCTTGAAAGATTCAGGGCTGCTGGATGTCTCTCTTAGCAGGTATCCTCAGTCAGCATCATGATGTTCAACGAAGTCACACTCCGCACTATAAAGATGCATTGATGAGCCTTAAGTGAGGTAAAAAAAAAAGAGGCAAAGGATTTAGCATTCATAGGAAAACAAATACTGTAAATTAAACATGTGCATAAATCAAAACATTTTATGTAACTAACTTGTGCAATTGCTGGATCTGAATTGATGGCACATGGGCTTCCAGGTTTTGAGTGGCTACAGTCCGACCTGGCCATCAGAACAGTAAAGATGTACTTCTCACCAGTAACACCCTAAAGTAAGGAAAGGAAATACATAGAATCACCACTAACTGTAGATCACATGTCATTTATACTTTTGCTCATATAGTAGGATAAGGCCAAGTGCCACATTGATTTATTTATCTTTTGTAAATATTTGATCATTGTCAGGGATGTGGAATATAATTGAATTTAATAACATTTTATATTTTTGTGTATTTGGAGGAGCAAACATCCCCATATAGGAATATCTCACAGTTTTGACCCCACTGGGGACATTTGGTTGGACTCTGTCAAGTTTACTGTTGGTAACTGAGGATAAAGTCCTAGGTGTAGGCACAATGTTAATTAGCTCCATTAATAATTAGGTAAATGTTGTAACGTTCTTGTTGTAACGTGAAAAAAAAAAGTATTAAAATATCTTACCTCTCCCTGAGCCTTGATCACTTTAACAACTTGGCTGGTGTATCTTTTGTCGCTCATTTCATTATGCTCATTGACCGCGAACTGCAGAGCACCTTGAACTTCTGGACTATTTATGTCTACGTCCACCACATCTGCCAAATTCTCAACGTTCCCCACAGAGAATACCAAGAGTAGGGCTAGAACCTTAACAAACATGATTACTAAGTTCCAAGCTTAATCGTGTGAAAGGAAAGTGCAGTTCCCTTGGCAGACTGTAAATATTTATAGGATAATACTGATAATAATGGGAGGAGCGTGTCTGGAAAACAAAGTGGAATGTGTTTGTGTGTTTTATTTATAATTTTGTTTAGGGCCAAAATTATTACCAGTATCTTTTTGAAAATGATAAATTGTATGTATTATGCCCAATCAAACAAACGATCTAATGGAAAATCTTGCATGTAAACTACATGATTTATTGTTAAATCCTCATTTCTCACTTATCAACAGTAAGATAAGGACATTTCAGTTTTATGTTTAACAGCAGTTCCATAAATCTATAATTTTTTTCACATTTTATTACTTTATATTTTTTCAATAAAGTAGGCTGAATTTTTTTTTTTTTTTTTTTTTTTTTTTTTTACAGTTTTTTAAATTCTTTTTGTACACTCTTTTTTTATAAATATCCTTTTTTTTTTAAATACCTTAACACATAAAACATTTAATGAAGTTCAGTAATGGGACTTTACAGGACTAAATCCTTTCCAAATTCATAAAACATTGCATGAATACAGTTGACTAAGTAAAATTATAATTATGTTGACTACTCAGTAAAACATATCATTCCTCAGCGATTATTTAATACATTTAAAAATATTTACTTTAATTTGTCAGATAGTCAATAACAGGACTGAATCGGAATTTCAGAACCACATTACGTGCCATTAATTAAACAAAATGCTCAATCGTATGATACATTTAATGACATAAATTAGTCAGAGAGTCAATATCAGGACTTTCAGAAACACATTACATAATTATGGGAACAGGACTTTCCAGTTCAAAATTACTACATAAGGTGTCCAAGTTTTGCTTTTGTAAATATAATGTTCTTTCATGAGGACAAAATATTTTCCAAATTCAAATATTGTGTGAGGCATGTACACGTGCTTGGCTTTGTTTTTCTACATGCAGCTTAATGAGCTCCTGACTTGCTTATAAATTTCATATGTCCTCTCTTACATATTGTCCCAATTAAGCTGAATCATGTTGCCTTTAAAAAAAACAAAAACAAAAAAAACATCATTTAATGAATCTAGTGGAACAAGTTTGGGGGATCAAATCTCGCCTGTGGTCTGTGGAGTTTACATGTTCTTCCATGCTGGTACCCTGCCAGCCCCCCGATACACATAGACACACAGACACAATCCAAAGACATGTGTGGTAGTTTGATTGGTGTTTCTGAATTCACCATAGTGTATCAGTAGGTGTTTTTAAGGAATTTAGATTGTTTACAGATTCCTTCCTTCAGTAGGTAAGGAATTTAGATTGAGTTACTGTCACAGGACAACCGGAGGCGAATCAGAAGACTAGCAGTTTGCCCGTGTAGCGTGGAGGATAAACCCAAACGCGGAAGCAGCGCGAGCAGGCAGGATAACCACGCAATTTATTCTTAGAACTCTCTCACACAGAGAGCAAGAGTTTACACAATTAAACCCACGTTCTAACAACACACACTCAATCAGGAAAATGGCACAAAATGGTGAGTACTCACGAAATTGGAGAGATAGCGTCGGAGACGGCATTGGAAAACTCAATGACTGAGTGATGTGCGGCGCCATCTTGTTTCCTTTTATACTTCCTGAATCGCGACCGTACTACTTCCGGGTCCTAGTGCCGGTCGCGTTTAGTGCGCATGACAATACCCCCCCCCCCCCGTCCTGGACCGGCTCCTGATGGTCCTGGGGTGGAGGATACCCGACGATGGTAGTCCCGTATAAGCTCGGGGTCGAGAATGAACTGGGCCGGGATCCAAGACCGTTCCTCGGGGCCATAGCCCTCCCAGTCGACCAGGTACTGCATACCTCTGCCCCAAGGCCGCGAGTCGAGAATCCGCCTCACAGTATAGGCGGGACCGCCCTCGATGATCCGGGGAGGAGGAGTTGGGTGGGTGGGTGGAACCATAGGTGAAGTGATAAAGGGTTTGAGCTGAGAGGTGTGGAATACTGGGTGGGTTCGGAGCGCCGCAGGCAGCTGGAGTCGGTAGGTGACAGGGTTGATCCGGAGGGTGACACGGTAAGGCCCGATGAACCTGGGTGAAAGTTTTCGGGATTCTGTGTGAAGATGCAGATTCTTTGTTGATAGCCAGACCTTGTCACCTACATCGTACAACCGTCCCGGAGGGTGTCGACAGCGATGTTGAGTGGTGTAGCGAGTGTTGGCACGATAGATGGCTGCTCTTGCTTGGTCCCACAGCCGCCGACACCTACGGACCAACCGTTGGGCCGACGGCACATCAACCTCCGGTTCTTGGTGGTTGAACATCGAAGGTTGGAAACCGTGGCATACCTCAAATGGACTCAACTCGGTGGCGGACGAAACATGGAGATTGTGGGAGAGTTCAGCCCAGATGAGGTAGCGGGCCCAGGAGCGATGACGATCGGCGGCAAGGCATCTCAGATAGCGCTCTAGTTGTTGGTTGGCCCGTTCCGTCTGTCTCACGGTCCCCTACCCCGTATCGCTGCTGAGTGGGGTTAAATTTCCTGGAGAAGAAACTACAGGGATGTAGCTTCTGGTCTGGACCTCGTTGGGAGAGAACGGCTCCGGCGCCCACATCCGAAGCGTCCACCTCCACAACGAATGGCTTACTTGCATCTGGATGGAGGAGGATTGGTGCGGTGGTGAAGCGATGACACAGTTCCTGAAAGGCGGAGATGGCGGTAGAGTTGAGGATGAAGGGGTGAGATGATGGTCGTGTCAGGGCGGTTAAAGGTGCTGCAACTGTACTGTAGCCCCGGATAAAGCGACGGTAGAAGTTCGCAAACTCGAGAAACCGTTGAAGTTGCTTGAGGGTCTTGGGTAGGGGCCAATGACGCACAACTTCCAGTTTCTGCAGGTCCATGGCCACACCCTGGGGCGAGATGACGAAACCCAGGAACGTGGTGGAGCGCTTGTGAAAGGCGCACTTCTCCAACTTACAATACAGTTGATGGGCGAGCAATCTCTTGAGGACTGCCCTGACATGTTGGACATGTTCATCAACGGTACGGGAGTATATGAGGATGTCGTCTAAGTAGACAAAAACCCACCGGCCTAACATATCTCGGAGGACGTCGTTAATAAACTGCTGAAAGGCGGCGGGGGCGTTACAGAGTCCGAAAGGTATTACCAGGCTTTCATAGTGTCCTGTTGGGGTGATGAAAGCCGTCTTCCACTCATCGCCCTCTCTGATGCGCACCAAGTTGTAGGCGCTCCGTAGGTCCAACTTTGTGAAAATGGTGGCACCAGAGAGGGCGTCCAGGGCAGAGTTGGTAAGAGGCAATGGGTGACAATTTTTGATGGTGATATTGTTGAGCCCCCGATAGTCGACACATGGGCGTAGGTCGTTACCTTTTTTCTTAACAAAGAAGAACCCCGCGGCGGAAGGTGAGGAGGAGGGCCGGATGGTGCCGTTGCGGAGGGCGTCGGTGACATACTTCTCCATGGCTTGCATCTCGGTGGCAGAGAGCGAGTAGAGGTGGCCGCGGGGAGGAACAGAACCCGGCTGAAGGTCAATCGCCAGGTCGTAAGGGCGATGAGGAGGAAGGTGAGTGGCCCGTCTCTTGCAGAACACTTCAGCCAGGTCTCGGTAGGCAACGGGGATGGCGTTGATGTCGACTTCGGGGGCCTCGGACTCCCTAGAGCATGTCCCAGCTGTGGCCCGTAGGCAAAGTTCGGTGCAGGTCGGGCCCCATTGAAGGATCCGGTTTTGTGTCCATGAGATGAGTGGGTCGTGTTGCAGTAGCCAAGGGTGCCCGAGGATGAGGGGGGGAGATGAAATGGGGGTGAGGTGAAACCGGATCTGCTCTTGGTGCTGGTCGATGATTAACGTGATTGGTTGGGTCTGGGTGATGATAGGGCTGGATGAAAGGGGCCGACCATCGACAGATGTAATCCGAACGGGCTGGGATAACGCCTCGAGTTCCACTCCCAGTTCTTTGGCATAAGAAGAGTCAATGAAGTTGCCAGCGGCACCGGAGTCGATGAACGCCGTACTTCTGACCCGTTTGTGGCCAAACTGGAGGTGTACTTGCACCGTGAGACGGGAAATGTTGGTAGTGGTGGCAGAGAGGTGGAGGGAACCCGGCGAGTCACCCTCCTTACTCACCGGGCCTGAGCGTCTTCCCGAGCGAAGAGGGCAGATAGCTCTCTGATGCAACGCTGACCCACAATATGCACAGAGCCCTCCTCTGAAACGTCGTTCTCTCTCTGCAGCGGGCAAGTAGGCGCGTCCTAATTGCATGGATTCCTCGGCTCCGGTGTCAACCACGGCGGGAGGTGGAGATCCGACAGGTTCGGTGGTGATGGCAGTGGAATTAAACTCAAACACAAGATCCAGGGTGGTTAAAAAAACATTACACTTCCCATCTGTGCCGTCCCATTTGTCCGGTAAAGCTAAATACACATCGGAGGGGGGAGGGAGTGGCGGCGCAGCTGCCACTGCGACGTGCGACAGCCTAGCTGGCCGAGAAGCCGCCTCACGGAGCGGCGCGCTCTCCTGCCGCAGCTCCGCGACCTCGCGGCGCAAGCACGGAGAGCTGCGACCTCACCGCGCAGCTGCTCAATCAGCCTAGCATGTCCGTTCACCACATCGCAGAGGTGAGCGTAATCCGCTGGGTTTACTGCTGACTCAGTCATTCTGTCACAGGACAACCGGAGGCGAATCAGAAGACTAGCAGTTTGCCCGTGTAGCGTGGAGGATAAACCCAAATGCGGAAGCAGCGCGAGCAGGCAGGATAACCACGCGATTTATTCTTAGAACTCTCTCACACAGAGAGCAAGAGTTTACACAATTAAACCCACGTTCTAACAACACACACTCAATCAGGAAAATGGCACAAAATGGTGAGTACTCACGAAATTGGATAGATAGCGTCGGAGATGGCATTGGAAAACTCAATGACTGAGTGATGTGCGGCGCCATCTTGTTTCCTTTTATACTTGAGTGTGCATGACAGTTACAGTGCATGAAAATCTGTTTATCTGCTTTCAATACCCTGATACTGTAGAAAATCTCATGTTTGGTTTCCTTTCACCTCTCCAAAATGTGCCAGTAGGTGGGTTGGCTATACTAAATGCCGGCAAGTGTGAAGGAATGTTCAAATGTGTTTTGTTCATAAGTCATAACTACAATGTTAATTAAATTACTTTTCTGGTGCATATTTCTCAATTCCACTTTTTAGTTTGTTAGTATGTGTTACCCAGTTGTCTGGACTAGAGCCACAAAAAACAGTAAAGAAAATCATTGACTGAATCAGAAGAGAAGTTTAAAAGGTTGTTTGAACCAAAAAGGATATCAGTCTTCTAACAGATCTTCTTAACTGATGAGGTGTGATTAGATTCTTGTTCTACGATTTAACAGGGGCATTTGTGTTACAATGCTTTAGGGCTGTACGTAATGCTGTACAGTTAAATAATTTTTATAAAATATGTAATGCCTCCTGTCACCATAAAACTAGGCACAGTTCAGTCATGGATAATGCAACCAGTTGATTATAATATTTATTGTTTCATTTTTTATCAATAGATATTATCAATTAGTATTTAAATATTAAAGCGAAGAGCATCCCAGGGTATATTTTATTTGTATAAATAAGCTATAAGTTGTAGTACCGTTTTTTGCAGCAAGTCTAACAAATTTGCAGCATATAAGACCTCTAGTGTAGTCCACAGGAAAGAACTTATTACACTACCATTTATTCACTCGTTCTGCACTGTCGCCCACATTCAAGACCTTTATCACCTCAATCAGATTTTTTTGTGATGCAACACACACAGAAACCAGACTACACAAGGTGTTTATATTCACTCAAATATACAGACCTTTCTTCACTCCACTGTAATCAGGTATTAACTGCAATAATAATTATTTTATCATGTTCATGAGAATTTGGTAGAAACCTTCCATGTAATGATTCATACTCTATCTGTTGCATTAAGAAAACTCAAGAACAGAATGTCTCATGTTTGTTCTTTATGGTAATGATTTCTAAATGACATTTTATCATAATACCTCTTAATAAAATGACAATTGTTACACTGATTGAGGGCAATGGCGGTGTGATTCATGCAGCCTACTGTCTTACTACTGATCCACTGTCATCACCTCACCTTTCAGTAAGAGGCAGATCTGTGTCTGGTCCCTGTCTGACTATTACTCAGAATGTGATACCTCGTGATGATGCAGCTCTGCCTCCTTAACTACCCTTTACACTGTTAGGAAGCCTTTTGCAATGCTGTATACTGTATTTCAAGGGAAGAGTTTTGGTTAACTGCATTACTGGTGTCAGATTAATAACCATTTCATGTACTTTCAGACCTCATATACCTTTGACACATGCCGTCACTTGTAATCATTGCATATTCAACATCATTATCATATTTAACATCATTAAATGTTGAACACACATTTAGTACACTTATAGCCAGTGCCAATTCCAGAATTTATGCAATTATTTGCAGGGAGCCTTTATGATCAGCATTTATCACTATTATCTTATAAATAATCTGACGACCTGCACATTGTCACTGCTGTACTGTAGTTTAATGTTTTTCAGCTCTTGGGGGCCCTACTGGCGTAAAAGTGTAAAAAATTTGTAATTTCAGACGTTTTTGTGTTCTCAGGCTACTCGCTCATGCTTCTGAAATAACTGTCACACCAATTAAGAGAAATCCTGGACATTTTTCCTCGTTTCATAACAGTCTTTTTTGTTGCCGTTAATAATGGTGTGCCAAAATTGGTTTTTACTTTGAAAAAGAAAAAAGTCATGAGTAATTAATGTGTTGGCTATTATAGACAGGTACACACATTAACATGAGACACAAAGTTATACATTTGTGGACGTGACCGACATGAAAAAATAATTATATATGAGCTTAGTTTATTCTTTAATGAAGAAATAAATTTAGTCAACAAACCCTGTATCTTCACAAACAAATCTCACATAGTATTGTGATTTCACAGAAAGCCACAGGACATGCATCTTTGTGACACAAAAATAGGAACACTTTATATTCTTACACCAACTAAATTATAAAGCTGATCTTTGATCACTTTGATCAAATGTCTCAATCAGTAAGGTTAGGCAGAGAAGAATGCTACTTTAACATGTCATTATTTAACATAATAATTACTCATTTTAATAATGAAATAAAGTCATTTAATCACAATATTCCGCTGTATTTCTTAATATAATTTATTTATATTGGTGGGCATATCGATCCTTAATATCGATACTTTCGATATAGGGGTTGTATTGGAAATGATCGATCCAAAACGTAGAATATCGATATTAAGGGCTTTTTTAAACCAGTGATTTCATTTATTTTTCATGAAATATAATATTTAAAATGAGCTTGTATATAACACTTTATTTTGCGCAGCTCTTTTCGCGTGTCACGCACATTGGTCACCCCTCCCTGCTTTGCTGTGTTTTGGTGCCCTACCATCACGTGACTCTGCAGCGCCTAAAACAAGCAGCTGCAGAGAGAGTGAGAGCGAGGCGCGTGCCTGCCTTGGTATCATGGAGCTGGCAGATAAAAAACGGAGCGCTGTGTGGAAGTATTTTACTGCTGTGAATGAAAACACAGCGAATTGCGACGTCTGTAAAAAGGTCACTCACTACTGTCGTAAGACCACCAACTTACACAAACACATAAAACGACATGACAAAGAGAACTCGGAAGTACAAAACGAAAGAGAGGAGGCAAATCTTTCAGACAGAGTGCTTTCAGCTCCAGAAATATCCAGGTAGCTAACACTGGTAAAAATATGTTTTTAGTTATATTGGATGTTCAGCATGAAGTGTCATCACCATAGTTGTTGTAACAAAACCTAACCATGGGTAATATAAACCACAAATTAACAATATTTACACTAAACATAGTAATTATAGTAACCATAACAACTGTGGTATTTTTTGTAAACCTGCGGTTTTATTCACCACAAAATGTGGTTATCTAAAGTGATTATTTTGCTGGTGTTGAAAAATCGTAACACTTCACAAATAAAGTGTCATTTGTTAACAATGTATTAATGAACAACTAAAAGTGAATAATACATTTGTTATGTCATAATGAAAACTAAGATTAACAAAAAACTGCACTGCGCTGGGTGTGTGTTCACGGTGTGTGTGTGTGTGTGTGTGTTTAATTTAACCATGAAAGGGACACTATAGGATTGCTTTTTTTTTAAAGTTACAAGTGGATAAGCTATAGGCTAAAATTAATAATTTTATAATTTCACCTAGGTGATTCCCCAAAAGCAATAAATATTACAAGGAGCCTTGCTGAAATGATTTTATTACCATTCTTGTAATTTTCATGCAGTTTCATGTTTGTATATTGAGTTTATTACAATAATATATTTTTTCATATTTGAAAATTTCCTGTTTTTGGTTAACCTCACACATGACTAATTACAGGCACACTAAAAGCAAATCACATCACAAATCACATATGTATTTAGATTTAGCAAAATTATGCAATCACTTCATAAATTGTGATACAGTGATATCCCCTATGCAAGAAAGTAAATGTAATTTATGTTGTGTACTAAAAATTAAAAAAATATTAGTATCAGCGACATTGGCCCTGTATTTACTTGGTATCGGATCGATACAAAATTTTGCAGTATCGCCCACCTCTAGCACGTGGGGTGCCGGACAAACGAGTGTCTATGTAGACACTTACACACGTGGACAAAATTGTTGGTACCCTTCGGTCAATGAAAGAAAAACTCACAATGGTCACATAAATAACTTTAATCTGACAAAAGTAATAATTTAAAACAATTCTATGAATGTTAACCAATGAAGGTCAGACATTGCTTTTCAACCATGCTTCAATAGAATTATTTTTAAAAAATAAACTCATGGAACAGGCCTGGAAAAAAAGTGATGGTACCCCTAGAAAATACTGAAAATAATGTGACCAAAGGGACATGTTAATTCAAGGCGTGTCCACTAATTAGCATCACAGGTGTCTACAATCTTGTAATCAGTCAGTGGGCCTATATATAGAGCTCCAGGTAGTCACTGTGATGTTTGGTGACATGGTATGTACCACACTCAACATGGACCAGAGGAAGCGAAGGAAAGAGTTGTCTCAGGAGATTCGAAAGAAAATTATAGACAAGCATGTTTAAAGGTAAAGGCTATAAGACCATTTCCAAGCAGCTAGATGTTCCTGTGACTACAGTTGCACATATTATTCAGAAATTTAAGATCCATGGGACTGTAGCCAACCTCACTGGACGTGGCCGCAGGAGGAAAATTGATGACAAATCAAAGAGACGGATAATCCGAATGGTAACAAAAGAGCCCAGAAAGACTTCAAAAGAGATCCAAGGTGAACTTCATGCTCAAGGAACATCAGCGTCAGATTGCACCATCCGTCGTTGTTTGAGCCAAAGTGGACTACATGGGAGACGACCAAGGAGGACACCATTGTTGAAAACAAATTATAAAAAAGCCAGACTGGAATATGCCAAACTACATGCTGACAAGCCACAAAGCTTCTGGGAGAATGTCTTATGGACAGATGAGACAAAAATGGAACTTTTTGCCAAGGCACATCAGCTCTATGTTCACAGTTGGAAAAATGAAGCATATCAAGAAAAGAACACTGTCCCTACTGTGAAACATGGAGGAGGCTCTGGTATGTTCTGGGGCTGCTTTGCTGCATCTGGTACAGGGTGTCTTGAATCTGTGCAGGGTACAATGAAATCTCAAGACTATCAAGGGATTCTAGAAAGAAATGTGCTGGCCAGTGTCAGAAAGCTGGGTCTCAGTCACAAGTCATGGGTCTTGCAACAGGACAATGACCCAAAACACACAGCTAAAAACACCCAAGAATGGCTAAGAGGAAAACATTGGACTATTCTAAAGTGGCCTTCTATGAGTCCTGACCTCAATCCTATTGAACATCTTTGGAAGGAGCTGAAACATGCTGTCTGGAAAAGGCACCCTTCAAACCTGAAACAACTGGAGCAGCTTGCTCATGAGGAGTGGGCCAAAATACCTGCAGAGAGGTGCAGAAGTCTCATTGACAGTTACAGGAATCGTTTGATTGCAGTGATTGCAAGCATGAAGTTCACCTTGGAGCTCTTTAGAAGTCTTTCTGGGCTCTTTTGTTACCATTCGGATTATCCGTCTCTTTGATTTGTCATCAATTTTCCTCCTGCAGTCACGTCCAGGCAGGTTGGCTACAGTCCCATGGATCTTAAATTTCTGAATAATATGTGCAACTGTAGTCACAGGAACATCTAGCTGCTTGGAAATGGTCTTATAGCCTTTACCTTTAACATGCTTGTCTATAATTTTCTTTCGAATCTCCTGAGACAACTCTTTCCTTCACTTCCTCTGGTCCATGTTGAGTGTGGTACATACCATGTCACCAAACAACACAGTGACTACCTGGAGCTCTATATATAGGCCCACTGACTGATTACAAGATTGTAGACACCTATGATGATAATTTAAGGTGTGTTCACTAATTAACATGTCCCTTTGGTCACATTATTTTCAGTATTTTCTAGGGGTACAATCATTTTTGTCCAGGCCTGTTCCATGAGTTTATTTTTTTAAATAATTCTATTGAAGCATGGTTGAAAAGCAATGTCTGACTTTCATTGGTTAACATTCATAGAATTTTTTTAAATTATTACTTTTGTCAGATTAAAGTTATTTATGTGAGTTTTGTGAGTTTTTCTTTCATTGAGCGAAGGGTACCAACAATTTTGTCTACGTGTGTATAAGATGTAGTACCGTTTTTTGTAGCAAGACTAACAAATTTGCAGCATATAAGACCTCTAGTGTAGTCCACAGGAAACAACTTATTACACTACCATTTATTCACAACGTTCTGCACTGTCGCCCACATTCAAGACCTTTATCACCTCAATCTGATTTTTTGTGTGATGCAACACACACAGAAACCAGACTACACAAGGTTTTTATATTCACTCAAATATACAGACCTTTCTTCACTCCACTGTAATCAGGTATTAACTGCAATAATAATTATTTTATCATGTTCATGAGAATTTGGTAGAAATCTTCCATGTAATGATTCATACTCTATCTGTTGCATTAAGAAAATGCAAGAACAGAATGTCTCATGTTTGTTCTTTATGGTAATGATTTCTAAATGACATTTTATCATAATAAGTCTTAATAAAATGACAATCGTTACACATATTTAGCATATTGGCTGTGTGATTCCTGCGGTCATCACCTCACCTTTCAGTAAGAGGCAGATCTGTGTCTGGTCCCTGTCTGACTCTTACTCAGAATGTGATACCTCGTGATGATGCAGCTCTGCCTTCTTAACCCCCCTTTACACTGTTAGGAAGCCTTTTGCAATGCTCTATACTGTATGTCAAGGAAAGAGTTTTGGTTAACTGCATTACTGGTGTCAGATTAATAACCATTTCATTTCCTTACAGGTTCAGACCTCATATACCCTTTGACACATGCCATCACTTGTAATCATTGCATTTTCTATATATTTTTATCATTAAATGTTGAACACACATTTAGTACACTTATAGCCAGTGCCAATTCCAGAATTTATGCAATTATTTGCAGGGAGCCTTTATGATCAGCATTTATCACTATTATTTTATAAATAATCTGAAGACCTGCACATTGGCACTGCTGTACTGTAGTTTAATGTTTTTCAGCTCTTGGGGGCCCTACTGGCGTAAAAGTGTAAAAAAAAATTGTAATTTCAGATGTTTTTGTGTTCTCAGGCTACTCGCTCATGCTTCTGAAATAACTGTCACACCAAGTAAGAGAAATCCTGGACATTTTTCCTCGTTTCATAACAGTCCTTTTTCTTGCCGTTAATAATGGTGTGCCAAAATTGGTTTTTACTTTGAAAAAGAAAAAAGTCATGAGTAATTAAGAATGTGTTGGTTAATATAGATAGAAACACCCATTAACATGAGACACAAAGTTATACATTTGTGGAAGTGACCGACTTGAAAAAATAATTATATATGAGCTCAGTTTATTCTTTAATGAAGAAATACATTTAGTCAACAAACCCTGTATCTTCACAAACAAATCTCACATAGTATTGTGATTTCACAGAAAGCCACAGGACATGCATTTTTGTGACACAAAAATAGGAACACTTTATATTCCCACACCAACTAAATTATAATGCTGATCTTTGATCACAGCCTTAGACCAAAAAAAAAGGTTGACTTTATGAAGTGAATAATATATATCTTTATCTATATATGACTAAATAATATTATCTTTACTGCATGTGAATACTCAATGCAGTGTAATGGACCACTACGCCTAAAACGTATCATGCCTAAAACATTCAAAGCAGAAATTTATATTAATAGTTAATTAATACATGTGCACAATGAACAACATTTGATTAGCATTTCTGATTTATGTCTTGAAAGATTCAGGGCTGCTGGATGTCTCTCTTAGCAGGTATCCTCAGTCAGCATCATGATGTTCAACGAAGTCACACTCCGCACTATAAAGATGCATTGATGAGCCTTAAGTGAGGTAAAAAAAAAAGAGGCAAAGGATTTAGCATTCATAGGAAAACAAATACTGTAAATTAAACATGTGCATAAATCAAAACATTTTATGTAACTAACTTGTGCAATTGCTGGATCTGAATTGATGGCACATGGGCTTCCAGGTTTTGAGTGGCTACAGTCTGACCTGGCCATCAGAACAGTAAAGATGTACTTCTCACCAATACCACCCTAAAGTAAGGAAAGGAAATACATAGAATTACCACTAACTGTGGATCATTTATACTTATAAGTAGGATGAGGCCAAGTGCCACATTGATTTGTTTATCTTTTGTAAATAATTGATCATTGTCAGGGATGTGGAATATAGGATACAAGGAATATAGGAATATACAAGGACTATATCGTGACTAAATGATGCAGAAAAACTAGTTCATGCTTTTATCCCCTCTAGGTTGGACTATTGTAACGCCTTACTGTCTGGTTGTTCAACTACAGCTGTAGGTGCATAAACAAGCTTCAGTTAGTCCAGAATGCAGCAGCGAGAGTCCTCACTAGAACCAGAAGATACGAGCACATCACCCCTATCTTACCCACACTGCATTGGCTCCCTGTGAAATTTGGTGACTGGTGACGTTTCCACTTTTTCACAAAGACGGTCCTGGCCTCGGCTGATGTTCTCGGAGGGCTCCGACTGCAGTCACTCGATAGTTCAGGACTGGAATTTCCTACAATCTACCTGAGCCTCTAATAACGAACAGGACTCCATATTAACTTAAACACATCTCCTGTTATACTGAACTTTCAGCCTCCTAACACACAGTATGATGCAGATCAATCCCTGTTATCCGTTATCACCCAAATGAGGATGGGTTCTCTGTTGAGTCCGGTTCCTCTCAAGGTTTCTTCCTACTGCCATTTCAGGGAGTTTTTCCTTGCCACTGTCACCGTCGGCCTCGGCTTGCTCATCAGGAACAATCTTATCATTTTGATTCATACACATTCACATTTCATACAAACTTCAATAATTTCTTTTGATTGTGTAAAGCTGCTTTGTCAATTGTTAAAAGCGCTATACAAATAAAATTTAATTTAATTAAATTTTATATTTTTGTGTATTTGGAGGAGCAAACATCCCCATATAGGAATATCTCAGAGTTTTGACCCCACTGGGGACATTTGGTTGGACACTGTCAAGTTTACTGCTGGTAACTGAGGATAAAGTCCTAGGTGTAGGCACAATGTTAATTAGCTCCATTAATAATTAGGTAAATGTTGTAATGTTCTTGTTGTAACGTAAAAAAAAAAAAGGAGTAAAATATCTTACCTGTTTCTGAGCCTTGATCACTTTAACAACTTGGCTGGTGTATCTTTTGTCGCTCATTTCATTATGCTCATTGACCGCGAACTGCAGAGCATCTTGAACTTCTGGACTATTTATGTCTACGTCCACCACATCTGCCAAATTCTCAACGTTCGCCACAGAGAATACCAAGAGTAGGGCTAGAACCTTAACAAACATGATTACTAAGTTCCAAGCTTAATCGTGTGAAAGGAAAGTGCAGTTCCCTTGGCAGACTGTAAATATTTATAGGATAATACTGATAATAATGGGAGGAGCGTGTCTGGAAAACAAAGTGGAATGTGTTTGTGTGTTTTATTTATAATTTTGTTTAGGGCAAAAATTATTACCAGTATCTTTTTGAAAATGATAAATCGTATGTATTATGCCCAATCAAACAAGCGATCTTAACATATCACTTTACTGCATATTTGCACACCCCTGGACATTCCGTCCCATTTCAATTTTTTTATTTTCTACTTGTACAATTACAATTTTTCATTGCAATATTTTCCATTTTCCATTTGTACACTTAATGTATAGTATAATGTATAGTCTTTACTTACTTACATTTTATATTTTATATTCTTACATTTTACATTTTATATTCTATATTTTATATTTTATTTTATTTTATTCTCTTAGGTCAGGGCAGTTGCCTAAGCATTTCACTGCATATCGTACTGTGTAGGATTGTGTATGTGACAAATAAAATTTTAATTTGAATTTGAATTTGATCTAATGGAAAATCTTTCATGTAAACTACATGATTTATTGTTAAATCCTCATTTCTCACTTATCAACAGTAAGATAAGGACATTTTCAGTTTCATGTTTAACAGCAGTTCCATAAATCTATAAAATTTTTCACATTTTATTACTTCATGTATTTTTTTTATAAAGTAGGCTTAATTATTTTTTTTATTATTATGATTATTTTTTTTTACAGTTTTTTAAATTCTTTTTGTACACTCTTTTTTTTTAAATATCCTTTTTTTTTTTTAAATACCCTAACACATAAAACATTTAATGAAGTTCAGTAATGGGACTTCACAGGACTAAATCCTTTCCAAATTCATAAAACATTGCATGAATACAGTTGACTAAGTAAAATTATAATTATGTTGACTACACAGTAAAACATATCATTCCTCAGCGATTATTTAATAAATTTAAAAATATTTACTTTAATTTGTCAGATAGTCAATAACAGGACTGAATCGGAATTTCAGAACCACATTACGTGCCATTAATTAAACAAAATGCTCAATCGTATGATACATTTAATGACACAAATTAGTTAGAGAGTCAATATCAGGACTTTCAGAAACACATTACATAATTATGGGAACAGGACTTTCCAGTTCATAATTACTGTTCTTATAATAAATATAATGTTCTTTAATAAGGACAACATATTCTCCCAATTCAAATATTGTAATTGAGGCATGTACAGGTGCTTGGCTTTGTTTTTCTACATGCAGCTTAATGAGCTCCTGACCTTCTTATAAATTTCAGTAGGTGTTTTTAAGGAATTTAGATTTGGCATATTTCTCAGTTACACTTTTTAGTTTGTTAGTATCTGTTACCCAGTTGTCTGGACTAGAGCCACAAAAAACAGTAAAGAAAATCATTGACTGAATCAGAAGAGAAGTTTAAAAGGTTGTTTGAACCTAAAAGGATATCAGTCACCACAGAAATGTCTGAATCATGCTTACTGCAGCTTAATCATTGAACAAGCTATACTGTACCACTGGATGTTGTTGGGGATAAACCTAAAAGATTAATAGTATTGTGACTGTAACTAATCAGGGCTGAGTTTCTTAAATAAATTGCACATTTAAGGTCTTCTTAACTGATGAGGTGTGATTAGATTCTGGTTTTACCATTTAACGGGGGCATTTGTGCTGCAATGCTTTAGGGAAACTCGGCCATGACGGTAAAGGTTTTATTTACTAATCAGTATAGTTAAATAATTTTTATAAAATATGTGAATGCTGATTATAATATTTACTGTTTCATTTTTGATTAATATATATTATGAAAATTGTGTGAGATATGCAAATGAGCATCACAAGGTATAGTTTATGTAAATAAATAAGCTATAAGTTGTAGTTCATTTTTTGCAGCAAGACTAACAAATTTGCAGCATATAAGCCCTCTTGTGTAGTCCACAGGAAACAACTTATTACACTACCATTTATTCACAACGGTCTGCACCGTCACCCACATTCAAGACCTTTATCACCTCAATCAGATTTTTTTGTGATGCAACACACACAGAAAACAGACTACTCCACTGTAATCAGGTATTAACTGCACTGTAAACCCAAAAAATGTTCCGGTAATCAGTTACATAAATTTTTTAGTCCAATTCTAAGTAAACAGAACTTTTACTTTTTGAGTTTGTTATACTCAATTATATTAATAGTTATTTACTTGCATTATTGATTAGTCTACTCATGCTATTTAATAGCAATTATAATTTTTTTTGTTGCTGTAAATCAAATAAATTGCTGTTGGTCTTTCGGCTGCTTCCGGCAACGGGTCACCACAGCAGACAATCCAGTCCGCATTCACGCTTGGCACAGGTTTTACACCAAATGACCTTCCTGACTCAACCCTCCCATTTTATCTGGGCTTGGGACAGACACTTCATCCAGTTGTTGGGAATCGAACCCGGGCCTTTCACATGGCTGGCGAAACACCTACCACTGAGCCACCAGTGGCCTATTGCCCTGATGATGTCAGACACAGGCTGAAATATTTTATGTTGGTGGAACTTTAAGATGACTGTTACTGTTACTTAAGTACTTACAGTTACTTAAAATATCAAATTTATTCAGCTAACTTGAAAAGTGTCATTTCTACAAACTTATAAATACCAAAAAGTTCTAAATACTCATCAAGATCTATTAATTTGAACTAACAGTAATTATTTAAGTTAACAGTACTCAATATGTTTAATTACTTTGAGCATTTAGGTTTACAGTGTATAAACACCCCCAAAAAATGAAACGTTGGGTTTAATTAGTTTTTTCTTGTCAACAGGTTCCACGGAAATTAATTATGAAAGATGAAAGCATTTATTTTAAGTTTATCAAATATGAGGGAGTTGTTTTAGGGAGAAATAATATTTTTAATTCAAGCCAAATATTATCAATAATGTTTGCTCAACAAAAGAAATTTGAGTTTAACTAACAAGAGTCAATCATGTTGTATGGATAAAACAAAGTTGTTTAGATGTTGCATATTACATATTTGTTTATTCAACGTCAAATAATTATTTTACAACAAAACATTTAATTTAGGCTTTATTAATCATAACAGAATGCTTTCACTAAATTAATTTTTTGTTAGGTTAATGTATCTTTAATTTGTCAACGAGTTATACACAAATGACTTTAGTAAACTTAACTAACATTTGTAAGGGCCTTTATTCACAACAACATTACTGTCACAAGCAATTTAATAACAGTTGGCACAGAAATCAAGAAATTAAGAATATTATGGTCTAACAATACAAAAGACATACTGTACACAATATGCAACGTGTTCATGCTTTTTTCTCCAAATTTTCATCTTTACTGTCAATTTTGACACATTTTAACAGGGGGAAAAATTGTGTGTTTAACAAAAAAACAACATCGAAGTTGGTTATCTTCAACTTTTCTTTCAACAGTATTCAGGACAATAAGTAAAGAATCATGTCACCTACAAAGAAAAAAAAAAAGGTTCTTAAATTTTTTTTTACAAATTTTTAAAGGAAAATGCACAACCTTGTCCTTAAGGTCAATAATACCAACTAAAAATTAGTTAATTTATCATATTTACATAAGATTAAAAAAAAATTTTTTTCAACCATCCAGCTGGAGGAAAATCTTCTGCAGTACCTGAAAAGTTTTCAGTTCCTGAGGATATCTGAGGTTCATTGCATACATTATACCCATACCCATTAAGAGCGCACATGCAGTAAAGTCTCCCAAGTCGGGAAGCACTTCAATACCCACAATAACAATTCCAACATCAACTGGAGGGGTAGTGGCATCACCTCCCTCAACATTGATGCTGTAGATGCCAAATACAACATGTTCAAGATCCGTCTCTGCAAAAGCAAAAATGAAATCACTAGACTAATACATAATTCCAAAGAGGCTGTTTGCATTGCATTTTCCCCTGTACATGTTTTTTTAGTATTTGATCACTAACCTTTGGTCCACACTGATTTCTCACAAATTTGAGCCCAACGATACAGTTACTTCTGCAGTAATTATTAGCATTACGTACCAGATATTCTTTGAAGAGACAGTTCGATCTTCATTAGGTAGAAACAAAGTGCCTAGATGAGGCACCCCTCTTCTTTCCAACAGTTGCATTCTAAATAGGTGGGGAAAAAACAGTACTCAATATACTTACTACAATCCTATTAAATGGGTAAATATTTAACTATGAAATTAGGCATATGTATACACGAACACACATGAACGTAGAACAGTTTCGATTTTTTAAATTGTAAATAAATTATATTTAAAAATACAGCGGAATATTGTCACTAAATGACTATATTAAAATAAATAATGATGTTAAATAATTACACGTTAAAGTAGCATATTCTTCCCTGTCTAACTTTCAGGGGGCGCCGCCACTGCTGGGGTCCAAAACGGACAAAACTGCAGCGTGTAACGGACGCAGAGAGTCAATTAACTTTGCGCGTTTGTAGTTTGATGCGTCTTGCTCTTCTGTTTCTTTAGCGTTTCATGACCGCTGGCGTCTCGCTACTGCCACCTGCTGTATGTATGAAATGTTGACTTAACGCGAATGGTTTGTGATTAGACAACGTATTAGGAATTTGTACGGTTAAGTTGAGACATAATTAGGTGAAACTTAATCAACAAACATTTTAAGTCAACAAATACAATTATTATGAGTATACTGAAAAGAATTATATTACGTAAAATGCATAACCTGCCTTCTTAATTTTTTTTGGAGTGTATTCATATGATATAAAGTCAAAGTTTTTTTGGTCTAAGGCTGTGATCAAAGATCAGCATTATCATCTAGTTAGTGTAAGAATATAAAGTGTTCCTATTTAAAATTGTCTTGGCTAACATTGTCTCGTGGCTTTAAGTGTGCCTATTTTTGTGTCCCAAAAATTCATGTCCTGAGGCTTTCTGCAAAATCACATACTGTGCGAGATTTGTTTGTGAAGATACAGGGTCTGTTAGCTAGATTTATTTCTTCATTAAATAATAAACTGACCTCATATATAATTATATTTTCATGTCAGTCACATCCCCCAATGTATAACTCTGTATCTCATGTTAATGTGTGTATCTGTCTATAATAGCCAACACGTTCTTGATTACTCATGACATATTTCTTTTTTAACCAGTGTGCAGCGGCGGTTTTAGGCATGGGCGAACTGGGCAGCCGTCTCACCCAGGGAGTAAATCAGTGTAGAACCGCCACTGCCAGTGTGCATGGTTGGTTGCAAGTAGGTAATTTTTTTCCATAATTGGTTGAGACATATTCCACAACCTGAGCTTTTAGCCTGAATATTTTTCATATAGGAATATCTCACAGCTTTAACCCCATTGGAGACATTTGTTTGGACCCTGTTATGTTTACTTTTGGTTACTGCGGATGAAGTCAGATTTAGGCTAGGTGTAGGCACAGTGTTAATTAACTCCATTAATAATTTGGTAAATGGAAGCTTCTTGATGTAAAGTAAAAAAAAAGAGCAGTAAAATGTCTTACCTGTTTATGAACCTTGATCACTTTAACAACTTGACTGGTGTATCTTTTGTCGCTCATTTTATTCTGCTGAATGATTGCAAATTGCAGAGCATTTTGAACTTCTGGACAGTTTATGTCTATGTCCACCAAGTCTTCAAAATTCTCAACGCTTGCCACAGCCACAGAGAATGCCAAGAGTAGGACTAGAACCTTAACAAACATGATTACTAAGTTCCAAGCTTAATCGTATAAAAGGAAAGTGCAGTTCCCTTGGCAAACTGTAAATATTCATAGGATAATACTGATAATAATGGGTGGAGCAGGTCTGAAAAACAAAGTGGAATGTGTTTATGTGGTTTATTCATAATTTTATTTAGGGCAAAATTATTAACATTATCTTTTTGAAAATGATAAATTATATGTATTATGCCTGATAAAACAAAAGATCTAATGGAAAATCTTGCATGTAAACCACATGATTTATTGTTAAATCCTCATTTCTCACGTGGATCAACAGTAAGATACCCAGTGCTTTGCAACCTTAGAGCTTTATCGGTGTACTTCTCTTCAATCAGTTCGAGGCCACAGATTGAAGGTAATGTTGGAGGGTTATGTTCAACCTTCAACTGTTCTTAATAACACAAAGAACATTTTTAGTTTTCTGTTTAACAGCAGTACCATAAATGGATGCTGTTTTTTTAGCACATTGTAATACTTAATGTGTTTATTATTATTATTATTATTATTATTATTATTATTATTATTAACAATAATAGTAATAATAATAATAATAAAGTATGCTTCATTATAATTTTAACAGTTTTTTAAATTCTTTTTGTACGCTTTTTTGCCATTATAAAAAAAAATACCCTAAAACATAAAACATTTAATGGAGTTCAGTAATGGGACTTTACAGGGCTAAATCCTTTTCAAATTCATAAAACATTGCATGAATACAGTCGTCTAAGTAAAATTATAATGATGTTGAGTACACAGTAAGACAAATAATTCCATACATAGTATTCCACAGCGATTTTTTAAAATAAATTGGTTACTTGGAAACAAGCAATTGAATAGAACAGTAATGTCTAACCTTAAGACTCAGTTGACCTTGTGACAAAAATTAGCTGAGAACAGAGGCACTGCTTTTCAATAGGCAAGGCAGGCAACAACTTGCGGACTCAGGCCAGTAGGTGGCACTCAAGTGCTGACCAACTTTAAACCTCAGCAGTGACAATGTGCAGGTCTTCAGTATATTTCGAACATAATGGTGATGAATGCTGATCATAAAGACCCCATGCAAATTTTTGCATAAATTCTGGAGTTGGCACTGGCTGTCATGAGGTCAACATTTAATGATAAAAAATATGTAGACAATGCAATAACTCCATCGACTGGATGTGTTTGAACATGTAAGCAAATGAAATTGTTATTAATCTGACACCAGATTAGAGTATGACACCAGCAACAGATAGAGTATGAATCATTACATGGAAGGTTTCTACCCAATTCTCATGAACATGACTAAATACTTATTACAGTTAATACTTGATTACAGTGGAGTGAAGAAAGGCCCGTAACCCTGTGTAGATTGGTTTCTGTGTGTGGTGCATCACAAAAAAAGTCGGTCTAATTTGATAAAGGTCTTGAATGTGGGCGACAGTGCAGAACGCCCTTCATTGGAAACCTATGCAAAAATTTGCAATGGGACTCTTCAACCAGCATTCATCACTATATTTTTTCAGTACAGTGGAACCTTGGATTACGAACATAATTCATTCCGGAAGCAGATTCATATTTCAAAACACTTGTAAACCAAATCAAATTTTCCCATAGGAAATAATGGGAACAAGTTAAATTATTTGTTCCACAGCTCAAAAAAAATAAATGCAAAAAAATAATTAATACAAAATTTAAAGTAAACTTTACCTTTAAAAAATAAAAATAAATAAAATAAATCCCAACAGACAAGTGTTTCTGTTTGTGCGTGCAGGGGCTGTACGTGTGTGTTTGTGAATAAGTCCCTTCCCTCTCCCTCTTCTCGTCTTACACAGCAACCCCTCTTCCTCTTTTATTTGAGTTTCACATACATGTGCACACAAAACAGAAGCACTGTTTTATCGGAAAAATAAACAGGAAATCTCTCTAATGTCACTCGAATGAGCGCAGACTAATGGAATCACTGCTGTAAAGTAAAAATAAAACAAATTAACCAGCATTTTACCTTTGAAAAGAATCGCGACAGAGCAGAGTTTCTGTGTAGAGCAGAGTGTGTGTGTGTGTGTGTGTGTGAGAAGGAGCATGGTGTCCAATGACACACAAACTCAGTGCAGGCTGATACAAAGAGAGAAAATGGATCTTTACCCTCTAATGAGACTTGCTTTACACGCGCACACACACACGTGTTATAATAAACAGTACACGTGCGCTGTACGCATTCAAACACAATAAAACATGTTTTACGTACACATGCATGGTCACAATGTTACACGGATGTTGATTATACCAGTAAGAGATGCGCACTAAGACCCAGCAGGGGAGATGATTACCCACAATTCTGCAGCGCAAGAGAGAGAAAAACCGTTGGCTCAGTTGTGATCACGTGACGCTCAGCGGCAAAACAAGAAGCGAATGCGTGATACATGATACTCAGCACCTGTAAACCAAGACTTTTTCATTTTTCAAGTCAAAATTTATTAAAAATCTTTGCTCCTCTTGCGGAACACTCGCAAACCATGTTACTCACAAACCAAGGTTCCACTGTAATCTGAAAGCCTGCACATTGCCAATTGAAGTTTGTCAGCACTTGAGTGCCACCTACTGGCCTGGGTCCCCAAGTTGGTGCCTGTCTTACACAATGTTTTTCAGCTCTTGTGGAGCCCTACTGGCGTAAAAGTGTAAAAGTTTGTAATTTCAGATGTTTTTGTGTTCTCAGGCTACTCGCTCATGCTTCTGAAATAACTGTCACACCAATTAAGAGAAATCCTGGACATTTTTCCTCATTTCATAATAGTCTTTTTTGTTGTCATTAATAATGGTGTGCCAAAACAGTTTTTACTTTAAAAAAGAAAAAAGTCATAAGTAATTAAGAATGTGTTGGCTAATATAGATAGATACACACATTAACATGAGACACAAAGTTATACATTGATGGATGTGACCAACATGAAAATATAATTATATATGAGCTCAGTTTATTCTTTAATGAAGAAATAAATTTAATCAACAAACCCTGTATCTTCACAAACAAATCTCACATAGTATAAAACAGTAAAAAACATTATAAGCATTTTGTGACACAAAAATAGGAACACTTTATATTCCCACACCAACTAAATTATAATGCTGATCTTTGGTCACAAAAAAAGTTTTTTTGACTTCATATCATATGAATACTTATAGAGTGTAACGGACCACAATGGGTTCCCAAAACATATCATGCCTAAAACTTTTGAATAAAAAATCCAAAGCAGAAATTATTATTAATAGTTATTTATATGAGGTGGCACAATGGCGCACAATGAACAACATTTGATTAGCATTTTTGATTTATGTCTTGAAAGATTCAGGGCTGCTGGATGTCTCTCTTAGCAGGTATCCTCAGTCAGAATCATACTGTTCAACCAAGGCCTACTCCACACTGTAAGGGTGCATTCATGAGGCTTAAGGGAGGTGACAAAGAGGCAGAATATTTAGCATTTGTAGGAAAACAAATACAGTAAATTAAACACATGCACAAATCATGCATCAATTATGTAACTAACTTGTGCAATTGCTGGATCTGAACTGATGGCACATGGGCTTCCAGGTTCTGAGTTGTTACAGCACGCCCTGGCCATCAGAACTGTAAAGATGTAATTCTCACCAGCAACAATCTAAAGCAAAAAAAAAAAAAAAAAAAGAAAATACATTGAATCACCAGTAACTTTAGACCACACGTCATTTAGACTTTTGCTCATATAGTAGAATGAGGGCAAGTGACACATTAATGTATTGATCTTTTGTAAATAATTTATTATTATCAGGGAAGTGAAGCCTATCCTGGGAAGGCAGACACACAGACAGCAATGCTGTGCTCTCAAAATACAACCTCAACTTACTTATAACTTCTACTTGGGCCATTGTTGGCTCAGAATTAAAAGGCCAGTGTGCATGGTTGGTTGTAAGTAAAGTATTTAGGTCCATACCCATCATATTCCACAATCTGAGCCTTTAGCCTGAATATTTTTCTGTATTTGGGGGGACCGCATATCCCCATATGGGAATATCTCACAATTTTGACCCCATTGAAGACATTTTGTTGGACCCTGTTACATTTTCTTTTGGTAACTGAGGCTGCATTAATAATAAGGTAAAAGGAAGCTTCCTGTTGTAAAGTAAAAAAAAAAAGAATCAGTAATATCTTACCTGTTTCTGAGCCTTGATCACTTTAACAACTTGGCTGTTGTATGGTTTGTTGCTCTTTTTATTATACTCAGTGACTGCGAACTGCAGAGCATCTTGAACGTCTGAACAGTTTATGTCTATGTCCACCGGGGCTCCAACAATGGCAACGCTCGCCATAGCCACGGAGAATGCCAAGAGTAGGACTAGAACCTTAACAAACATGATTACTAAGGTCCAAGCTTAATCCTGTGAAATGAAACTGTAATTCCCTTGGGAAACTGTAAATATTTATAGGACAATAGTGATAATAATGGGAGGAGCATGTCTGGAAAAAAAGTGGAATGTGTTCATGTGTTTTAATCATAATTTTGTTTAAGGCAAAATTATTAACATTTTCTTTTTGAAAATCATAAATCAAATGTATTATGCCTGATCATCTAATGGAAAATCTTGCATGTATACAAAATTATTTATTGTTAAATCCTCATTTCTCACTTATTAACAGTAAGATACCCAGTGCTTTGCAACCTTAGAGCTTTATCAGTGTTCTTCTCTTCAGTCAGGTCGAGGCCACAGATTTGAAGGGAATGTTGGAGGATTATGTTAAACATTCTGTTGTTTAAGCCTGTTCTATAATTATATAAAGGACATTTTTATTTTTCTGTTTAACAGCAGTACCATAAATGTATGCTGGTTTTTATCACATTTTATTACATTATATATATATATATATAAAGTAGGCTTAATTTTAATTTTTAACAGTTATTTTAATTTTTGTATACCTTTATGCCATTATTAAAAAAATACCCTAGCACATAAAGCATTTAATGAAGTTATCATAAATTTTTTGCATGGGGTTTCCAACAGACTCTAGAATTGGCTATCAATGTACTAAAAGTGTGTACGAATGCTGAAACCATGGAAAACAAACACTGTGAACCACATCAGATGAAAATTGCTGGGCAACACACCATTACCAACATACAACATAAATGTCCATCCTTTAGTCAAATGATATACATATCACAATATATACATATTAAAGACATATTAAAGGTGGTTGACAGTTAGGGACAGTAAGAAATAATTGTCAAATCTTAGTAATCTTGCTTGATTGACCTCAGATTGACGTTCGTTAATGACCAAGTATGTAAAACCACTCAACAGTTGCTAGAAACTTGATGGCAGTCATTTTGCTTGCAAGCATCAAAACAGCCAGTGACAAGTTTGACAAATAACATCAGTCAAACGAACCTTGGCAATGAAAGACATCTGTCAGGAGTTTATCTGCCAATTCCATGCAACTCCTCTGATTTGACCTTTTATGTGATAGTCAGAGGTCATTTTGTCTGCTTTATGTTTTACTTTGTCGAAGATATAAGACATTTTGCAACAGGTATAACCATTGTACAGCATTTAAACCTTCTATTTTAGCAGTAACTAACTCATTTACGTTCCATGTGTTCTGAACTGTGACCTACAGTGTGTTCAGCAGACCTTTAACACTTTGACCAGCTTTGCTTGTGATGCAACACTGGCAAACATCAGACTTAAGCAGGATTTTAATGCTTCCTAAAACACTTTTATGCTGACTTTCCAAGCCCCAGTGTAATATTTCATTACATATTTTTATTAGTACTTATTATTATTATTTTTAGTTTAGTTTTATTAAGTGAATTTATTAAAAATGCCTGTAATGTTAGTTTTATTTATAACATTAGAAAATGCAAAAAGAGACAATGTTATTTTTAAGGATAAAAATTACTTAATGACACTGATGTTTTAAGGACATTGCCATGTCATTCAAGAAGTCTTTATCAAGCAGCAAACAATACACTTGGCATTAAAGTAATGTCAAACAATATTCTTATAAATGCCACAGAACCATTAAAGCATCTTTATTTTAGATTTAGTACTTTGTAGGAGCTTATATAAATAAATAGATGTCTATTATTCCAATTGGAAATTACAGACATCTACAGACACGAGAAGGACAAGTGGACCTGGATTTTGAACTTTTTTGGGCCAAGCAACCTAGTCCGTGTTCCTGGGATCTAATTATTTTTTCCCTTCCTGTAAAGGAACTATTCCGTGTAAAAAATCTGGGCTCATCCAGAATTTGAACTTGTGATCTTGCTTCAGGTGTGAGAACTTGTGATCTCTCACACCTGAAGCAAGAATCATACCCCTAGACCAACAAGGCATATGGGGTATATAGTATCTTTGGTACTAATTACAGCTTATTTTGTAATCTCTAGAAACCTTGTCTACTGTACCTGCATTTAGGCACATCATTTTAAGTTGGTTTAGATTTGATTGAACTTGGTTTGTGAACTGACACCTTTATGTCTCTCCAAAGATGGCCTGTGGGATTCAAGACCAGGCTTCATCCTAAAGCCACTACATCTTTGTCCTGGTTGTTGTGCTAAAAGTGTTAAATCTTTACTTTCTTGTTTTGCCAGATGTGGTTTTGTCTCATTTTCTCTACTCACTTCATAAAGGACGAGTCAGCCATGATACAATGCCTCTGGAGCAGATGGAGTTAACGGCCTTGATCAAAAACTTTTAATCTACTCAGAAGTGCTACTCAGAAACCCATAGGCTCAACCCACTGAATTACCACTTCTCTACTGTGTGAGGATTAATAGCAAAAAAGTCAATGTAATCCACTTTAACAATAAAATGTATAAATTCTGAAAAGGTTTGAATAGTTTCCAGATAAAATGTACTAGCGTGGCATGATGTTTCACATAGAGTAAACAGTGTGTCAGATAAATCATGCCATTTCCAATCTGCAGACATGACCTCGAGTCGCTCTGACTAGACATCATACCACCTCTAAAAGAAACATCTATTCATAACATTAACATTAAAATATGTGCTACAAAAATTGTGGAAAGTGCTGTCACTTAGTTTTGCTGATGCTGAAATCATTTCAATATATATTCAATTCAATTCAATTTTATTTATATAGCGCTTTTAACAATTGACATTGCCGCAAAGCAGCTTTACACAATCAAAAGAATTAAGTTTGTTTGAAATGTGAATGTTTATGAATCAAAATAATAAGATTGACCCTGATGAGCAAGCCGAGGGCAACGGTGGCAAGGAAAAACTACCTGAGATGGTAATAGGAAGAAACCTTGAGGGGAACCAGACTCAACAGGGAACCCATCCTCATTTGGGTGAAAACGGATAGCAGGGATTGATCAGCATCATACTGTGTAAGACTGGAAATTCAGTATAACAGGAGATGTGTTTAAATTAAATTAAATGGAGTCCAGTTTGTTCCTGTAGGCTCAGGTAGACTGTAGGAAATTCCAATCCTGAACTATCGAGCAACTGAAGTCACAGGTCCCCAGAGAACAGCTGTCTGCATCACTCGAGGACAGGACAGTCTTCGTGGAAAAGTGGAACCATCTCCAGCCACCACACGCATCCCAGGCAGACCACACGAGGCATCCATGCGACGAGATCTCCAACCAGAAGCAGGAATCCAGGACGAGTTAGACAGGTCCAGAGGGCAGAGAGGTCTGGATCACTGGCAGCTCAGGAGGGACATGTATAGCTCGACAGAGAGACAGGGAGAGGGAAAAGGAGAGAGGAGAAGAGAAGGAGAGATGGCAGTTAGGTATGTTCACAGTCAAACAATGTATAAGGTGAATGTATATTTAGTGTAGAGTGCAAGCAGGGACTCCGGCAGGACTAACTATAACAGCATAACTAAAAGGGAGAGCCATCTTATTACATGTGGGGTTGGCAATGTATTGTCTAAAACAACAACAACAAAACTTGCTTAACTCTGTGTGGTGTTTGGGTCTGTGGGACCCGTTTTCACTTTTTAACAAAAGAAAAATTATACTTTTTTTTTGTTTTGTTTAAAACTCGGACTCATTGGCCTTGGCTCATTTTCTGTGAAGAGCATATATCAGAAAACATTTCAATGACTACACCCTGTACACCCCCTACACATTTATATTACGTTGAGGATGTTCGGGTCTGATAAAGGTGTGAAAATTGTAGGTGCAACTGTGTACCTTCACTCTGGCCTCCTCCTGTCTGGGCCTGCTGTAACTGTGTGTGAGAGAGAGTGTGAGTTTTGTGTTTAGGCCCTTTGGAGGAAACCAGGTTGTAAACATAGTCATACAACATTGTGGCAATATTCAAGCACCGACATGTCTGCTCTCACATTCCTACACACTTTACCCTCTGTCTTGTGGGAACCAATCTTCATTTGCTCCTATTCTGTGGCATTTTTCATATCCCAAATTGACACAATAAATATAGCTTTGTGGTTCCTTATCGCAACTTATAGTCAACATAAACTTGATTTACTGTGTTGAATGAATTAAAAACTACAAAATGCAGCGGCTCCAGAATACTGGCTGAGTAACAAAAACATGAACACCACACAAGGGTTAAAAGAAAAAGTTGTTGTCGTGTTATTATTATTATCACACATATCCCATAATACAGCCTGTAAACATAGCAACAGAAAACATTTTGAAGAAATGACGTTATGAAGATGGTTTTGTTTCTAACCAGGAACTATTAAATTTAACCTGTTTCCCTTCCCAGGATTTTATTTTACTTTACTGGAAATCGCCATCGTGTTTCGGTAACCTAGCAACGTGCTGACGTACGCGGAACTGCACTATGTAGCTTCCTAACTTATAGGAGTCAGCAGCATAGGTCTCCGGTTTGAGACACGGCCCAGACGTTTGCGGCTCCAAAAAAGCACTTCCGCTTCCGTGTTTCCCATGATGCATCAGCGGGGGAAATTCAATTCAAACACTTGGCGCTATGGGTGAGGAGAGATTCGGAAAAGAAGGAGAATTAGATAAAGTTATGACTGTTATCCCAGAGCCGGACTGTGTGGCCCAGAGTCAGGGCGAAGCTCGGGTGGAACATACAGCTGCTGGGGAGGAGGACATGTCTGAAAAAGCACCAGGGGAGGACACGAAGGAGAACAGAGACAGCACCCGAGCAGCAGAGAGCCAACAGGAGAGGAGTAAGTCTGCTGACTTTAAATAGAACTTATCGAGCTAGGTGTTTAAGCGTATCCCAGGTGTGTCACGTGGTGCAGACAAACCCAAACCCATAACACTCTACTTAAATAAGCCATTAATTATCAGTAAATCTATTAAACTGATTTTCCTATACAGGTTCCCTCTCAGCTATAACTCATGATTTTGTTTTGATGGAATCAGGCTTTCATGTTGTTAAAGCCAAGTTTTGACAATACCATTTAAACGTCGGAGATTCATGAAATCAGACAACATTTTTAATTTTGATGTTCATATGAATTCACATGGGCCTCAGTTTTCTGTTCTTAGCTGACAGGAATGGCACCCGGTGTGGTCTTCTGCTACTGTAGCCCATCTGCTTGACGGTTTGCAGTTGTACGGAGATGCTCTTCAGCGTACCTTGGGTGTAACATGATGTTACTGTTGCCTTTCTATCAGTTCGAATCAGTCTGGTCATTCACCTCTGACACCTGATCAATGAGGCATTTTCATTTCGAGAACAACCTCTCACTGGATATTTTCTCTCTTTCAGAACATTCTCTCTAAACTCTATAGACGGTTGTGCATAAAAAATCCAGTAGATCAGCAGTCTCAGAAACCGTCCGACCAGCTCGTCTGGCACCAAAACCAGACTGATGCGTTTCTTCAAACACAGTTGGCGAAAGGTTTTCCGTTAATCTTCAGGCGTTTCACTCGATGAGTTGTTGGTCAGTATGAAAATGACCGATATTTTAATTAGCTGCAAATTGGACCATAATAACTTTATTATAAAATAATTTTATATTACATTGGATATGGTCACGTAAAAGGTACTGTGGTACTAGAGCTTTGAAAAGGGTCCTATACAAGCATTTGAAATGATCAATACTTATTATTTCAAAAACAAACCAATCAGCTGATTTTTTTTTTGGTGCTTAAATCATGCAACTTCTTCATTGTCATGGAACAATCTGCTCATGGTTGATTAGCAGACGCCATGCCATGCCGCTTTGCAAAAAAGGAGAAAGTGAGGTTCACAAGCAGTTTATATTCACAAGAAACAATTTGCAGTCCATCAGTGCCATTTCTGTTGTACTAATTTGGAACGTATTTTGAATCTTTCTGACCCTCGAATATAAGTTCCTTTAAAGTCACAGATGTTTTGGAAAAACTCCCGGAAATGGCATTAGGAAGAAATCTTGACAGGAACCAGACTCAATAGGTTCTCAGTTTTCTCTAAAAATTCTGTAGGGAAAGTATTTCATTAGGCATTTGCAATAGCACATTTATCCCCAGAATTTTTCTAACCCATTTCTTCAGTCATAGAAGTCTAGTGTCTCATGCTCCATGAAAAAGCACCGAAAAGATGGCAAAGTCATGATGGTATCAGTATTGAAACAAAAAACCTAAACAATCAGGATGAACAGGGTTCAGTTCTTTTCTTCATATTTAAATAATAGTAATAGCTATTTTAAGCATACGAAATATCCCAAACTAAATGAAATCATATGCGACTTGAAGGTCTTCACATGACATGCCAGCAGGAGTCTGATGAAAGGCAAGTGTCTGCGCAGCAGTCCGCATGCGAGAACGACGATGAGGAGATCGCGAGGAGAGCCCGGGAGGAGGGCCGCGTGGACGTGATATTTCCAGGGAGCGTGACACAAGATGGCTGTTGCAGATTTGTCTGTGAGCTTCTTAAATTTGTCCTTTACCAGAGACAACAGCTGCCCATGACGTATGACCAGATGGTCTTCTTCCAAAAGCAGCAGCTTGCAAACACTCAGGTGAGAGAATGAAAAACACCTAAACAGAGATTAAGCCAAACAGTACTGTAAAAAAATTTTTTTTTGTGTTTTTCAATTATGATGTACAAATACAAGGCTAATGAGGACATGACTACTATTCTCTACCCACAGTTGGAGGAAGGAGTCGTTAGGAAATCCATCAAATCAGGAGACTCGACTTGGCAGCGGTGCCAGCGGACACTGCGAGACCTGGATGACGTGCTTGGTCACCTGGAAGTGCTCTTCTCCCTCAGTTACGTCCCCCGCGTGCTCCTCATGCTCGGAAGCTCTGGGATTCTTCCCACAGAGGTATACGAGATCAACATGGAGGCTTTGGTGCAGGGAGGCAGTGACAGGAGTTTGAGAACTTCCCTGTGTTTGAGGCGGCTGTTTCGCACCCTTTTTGTCGCGGATTTGCTTTCTGACGTTAAGCCGGTCCGCCTCATGGGCACCACCGTCATGGCGCTCGCTCATCGGGACTGTGGCGTAGAATGGTTCAAGCCTAAAGTTGATTTCAGGCTTCCCGCAAAGGTAAAGAGACAGGTGATAGTGTTAGCCAGTGATGGGTCTGAAAGTGGCCAAAGGAAACCTGACATTACAGACTGTGATGATTATATCTGGTTTCAAACTCCTGTGGCTATTAAGGGTTTCAATAAATGACAGGACTAACACCAGGTAATATCATGGTGCTTAAATTTCAGGGATTGATAGATTCCACCTGATGGAAAATCTCAACTGACTCAGTTGAGTCAGTTTTATGTTTCAGGAATTGAAATTTAATAAAATGTCATGCACTCACATACAGTTGTTGGGCAGTTACTGTCAACTTCAATGTGTGTGCCTACTTACATTCTACTTACATTTTATTAAGGAGAAACGTATTTATTATGGCAGGAAATAGATTTACAATGTCTGTTATCTCTCTGAGAGAGCAGTCAAAATATGTGATCAACATAACATGTCTAAATTTTATGACCATCTGAAGTTTTACTTTTATACCATGTAGTTTTAATTTACCCAAGGTAACATGTGCAACTATTCTATTAAAATATGTTTTATGATAAACTATAACATGTCTGATAGTAATTATTTTATACTGAATATGAATTGATTAGGCATTTTCAAGGTAAATTAGGAACAACTCCTAGACAAACAATTTGTGATCTATATAATATCCAGATGACTTTAAAGTAAAGTACCATGTACAAAGGAAGTGTAAGCTAATTATTTAGCCTTCTTGCTTTCTACTTTCTTTACAAATTGGAACAAGTCTTGAGCAAGCAGTTCTGGCTCCTCAAAGGCTGCGAAGTGCCCTCCTCTCGGCATATAGTTGTAAGAGCGAATATCTGCGAATCTTGAGGTGGCCCAGGCCCAGGGACAATGCATCAGTTCATGAGGAAACGCTGCCAGTCCAGTCGGTACGTAAATCTTTATCCTGGAGACAAGGCAAAAGTTACACCATGCAAAAGCAGCCACAACAAGCATACAAATCCCCCTCCAAGTGTACCGCCGTTTATCCATTGGATAAATAGTATTTTGTCACTGTAGTGTAGTTTTCTACTTACATGTGGTCCAGCCTGTTCTGATAGTCTGACATATTCTCTTTGTAGAAGCGCATTGATGAGATGATGGAGGCTGTAGTCCAGTAGATCATGATGTTGGTGAGGAGATCATCCAGACTGAACTTCCTACATGAAGGCAAAAGTGACAAAGTCTAAATACACGATAGGTGTTCATGGGGCTATAAGCCCTCCTCAGTGCATTCACTGTTATAAACACTTACATTTTTGAAAGTGCTCCTTTACCTTGTTAATCCCCCATCCTCAAGATCCCTGTTCTCAAAGTCAGTCCAGGTGCTGAACTTCTCCAACATGTATGCAGCCATGCCAACTGGTGAATTATTCAATGCACAACCTGTCAGAGGAGACAAAACTCCACCCAATTAGCCTAGGCTACAGTGTGGCGTTACCATGTATAACTCTTACCAGTCACATTCTTAACTTGAACCTTTTCTACAGTGTTCACTCACTGGTGCATATGCAAGCTTGCAGCCATGCCCTTTTTGTGGCTGTGCAGAACAATCTAAGAAAGTCACAGTATGATACCTGCAGTGTCTGGTTTGGTAGATTGGATGTGCATGTATCCAGATTCTTTCAGAAGTTCATACACGGTCTTCTGCATGTAAGGATACATGCGCCGCACATCTTCTCTGGTGAAGCCTACCAGGAAGGGCAGGTAACGGCCGATGATGAGAGAAAGGACGGTTTTAGTGCCTCCTGCTCTGGCATTGATCATGTTAAGGTGCAAGCCCTTAACACACCTTTGGTCAAAGAAAAAAAGCTTTATTTATATACAGAAGCATCAATTAACCATGTCTTGAGGTGATTTAAATGAATTTTTTTCTGTGTCAAAATTTAAACGTAAACATACTATGTACAATGGCAATGTAATGATGAATAAATTACTTACATTTTATATTTTATATTCTTACATTTTACATTTTATATTCTATATTTTATATTTTATTTAATTTTATTCTCTTAGGTCAGGGCAGTTGCCTAAGCATTTCACTGGATATCGTACTGTGTAGGATTGTGTATGTGACAAATAAAATTTGAATTTGAATTCACATTTCAAACCTCTATGTGCAACTTTGAGCTCAACATTCAATTATTTATTTACATTAGACATTGACATAGTACTATTGAGATGTCATTTAATTGAATTATGTTACTTTGGTTTATGCAATTATGGTAACTAAAATGTTTTGTTATATGCATCTGTGTACCATCAATGTAATTATTAAACTCACCACCTGATAGCAAATTTAAACGAGAAAACGGCACCTCCCGCTTTGCACACTCCACACTCATGCTTTTGCATTTTATTTTTCAAAGCAGTTTTTTTTCTTTTCTTTTTTTTCTTCTCTAAAACACATGGCAACTTCCTAAAATATTTTGGAAGGCTAATCCTGAATTTTTAAGTTTTACCACTAGTTGTGTATTATATTATCTTACTCAGGTTTCATCTGGGCCATGTTGCTGGTGATTAGTGCTCCCCAGTCTCCTCCTTGTAGGTAATACTGACTGAATCCCAGTCTCTCCATCAGCTTGTGGAAAATACGGGCAGCAGCCACGGAATTAAATCCTGCGACATTGAAAACGGTGAGAAGGCAGGTCACAGTTTAAACAAATGAAATTGGGGCTTTTTCCAAATTCTATGCTTACAGATTCTGCATTATCTTTTATGAAGACACATGTACTATGGGTGCTCCTGTTCCTTTTTGTGCTTTAGTTCTTACTTGTGGCATTACAAAAATATGGCCTTGTTTAACATTTTAATTTGCCAAATGTACTCGCCTGTTGCATGGAATAAAATCACTGTCAAAAATAATTGTGCGTAAAAAAAAAAAAAGGATTTGTGTGTAATTCTGTGTTTTGTCCCAGCTGGATTCCAAAATCTACGGCTAAGACAGTTTACAAATAAGAGATTTTGTGCGTTTGTTACAGTACAACTCTGAAATATACGACTCTGACCATTTACAGACACAAAACTCATTTTACAACTCCTCTGTTACACGGACGAATTGCGAAATTACGCCCACGAATGTTGTGTTACTATCTGAGGGAACCACAATCGATTAAACCACCAGCGCCAAAATGGCTCAGGTAACTTTTTTTTTTCACAGATTCGGACATGTTTAAGAGAAGTAAAATTACAGAGATGTTTTAACTATAGTAGGTAAGATTTTAGGAGTTTAAAACGGTGGCAGGGCGCATGAACCGAATCGATTTCTCTTCCCTCAGATAGTGTGGCCTTGATGATGTATTTTTGTCAGTGGTGTAACACAACATTCGTGGGCGCAATTTTGCAATTTGTCCGTGTAACAGAGGAGTTGTAAAAACGAGTTGTGTGTCTGTAAACAGTCAGTCATATATTTCAGACTTGTACACAAACACAAAATCTCGTATCTGTAAACTGTCGTGGGCTTAGATTTTCGGACAAAACGCAAATGTTTTTTTTTTTTTTTAATGCACAATTGTTTTTCACAATGATTTCATTCCATAATGTTGTAGCAATAAATGTGTTGAACCTTTAAGAATGGAAATCATTTTGTGACTTGTATAAATTCTTTCTAGGCTTACCCTGCACTTGTGGGGCTTCAGAGTACCCATAGCCTGGGATGGAGGGGCAGATGACCTCAAAGACGAAGTCTCCATCAGTCTGAGTGAGCATGGGTATAATCCTGTAGAACTCAAAGAAGGAACCAGGCCAGCCGTGCACCATGATGAGGGGAAGAACCTTTTGCCCAAAACGCTGGACGGGCTTCACGTGGATGAAATGCACATCTATACCTAAAGTGATATAAACGTGGAGTCAAGAATTTTTTTTTTTTCTTTTTCAAAATAAACACTCTTACTTGTATTTCAAGAATGTATAATTATTTTTTTTTAACTTAGCTTTTTTATGGATAATTTGGTTTCTTGGGAAAACTTTGCATAAATATGAGCTCACCCTCAATGTTAGTTTTGAAGTGCGGGTACTTGTTGAGCACCTTAACCTGTTTCTCCCAGTCAAATTCATGCCTCCAGTATGCAGTGACTTTTTGAAGATAGGTAGAGTTAAAGCCATAGTGAAATCTGGCGTCTTGCAAACAGTCTGTGTATCGTGTCTGGTCAATGCGCTGGTAAAGATCCTGATGTCAAACATAGCATAGAAACAACTTAGAATGTCTACATCTGTATCTGGGGTTCATACATTATAAAAGTTAAAAGATGGTAAAATTTCTTCTACCTCTATCATTTCTTCGGAGGTCTCCACAACGAATGGCCATATCGTTCTGTCCTCTGTTAGGGGTTTCTCCCCTACCCTCCACCATCCATCTCCAATCGGGATTGTCTTTGTCTTCTTTCTCAATGCCCGATAGAGTAAAAGACCTCCAAGTCCAACTGAGGAAATGGTCAGGATGTATCGTTTCTGAGGGTCAAGGCTGGAGACGGCCTGTCTACAGAAGACCACAACATAATTGCAATGAGACAAAATGGTCCAAGGCAAAGGACCATACGCCTGGAAGAAACTTAAGCAAACTGCAGAATAATCTTTACTTTTCATGGGCTCATAAAAATCCCTACTTTTTAATAAAAGCAACATCCTATATTACTGCAGTTTGGGGTTACTTGTGGAAATTTGTAGTGGGGACATGGGCAACTGGACATGGAATTAGGTTACTGTCAGTAAAAAAGCAAAAGCTAAAGTACTAAGCTTAGTGCTGGCATTTACAAAACGTATTTCGTTGGCTATGAAACAAAAATGATTAGAAAGGTATTATGAACTGAAAATCGAGGGGCGAAAGAAATATTTATTATAGCTATAGATTTTCTGTCCCAAGTCATGTACTGTAATGTTTGCGGCCGTATATACGGATTTTTACGGTAACTGCAGGCGCGAGGAAAAAAACTTTAAAGACTACGTTCCGAGTTTGTCGTTTTGTTAAACTGATAATAATAATGAACATTTTAATGTGTACTTATTGAACCATCCAATGGCTGCGTTCCCACTCAACGCCCCAAGGGTTACCGTAAAAACCCGTATACACTCGCACATCAGATCTAACATGAGCCCACTTAAGTCTTCATCCTAGTAAACATGACCAAGTTGTCTGTTACTCACTTAATATTTTCGATAGCCTGCATCATTTCCCTCTCAGCAACCGACGCTGGTGCAAGACGCGTTGATTAAAGAGAATTCTGAATTAATTTCTCTGCTGTAAATGTAATAGTGACTGAAGAGTTGGGAGAGATGTGAAACGGTCCAAAGTTCCCGAGGTTCACGAGCGACTTTTTTTTGTTCACCAAAACGAGCGCCTGGGGGGGTTACCGTAAAACCCTGTATATACACAAACGCACATAAACGGCTGGTTAAACTAACGCCGTGTTTAATCTAGCCGGAAGTAGATTTTAGGGTGTGGTTTCTGTAAAATATTGGTAAATCAATTTGACCTTTATAAAAAATCGTAATTTTTAAATTATTAACAAAACACATTTTAAGAGAGGCAAAATAGGCATTCATTTGGTTAAGGACTGTTTGGACAGAAGAACAACAGTATTCAGGTGAAAACAGGCTCAGAAGGGTTAAGTTAGAAATGTTAGGTAGAAATGTAAAGTAGTATGTAGGGTAGAAAAAAAAGGGACTCCCCGGGGCGCGTGTTAAGTCCCACTCTGTTCTTTTTAGATTAGATTCAACTTTACTGTCATTGTGTAGAGCACATGTACAGAGCCAATGAAGTGTGTGTGTGTGTGTGTGTATGTATGTAACAGAAGGTTCATTCGGTAATAAAGACGTGGAATATATATACAGAAGAATATTTGCATGCCTGTAAAGAAAGCAACATATTACATGACAGACCAGTTTCCAGTTGGCGGGAAGAAAAAAAAAAAATCAATAATGTAGACTCCTGGGTTTTGCATGAAAAATAGAAAGGAGCGAGTGTGACAAAGTTAACAAAAGAACTCGTATTCTCCAGCATGCTCAGTAAAACCTAACAGCTGTTTTATTCACAGTACTGTGCAAAAGTCTTGGGAACATCCCAACAAAAGCCATATGCAATGATGCTTTGGAAAACATTTCTACATTAAAAGAAACTTCTATAAAAAGCACTTAGTAGTAACATCAACAATAAATGGAAATTATTTGGTGTGGAAACTCCACTTGCTTGAACATAAGCGGCAGTGTTCGATACAGATTTGTGTAGTATTCTAAGATCAGTTTTTTTTTCCCATCTGAAAACTAGTCTGTCATGTAAATGGTCTTGTACATAATAATGCAGATGTAATAAACTTATATTTAAAAAATTGTATCACATGTATGAGGCCTAAGACTTTTGCACAGTACTGTACTGTAAATATAATGGTGTACAGTATAATCCAGTGTAGTGCAGTAACTGTGCAAACATTGTAGTGGATTAGCATGTCTGGAAGATTACATGCCAAAAAGTAGCAGGATAAACACATGTACATGTGTGAGTGCTTATTTGTACAATATACACAGAATAAATATGGGTGGAATATACAGTAGTGCAACGAGGAGTGTAATTATTGATGGTTCACAGATGCATAGTGGTAAAAAAAAAAAAAAAAACGAAGCAGTGCAATATAAACAGAAAGTGACAGTGTTGTGATATTAGCTAACAGTCCATGATCAGCTGTTCAGTGCAGTAACAGCCACAGGGGGGGAAAAAAGCTATTTTTCAGTCTGTTGGTGTGGACTCTGATGCACCTGTAGTGCCTGACTGATGTTAGCAGCATGAACAGCCCATGATTAGGGTGAGAGGAATCTTTGATAATGCCTTTTGCCCTTTGCAGACAGCATCTCTTGTAAATGGTATCTTGTAAACAACCGTAAGAGAGTTAGAACTTTTTGTTTTCTGGGAGTATATTTTAGATTTTTTGATTATTTTTTGATGACTATACCTAGTTACAAATTAGAGAGCACCAAGTGAACTTCTGATTGTTTATGTACTGTGGAGCTGTGTAAATTACTGATGGCATTAGAAAGTGCACTGTGGCCTCTCACGTCAAGGGTTTGATTCCCGCCTCGGTCTGTTTGCATTTTCTCCCCCATCCTTGGCGGGTTTTCTCTCACAGTCCAAAGACTTTCAGATTAGGCTAATTGGCTCAAAAGTTTGGGATCACTTTCTAACTCCACGGTCGTTCCTGATTTTTTACTTTCTACAATGTAAAGCAATGCTGAAGGTGTTCAAAATTTGCAACCATTTCCTGTGAACTGTTCGGTAAATCCGTCATAATGACTCAAATGGGCATTTTGCTAATCGGTGATTTCTGAGGCTATTTCTTGCAAGAACTATTCCAGAAAGATTGACCTCTGTGTCTTAAAATAACAGCTGACTGTTGTTTCTGTTACATAATTACCTAACTCCATACAGTATGTGTTATTTTATATTTTTAAATCCCCAATATTGTTGTAGAATGTAGAAAATAAATCACTAAACAAAAACAAAGAAATGTGCAGGTGATCCTGAACTTTTGGGAGGTAATGTATGTGTGTCCTGTCCAGGGTGTCCTCACCTTGTGCCCAAAGTCTCCTGTGATTGCCCCCTTGATCCTATACATAAAGAGTTGGTATAGAGGATGAATGAATGAATAAAAAAATTGGACACAACCTCAATAGCACCCTACTTATAGTAGGAAAATACCCAACGCGACTGAGGAAAGTGAGACTGTGAAACATGCATTACTCTTGTGCAGAAAAGACTATATGCAGGAGAGGCTAGATATGGTTGGCACAGCTCCAAGGACTAGGGAGAGTAGAATGTTAAAAATCTTTTAGAATGGGGAGTCACTGATCAGGAAGGAAGCATTTAATGTTTTTTTTTTTTTTTTTGAGGAAGACTGGACTGGAAAGTCGGCTTTAAAGAACAGGGATGTTAAGGGAGAGAGATTTATAGGTTGCAAGGAAGTAACTTGACATAACTGACAGAACTCCAACTAAAAGGGCAGAGCGGTATGAAGAGGGAATGTGTAGAGAAGATAGAGTGCGTGGCAGGGCCAGATAAAGCAGACGAAGAGTTCGATACACAAGACAAGATCAGGGACGGACGCATTACACATTTATTATTATTATTATTATTATTATTATTAATATTATTATCATTATTATTATTTTATTATTATTATTTATTGGCTCCCCGTCCAGGGTTTACCCTGCCTTGTGCCCAAGGTCTCCTGGGATAGGCTTCCAGGACGTCCTCTGTACTCTGCACAGGATAAGCAGAATAGAACGAATGAATAACCTGTCTTAGGTTTTATTTGTTTATTGTGCTTTATAATGTCTTTTAAAACTTTATATATATTTTTTGCCAGGCTGGATTAGGGAGAGAAATCTCCTCTATCACGCCTGCTGTGAAAGTAACAGTGTAGGAGGAGTTACAGCAGATTATTAAAAGGGTACAAAGTCCATTGTGCATTGTGTCTTATCAAAGTGTCCTTGATTTCTTTTCTTTCTTTTTTTTTTCAGTTTTGTTGCATCACTGAAGAAATCCAGTCTTTTTGCACCAGAAATTTTAATATGGATTACAATTAGCGGATAACAGCTGAAGTTACAGGTTTTACGCCTGTTTCTCCATGACAGCAATTTATTTACCAATTTTAGGCATTATGACTCACTTTATTGCATTTGATTCTTTATTGTTCACCAATAACCAGTAAGTGAATCAGACTTAGAATGGCAATTCATCTGAATCACTAATCGAAATATTCAACCAGTATCTCAATTTATTTATTTCATTTTTCAACTAAATTCAGACCATCTGAGGATAAAGAAAATAAATTAATGCAAAAGTTCATTATTTTGCCAAACTTAATGGTGTAAATATTTGTTTCTTTCATTTGTGTCTTTTGTTTATTTTTCGAGGGAAAAAAATCTTTTAAAACATTTGAGGCATCTTAATTTAAATTATTTGCATTTAATTAATATATTTCATATTTTTTTCCCCCATGAAGAGGGACGTTTTAGTGGCAGGAGTGAATTTGAGCCAGAGCTAAACTTGTCAACTTTTATTCAAGATCACTGAGGACCTCTAGTGGTTCAGGAAGCACGTTGTAGTGGCGGGGATACCGCCGTTAAGGGTGTTAGGAATCGTGCAGCTGTTTTTAATGATAAATAATAACACAAATGAACAACAACAGTTTAATAATATCGATACGTCAAAAACAACATATTATTAATAATATATTATATAATAATAATTATTATTATTATTGATAGGTTTGTCGCTTTGTTGTCGTCGCCTTCATCATCATCATCATCATCATCATCATCATTGTTGTTGTTATAGGTGATTTTTTTGGTCATCATCATCATCATCATATTTTGGTGATCATCATCATCATCATATTATTATTATTATTATTATTATTATTGTTATTGTTGTCAGGGGCGGATCTACCGGGGTGGCAATTGCCACCCTAAGAAAAAGCCTTGCCACCCCAATCGCCACCCCAGCACCAGTGTCCTAGTGTTTTAAAAATAAAAGAGTTTTTTTTTATTTATCTGACATTCCAATCCAGATATCAGGTTCAAGTCAATCACATATCATTTCATTTTTATAGGACAATGTAAAAATGTGCACCGTAGTGTATACATCGAATAAGAATAGCGTTCCTTGAATCCACAAAAAACATGCAAGAATGCTTGGCTTCAGCGTTGCCACCCCTCATAATTTTAATGCCACCCCCTTGCCACCCCATGAATAATTTTGTAGATCCGCCCCTGATTGTTGTTAATGATTTTGATGTTTTATTGCTGTTATTTTTTAATTTATTATAAATGTTGAATTTTTGTAATCGTTTTCATCATCATAATTATTATTATTGATTTTGTTGTCGTTGGCTTCATTTTCTTATTATTATTGGTTGTTTATTTTACTCTTTCCCAACAACCCCATTTCGCGTCCTAATTGCTCGTTTAGTACACTCGGTAGGGCGCAGTAGCATAACAGTACCTCCCCTACGTAGTGCGCAGTGTACCGAAGCGGTTAGCCAGAAGCTCCTGCAGCACGGCACCACGAGCAAGAGAGAAAGGAGTGGAGAGCGGAGAAAGGTGAGCGTCTTCTGGCTTCGTCACACTTCAGGCTAGCTAACGTGCTGCTGCACCTGAAAGCGCGAGCGCGGCTAGCAGTTTGGCTTCCGAGCTCACGTACCTGTCTGTGTCTCAAGAATGCCCGGGTGTGGTTGTGAACGTGTGTGCAGGTGCTGACACCGGAGAAGCCTGCTAACGTGACATTAATTACACCGACAGCTTGCTTCTCCTGGAGGTTTAAAGCAAGGGAAGCTCATGTTGCTACTGAATGCTGCTCATTCTTAGAACTTTATGTAGCTACTAAGACCTAAATGCACACCTGTTTTCCTGACTCATATCACACACACGATCCAACTAATCAGCTAATTTAAGAAAACAAATAAATTTAGCACTTTTAGGAATGCTCATTGTCCCGAAGTAGTTAATCAACAGAAATACACACTGATCAGCCATATCATTATGACCAACCACCTGATATATATTGACTAGGTCCTCCAGCATTAACCTTTTTCTCAATTTGATCCACACTAGCTCTTCTATTTTATTGGAGTACACAGTCCAGCCTTCACTCCCCATGTGGGCATCAGTTAGCCTTCTTGTCAATTCACTAGCTTTCCTTCCTTGGATCACTTTTGATATGTCCTGACCGCTGCAGACCAGTAACGTCCCACAAGAGCTGCAGTTTCGGAGTTGCCATCCCAATCAGCCGAGTCCAAAACCATCTTCGTGATCAAGTGAAACTGTCCCCGGTCACCACACGGATCCCAAGAAAACCACACGAGGCCTCCATGCGACGAGATCTCCAACCAGAAGTGGGACACCAGGATGAGTCGGACAGTTCTGGGGGCAAATGGGGATCTTAATACATGGCATCAAACAACCCAGTTTTAATGCAGGTGTACATAAAAAGGTGAAACTAATATATGAGATAAGACGCATTACATGCAAAGCAAGATAGTTCAAGCAGTGACTTGTCATAATTGAGATACATGATTATGGTGTACCGCTCATGAAAACCCCAAATCCATAATCTCAGTAAATTAGAATATTACATGCAATAAATAAAACAAGGATTGTAGCAATATCGCACCTCTGATTGCATATGTACTCAGAATTTGGTTTGGGCCCCTTTTGCAGCAATTCAGCTATCAGCCTGTGGCACTGCGGAGGTATTATTGAAGACCAGGATGCTTCAATAGCGGTCTTCAGCTCTTATGCATTGTTCGGTCTCATGTCTCTCATCTTTCTCTTGGCAATGCCCCATAGATTTTCTATGGGGTTCAGGTCAGGCGAGTTTGCTGGCCAGTCAAGCACAGTAATCCCATGGTCACTGAACCAGGTTTTGGTGCTTTTGGCAGTGTGGGCAGGTGCCAAGTCCTGCTGGAAAATAAAGTTAGCATCCCGTCTGCGGAAGGAAGCATGAAGTGAAGTGCTCCAAAATCACCTGGTAGACATTTGCGTTGACCCTGTAGACCAACACCAGCAGATGACATGGCTCCCCAAATCAACACAGACTGTTGAAACTTCACACTGGGCTTCAAGCATCTTGCAGTGTGTTCCTCTCCATTCTTCCTCCAGACTCTGGGTCCTTGATTTCCAAATGAAATGCAAAAGTTGCTCTCATCATAAAAGAAGACTTTGGACAACTGAGCAACTGACCGGTTCTTTTTTTTTTTTTTAGCCCAGGTAAGGTGCTTCAGACGTTGTTTGTTGTTCAGGAGCGGCTTCACAAGAGGAATACAACATTTGAAACCCATGTCCAGGATCTGTCTGTGTGTGGTGGCTCTTGATGCACTGACTCCAGCCTCAGTCCACTCCTTCTGAAAGTCCCCAACACTTTTGAATGGCCTTTTCCTGACAATCCTCTCCAGGCTGGTGTCATCCCTGCTGCTTGTGCACCTTTTTCTTCCACACTTTTCTCTACCACATAACTTTCTATTAATGTGCTTTGATACAGCACTCTGGGAACATCCAACTTCTTTTGCAATTACCTTTTGAGGCTTTCCCTCCTTATGGAGGATGTCAATGATGGTTTCCTGCACAACTGACAGGTCAGCAGTCTTTCCCATGATTGTGCTTCCTACTGAACCAGACTGAGAGACCATTTAAAGGCTCATGAACCCATTGCAGGTTAGCTGATTAGAGCGGGACACTTTGAGCCTAAAATATTTAACCTTTTCACAATATTCTAATTTTCTGATATTGTGGATTTGGGGTTTTCATGAGCTGTAAGCCGTAATCATCTCAATTATGACAAATCACAGCTTGTACTATCTTGCTTTGCATGTAATGAGTCTATCACATATATTAGTTTTGCACAGTATTCAAATTTTTCGAGTTTCACCTGTATAAGCCCAGCTCCAGTCTGATTATTGGCTTAAACCTTGAAACTTTTACCCCTTTCTCTCTGAGCAGAAGAGAAGGTGAGTAAATATGTGGTCTTATTCTCTCCAAGATAACATGTGCAACTATTTTATTAAAGTATGTTTTATAATAAACTATAACACAGTTTATTGGCAATGTCATTATTTTACAGTGAGTATGAATTGATTAGGCATTTTCCAGGTAAATTAATGAACAAATACTAGACAAAATTTTTGTGATCTATATAATATCCAGATGACGTTAAAGTAAAGTTTTGTAAAGTATTGTGTACAAAGGAAGTGTAAGCAAATTATTTAGCCTTCTTGCTTTCTACTTTCTTTACAAATTGCAACAAGTCTTGAGCAAGCAGTTCTGGCTCCTCAAAGGCTGCAAAGTGCCCCCCTCTGGGCATGTAGGTGTAAGAGCAAATATCTGTGAATCTTGAGGAGGCCCAGACCCAGGGACAATGCATCAGTTCATGTGGAAACGCTGCCAGTCCAGCTGGTACGTAAATCTTTGTCCTGGAGACAAAACAAACACAGGCATCAATCACACCGTGTAAAAGAAGGTACAACGAGCATAGAAAAAGTTTTCTACTTACACGTTGTCCTGCAAGTTTTTCACATTCTCTTTGTAAAAGCGCATTGATGGGATGATGGAGCCTGTCGTCCAGTAGATCATGATGTTGGTGAGGAGCTCATCCAGACTGAACTTCCTACATGAGGGCAAAAGTTTAATACTAGCCCAAATAAACTATCCTTTGTTGTTTCAGACCATGCTATATGGATTTAAATCTATAAAGGTTTTTTAGTCTTGACCTGTTGCATGTCTAAAATCATGAGAGGTGTTCATGGGGCTACATCACTTTCTGTAATTTTATTATTCACAATTTTGAAGCAGTAAGAAAACAGCTGCAGAGTGGTGCTGTTTTGTGGAGTTACATTATCGAACGTTGTATCAGTTAAAAAGCATCCGATCTGCCTTCTTAAACAAAAAAGTCTCGAAACCCACTACTTGGAAAAGCTTATGCCAGCCTCAAAAGATAAAACTAAAACAAGTGAGTTAGAAGCTGCGTGCACCCGTTCATGTGCTCACAACTGCTCACCACACACTCAAGACTTTGGAGGCATTTGAGGTGGTAAAATGTCATTGCTTCTTCTGGACTAATCCCAAACTGATATCCAGTGTGGTAATAGTCAATTAAAAGTTTGTTTAGAAAAAAATAATTATGGTGGATTTAAAAATATGTGCTCCTCAGTAAAAAATTTGCTTTTTGTTGAATTTAAAGTTAATGTTTTTGGAGTTAGTTTGTATTGTTTAAATGCAGCTTTTAGGAACGGTCCAATGTTGTAAGGAACAGGTGACATTTAATTACTCATGTCACATCAGTTGTGAAGCTGTTGAATAAAGCCCAGTTATAAAGTTTTCGAGTTACTGTATGAGGTTCAATGTTTTAAAAACTTTACAACAAAAAAGTAATGAAGAATTGGGAAATTTAGAAAAGCCTGGATACTTATAGAATTTAACTATTAATCGAATCTCCACCTAGGTATGTTTATAATACTGTATTGAGTGGTATTCCCATCCCTACTTTGAACCCTCACATTTTTAAAAATACTCCTTTACCTTGTTAATCCCCCATCCTCAAGGTTCCTGTTCTCAAAATCAGTCCAGGTGCTGAACTTCTCCAAGATGTATGCAGCCAAACCAACTGGAGAATTATTTAACGCACAACCTGTCAGAGAAGACAAAACTCCACCATGTGTGACGGTAACCAAGTCTAAATGACCACTTTAGCCTTTACACAGTTTGCAGAACAATCTGGGAATTTATAATTCAAAGGACATTATTAATTTCAGAGGGAAATTGCTCATTCTTGGTTTCAGTTGCTCACGGCTGTTATCCGGGAGAAAAGGAAAGAGTAATAAACAGGGAGAAAAGTAATAAATAAAATAAGATAAAAAAGAGTCCTAAAACAGTAAGTACCGTATTGCATAAATTAAAAATACAGATATTGCACACGGGAGGGGAAAAAGAAAAGGTATTGCAAAAATTGTCAGATATTGTATCAGATATTGCACTGGACAAGCAGTATGACCCAAGCGCATTGGTAAATATTGCACAAATTACTACAGTTATCTAATATATGTATGTAATATTGTATTATTATATGTAATATTATCTTATTGTATTATTGTTACTGACAGTGACTATCCCCATAGTGTACATGTTACAGAGAAGAGTTGTATAATTTTATGGCCATTGGGAGAAAAGATCTTCTGGAGCGCTCTGTAGAACACTTGGTGGTAATCAGTCCCTGGCTTAATTTGCTCCTCTGGTCAGAGAAAACACTGTATAGCGGGTGAGAAGGATTGTTCAAGATGGATTGTATTTTGGACAGAATCCTCCTTTTCGCTACTACATCAATAGAGTCAAGCTCTAGCACTTTTAATTGCCTTGTCCAGTCTGGGCCGGATCTGTGCTAGGCATGTCTGACACTTTCATGTTACAGCCCCAACAGACCATAGCATAAAAACAATTACACAACCACAGTCACAGTACGATACCTGCAGTGTCAGGTTTGGTAGCTTGAATGTGCATGTATCCAGATTCCTTCAGTAGTTCATACACATTCTTCTGCATGTAAGGATAGATGCGGCGCACATCTTCTCTGGTGAAGCCGACCAGGAAGGGCAGGTAACGGCCAATGATGAGAGATAGGACAGTTGTAGTGCCTCCTGCTCTGGCATAGATCATGTTAAGGTGCAAGCCCTTAACGCACCTTTTGTTAAAGAGAGAAGGAACAACAACAACAACAAAAAAAACAGCATTATTACTTAACAATGTCTCTGTGTAATTTATGCAAGAGAACCAAGTAAAAGCAACAGTGAAATTTATAGGAAATAATTTTAATTAGACAGATAAATTAAATAACAAGAGTTAGAGTAATAATGCATTTGTATAAATTTAATATTTGCTAAATCTTTTGAAAGGCTGATCTGGAAGTTTAATGTTTTATTACAAATTAAAAATACACTGTGACTGCAGTGTGTGAGTTATAAGCCAAGGTATGAAACAACTGTGTGTGTGTGTGTGTATTTAATTACTGTAATACTTCAGAAGATATAATATCTTACTCAGGTTTCATCTGGGCCATGTTGCTGGTGATTATTCCTCCCCAGTCTCCTCCTTGTAAATAATACTGACTGAATCCCAGTCTCTCCATCAGCTTGTGGAAAATACGGGCAGCATCCATGGAATTAAATCCTGCAGTATTGAAAATGGTGAGAATGCAGGTCACGGGAAAGGGGTTTAAATAAATGAGGTTGGCGCTGTTCCCAAATTGTTTAACAGTTACTGGATTTTCTTTCATGAAGACATGTATGTACTGTAGGTGCTCCTGTTCCTTTTTTGCTTTTGTTCTTGCTTGTGGCATTACACAATGTATTATTTAATATGGAAAATTATGGACTTGTTTAACCCTTTAATTTGCTAAATGTACTCGACTGTTGTAGCCTCAATAGGGGTTCTTTTAAAACAAAGATTAACTTTTCAATCCCTTTCTGGTGATAAAGAGAAGACTTAACTACATAGAAGCTTTAAGAATTGTGTTCATTTTGTGACTTGTATAAATTCTTTCTAGTCTTACCCTTCACTTGTGGGGCTTCAGAGTACCCATAGCCTGGTATAGAGGGGCAGATGACCTCAAAGACGAAGTCTTCATCAGTCTGAGTGAGCATGGGTATAATCCTGTAGAACTCAAAGAAGGAACCAGGCCAGCCGTGCACCATGATGAGAGGAATAACTTTCTGCCCAAAATGCTGGACAGGCTTTGCGTGAATGAAATGCACATCTATACCTAAAGTAATATAAATGTGGAGTCAAAAATCTTTTATCCAAAATTAACACTAAGTTTTTACTTGTATTTCAAGAATGTGTCACAAAAAAAATCACAAACTTTGCCTTTGGATATTGGATAACGCTGCATAAACGTAAGCTCACCCTCAATGTTAGTTTTGAAGTGCGGGTACTTGTTGAGCACCTTAACCTGTTTCTCCCAGTCAAATTCATGCCTCCAGTATGAAGTGACTTTTTGGAGATAGGTAGAGTTAAAGCCATAGTGAAATCTGGCGTCTTGCAAACAATCTGTGTATCGTGTCTGGTCAATGCGCTGGTAAAGATCCTGATGTCAAGGAAGGAGGAAAACATGACATAGATGAGTTAAAAAAAAAAAAGTCTGTATCAGAAGTTTATACAGTATAAATGTTAAAGTTGTTTACATTTCTTCTACCTCTATCATTTCTTCAGAGGTCTCCACAACGAATGGCCGTATTCTTCTGTCTTCTGTTAGGGGTTTCTCCCCTACCCTCCACCATCCATCTCCAACCGGGATTGTCCTTGTCTTCTTTCTCAATGCCCAGTACAGTAAAAGACCTCCAAGTCCAGCTGAGGAAATGGCCAGGATGTATCGTTTCTGAGGGTCAAGGCTGGAGACGGTCTGTCTACAGAAGACCACAACATAACTGCAGTGAGACAAAATGGTCACAAATGGTCCAAGCCAAAGGACTATAAGGATGGAAGAAACTTGAGAAAACTGCAGAATTTCCTTTATTTTTCATGGGCTCATAATACTTCCTACTTTTTAATAAAAGCACCACCCTATATTATTGCAGTTTGGCAACTGGACATGGAATTAGGTCACTGTCTGTAAAAAAAAAAAAAAAAAGAAAGAAAAGAAAAGAAAGAAAAAGGATGAACTAAGTTAGTTAAGCTAAACTACTAAGCTTAGTGCTGTCATGTACAAAAAAGTATTTTGTTGGCTATGAAACAAACAAACAAACAAAAAGGCTTAGAAAAGTATTATGAACTGACAACAGCAGGGCGAAAGAAATATTCAGTATAGCTGTAGATTTTCTTCCCCAGGCCGTGTACTGTAATGTTTGCGCTCGTATATACGGATTTTTACGGCAACTGCAGGCGCGAGAAAAACAGTAAAAGACTACGTTCAGAGTTTTGCCTCATTATATTTACATAATTAAAACATGTCTCGTTTGACGAACATGCAGACAGATTTAGAGCAGAGATACGAATAATAGTAATAATAATAAACATTTTAATATGTTCTGCGTTCCCACTCAACGCCCTACTGGTTACCGTAAAACCCCTTACGCGCACATCAGATTTAATATGAGCCCAGTCTTAATCCTAGTAAACATGACCAAGGTGTCTGTTACTCACTTAATAATTTCGATAGCCTGCATCATTTTCCTCTCAACAACCGACGCTGTTGCAACACGCGCTAATTAAAGAGAATTCTTGAATTCTCTGCTGTAAATGTAATAGTGACTGAAGGGTTGGAAAAGATGTGAAACGGTCCAAAGTTCTCGAGGTTACACAAACCAAACGAGCGCTTAGGTTACCGTAAAACCCTGTATATACACACACATATTCAGCGGGTTAAACTAACTCCGTGTAACTTGACTTTTATACAAAATCGTAATTTTTAATTATTAAAAAATAGACACACACGTTTTAAAATACGCAAAATCTATAATTCGATTAAGGACTGTTTGTTCTTGCACAGAAGAACAACAGTATTCAGGTGAAAACAGGCTCAGAAGTATCAAGCCAGTGTAAGGTAGAAAATGGGTGTCCCCAGTGTGTGTGAAGTCCAACACCATTCTTTCTCTATTATAATAAATTATATTTTTATTATATAAAAATTATATTTATTATATATATATATATATATTTTTTTTTTTACTGATATGGGCAAATAACTTTTTGCCAGTGATGAAATTTTATGGAAATGGAGAAGAAATTATTAACACATAACCTGGACACTGCAAAATGAAATAAATTAAGTTTTTTTAATTTATTTTTTAAAGTTGGGAATAAAATGAGGATTTTCGGGGAAAGAAAGTCAAGGAATATGTTCTAAAAATGTATAGAAACTATCGGGAGAGATTTAGGACTGAGTATATTTTGTTACATGGAGAGAGCATGTGAGAAATGTGATTAATAAATGCAAAAAAAAAAAAAAAAGAGATGCCTTGCAGGGAAGGAATGGGGGCCCAGTACTGAGTCTCTGAAGCATATACACTGCCCTTATAATAATAAGATTGATTATGGGGTATAGTATATGGATCAGCAGCTAAGTTTGTGTTGTCAGGCCTGGATATAGTGCAAGCTCAGGCCCGAAGAGTGTGTCTAGGAAATGTTAGAACCTCCCCTGTATGTGCTCTCCAGGTTGAAGTGGGTGAAATGCCATTGTGACTATGCAGAAAACAGCTAGTGGTTAATTATCAATCTAAGAGGGCATGGAGAAATCCACCATGTCCTTGAATGGAGATCAGCTGGCAATAGAGATGTGGCTGTATGGCAAAGGTTTTTGGTGCAATTGTAGTGTGGCCTATTAGAGTTCTCTGGATATTGGAAACACCAAATGTGGACTTTAAATTATTATTTAAGCATGTTTACAGTCAAGCATGTTAATAAGAGAACTGATTTAGCTAGAGAATATGATGATATATCGACAACAAATATAAAGATAGTGAACAGGTCTTCACAGAGGGGTAAGCTTAGCAACACTTACAATTATTAGTAATTGTACATTGGTACAGCTAGAAGCCACCAGGATCTTGTGTATGAAATCTTGTTAGCTACCTTAAGAATAGTAAGACAAGGGTGGTGCGCGCGTGTATACATGTGCGTCCTGTCAGGTTGTACCTTGTGCTTACATGGTTAATATGTATTACAGTTAGTGGATAACATACACTGAAGTAGCCTGGTTCTTCATGACAGCAATTTATTTACTAATTTTAGGCAATTTATGACTCACTTTATTTCTGTTGATTCTTTATTATTTACCAATAACCAATTAAAGAATCAGACTTTCATCTTTCAGCAATTCATCTGAATCACTAATCCAAAAATCCAACCAGTATCTCTTCCTCCTACTTTTATTTTCCAAATAAATTCACACCATATGTGGATAAAGAAAATAAATGAATGCAAAAGCTCATTAATTTACCAAACTTAATAGTGTAAATATTGGTGCAACAATTAATTATCAGTATAGCTTAACGAGTCCATCGGAAAAAAATCTTTTAAAACATTTGAAGCATCTTAATTCATATATATTTAAAATCTTTTTTTCCCCATGAAGATGAGAGGGACGTTTTAATGGCAGTAATGAATTTGAGCCAAAGCTAAACTTGTCAACTTTTATTTAAGACCACTGAGGACCTCTAGTGGTTCATGAAGCACATTGTAGTGGCGAGTACCGCACCGTTAAGGGTGAATAATGCACCTGTTTTTAATAATAAATAATAACACAAATTAACAACATATAAATAATATCAAAAACAACATCTTTTATTATTATTATTATTATTATTATTATTATTATTATTATTATTATAAGCTTAACACAGTATTTCATGGACTGTTTAAGTAATCATGTAATACCCAACACCATGTTACATTTTTTGTGAATATATGGAAACTACCCTACACTATACTACAATCCATATATACTGTACTATACATGGATTGTTGATGTGTAAACAACAATCATAGCATAAGTTACTGTTTCTCTCTTGCATTGAGCGGTCTTATCCTAAATAATTGTCTCTGAGATGAACAGCAGCCGATACACTTCCCTGTCCCGCGTGTTACTGACTGCAGTCTCTTGACTTACACCCAGTGTTTTATCCACTGCCTCATAGATACCTGGGGTAGAGAATGTGAGGTGGCGATTCTGTGTCACAGAAGGTGCTTTTACGTTGAGCCTGTACTTTTGCCCCACTGACTGTGAGGTGAGGTAGTAATGTCATATTCTGCTCATGTCACAGTTGTTCTTTGTCAGATAACTACAACTCCACCATTCCACTTATTTTAATTTCACATTTATTACTTTTTGTTGTTATTATTATGATTATGATTATTATTATTAATAATGTTGTTGTTGATTTTGTTGTCATTACCTTCATCATCATGATCATCATTTTCATTATTATTATTGTTGTTCTCACATTATTATTATTATTATTATTATTATTATAAATAATAATTGATTTTGTTGTTGTCATCACCTTCATCATCGTCATCATCATCTGCAGCATCAGTATCTTTACGGCCCAAACCCTATAGGGTGCGCAGGACCCTCTTGTTTTTCCAAGGATTTTTTTTTTCCTCCAAGCTTTTGGCCTGTTTGAGGGTCTTAGCATGCACAAAAACTCATGAAAATTGGCAGAGAGGTTGGAATCTGCCATTAGGATGCCTGAGAGTCTGGGGCACGGGCATGGCACAGGCTCTCAGGGGCCCTCACAAGAGATTTTGCTGTATAGCTCATACACATTTGCAAGTATGCACACGAAACTTGGTACACATTTAGAGCTCATTGAGCCGAACAACTTTCACACTGCATGTCCTGGGCTGAACAGGAGGCCAGTTATTGGGTCGTTCTCAAAAATGCCTCTGGTGGATTTTAATATATTCCTCCTAAGAGAATTATACGATTGCCACCAAACCGGGCCGATGTGATCGAAAGACATTGAGGATGCAAAATTGTAGAGGGATTTTTGATACCTCAAACGGGTCAGTCATGGTAATACCTTAAACTCTGCAAAATGGTTAATAACTTTCTGTGTGGCATTATATTGAGTGACATTATATTCAGTGACATCACATTGAATAACATCATACTGTGATGCTTCTTTCCAGCATCTGCAGCCTATTCTACACACGTGACATCACAAATGTTAACATTCACACACTCACACACACAACAAGTACTTAGGGCCCAAACTGACATCAACCCTATATAGTGTGTGACGTGTGCAAGTTGTGCGGTGGACCCGGGCGGCGATGGCTTTTTGTAGGTCTTAACACGCTCAAATATCTCACAGGCTGTGCAATGTGCCCAGGAGGCAATGGCGCCGGGTTCTTGAGCCTGCTCATCGTTGCTTCAACTATATTTATAATTGTTCTTGTTGATAATTTTGTTGTTTTGTTGTTGCCGTTGCCGTCATCATCACCATTATTATTATTATTTAATGATTTTGTTGTCATCGCTTTCATCATTATTATCATTATTATTGCTGACCTTGTTGTTGTCGTCACCTTCATCATCATCATTATTATTACTATTGTTATTATTAATGTTGTTGATTTTGTTGTTGTCATTGCTTTCATCATCATCATTATTGTTGATGTTGTTGTCATCGCCTTGATGATGATGATGATGATCATTATTGTTGTTATTATTATTAATATTATTGTTATTGGTTGTTTATTGTACTCGTTCCCAACAACCGCATCCTAATTGCCCGTGTAGTGCACTCGGTAGGGGGCAGTAGCACGCAGTTCCTCCCCTACGTAGTGCGCAGTGTACGCCGTTGCTACCCTACCGCATCACGACGCTTTCGGGAATGCAACCAAACCCATGGTCGACCCCCTGTGTTCGGAGGCGCACCCAGATCTGTCCAATCAGAAAACGACTTCCCGGTCTGACGCGTCCAATCAGGCGAGGCGCGCGACGCACGCTACACACGGCGTATCATCAAGGCAGGTTGAGCGTGCACACGCACAGGCTCCACTCTCTCTCTCTCTCTCTGTATATATATTTTGACAGCTTGTCCAGCTTAAGGGCTCATCTCGCTCAGGAGCGCTTTCACTTTCTCTTGCGTTTCCGAGAACACTCGCTGTGAGCCTGGGGTTGTCTCACGCCAAAGCGGTTAGCCAGAAGCCCCTGCAGCACGGCACCATGAGCAAAAAGAAAAAGGAGTGGAGAGCGGAGAAAGGTGAGCGTCTTCTGGCTTCATCACACTTCAGGCTAGCTAACGCGCTGCTGCACCTGAAAGCGCGAGCGCGGCTAGCAGTTTGGCTTCCGAGCTCACGTACCTGTCTGTCTCAGGAATGCCCAGGTGTGGTTGTGAACGTGTGTGCAGGTGCTGACACCGGGTTAGGAGAAGCCTGCTAACGTTACGTGTCACTACACGGACAGGTTGACGCTGTCACACTGCATTAATTACACTGACAGCCTGTTTCTCCTGGAGGTTTAGAGCAAGGGAAGCTGTTGTTGTTGTTGCATGCTGCTGCATGCTGCTCATTCTTAGAACTTTAAGTAGCTACTAAGAGCTAAATGCACACCTGTTTTCATTGCTCTTATCACACACACGATCCAACTAATCAGCTATTTCATATTAGCAAATATATGTTTGAAATACACACTCTGTCATAACATCATGACCACCCATCTGATATACTGTATATTGAGTAATAGAAAATTTCTATCACAACCAGCATTAACACACTTCTATTGGATCGGACGGATTGGGATACACGGATCAGCCTCCACTCTCCATGTGCGTCAGTGAGCCTTCTTGGCAATTCACTGGCTTTCCTTCCTCTGATCACTTTTGGTATTTCCTGACCGCTGCGGACCAGGAACATCCCACATGACCCGCAGTTTTGGAGTTGTTCTGACCCGGTCCTCTCGCCATCATAGTCTGGCCCTTCTCACAGTAACTACATTTTCAATATCTCGTTATGATGGTGGCTGGCAACAAGTGGACTTTTTTTTTTTTCCTGAAGTTGCTGTGTTGGAAGCAGAAAAAATGGGCGAGCGTAAGAGTTTGAATGACTTTGACGAGGGGCCAAAATGTGAGGACTGAATCAGAGCAAGTCCAAAACTGCAGCTCTTGTGGGACGTTCCTGGTCTGCAGTGGTCAGAATATACCAAAAGTGATCCAAGGAACGAAAACCGCTCAACTGGCTACAGGGTCATGGCTGGCCGAGGCTCACTGATGCACATGGAGAGTGAAGGCTGGCCCGTGTAGTCCGATCCAATAGTCGTGCTAGTGTAGATCAGATTGATGAAAAGGTTAATGCTGGATGTGATAGAAATATGTCAGAACAGTGCATCACTGTTATGGTGGCAAAAGAGAGACCTAGTCAATATTAGGCAGACATGAAGTCATAAGGTTATGGCTGATCGATATATGAATCAAAATGATCAGATTGTCACTGATGAGCAAGCCGAGGGCGACGGTGGCAAGAAACATCATCTATTTGATCTTTTTCTTCGTCGTCTTTTTATTTTTGCTGCACAAGCTATTTATATAGTTTATATTTATTTACAGATACTTTCTACAGTTGTTTACTTGCAGTTGTTTTGCACTAACAGACAAATTCCATTTTTTATCATTACAGCAGTTTTATTTCATGTTATTTTATTTGCACTGATGTTGGCCCATCTCATTCCTTCTAAATGTCTTGATGTACAAATGTTTGTTGGTTATTGTCTTTTCTGTTAAATTGACTCCCTGGGGATAAATTATGTTTTTTAAAAATTGAATTGAAGGAAAAACTCCCTGAGATAGCAAAAGACAAAACCCTTGAGAGGAACCGGACTCAACAGGGAACCCATCCTCATTTGGGTGATCATGGATAGCAGAGATTGATCTGCAGACAAACTGTGTGTTATAGGAGGATGGAAGTTCAGTAAAACAGGAGATGTGTTTAAGTTAATACGCAGCATAGTTTCACTAGTGGAGCCTTTGGTACAAAACTGTTTGTGGGAATTTTTGTCCTGACCTACTGAGCGACTGCCGTCACAAGACATCTGAGAACAGTTTCCTGTTGGTCCAAGATCATCTTCATGGTCAAGTGGAACCATGTCCAGTCACCACACGAACCCCAAGAAGACCACACGAGGCCTCCTTGCGATGGGACGAGATCACCAGGATGAGTCAGAGAGGTCTAGGGGGGGATCTAAGACAAGGCATAAAACAACCAAGTCTTGTTCAGGACCAATTTTAATTCAGGTTCACATATACTGTATACAAGTCCAGCACCAGACTGATTATTGGCATAAACCTCAAAGCTTTTGATTTAGACCTTTCTCTTTTAGCAGAAGAGGAGGTGAGCGAGCTGGACAGGTTTCCAGGATTTAAGAGCCACTACTGTACATCGGTTGCACAAAAATCTGCTGGGAGGCTGAAATGAGTGTAGTCTTTCTAATATGTTATCATTTGTATTTTAACAACTCGCACACAGGGAATTGAATAGACATGAACGGATATGTGTGTGTCTGTGTGATCAAGTGGTTCGTTTGTTTAACATGTTTGAAAGCAGGCTATGTTGAACATTGTTAGTCTTTACGTTGAGTTCAAATGTAATGCTGTAAATGTAAGTTTTCAGACACAGGATAGTCATATTTAATTTAAAAAAGATGCATTTTGTTTGTCATATTAAATTTTATGAGAGGGGATGACGGGGGGAACGAGTCTGGTAATGGGACAACCGTTCATAGCTGTTATAATGTGAGCGATAACAGGAACTAACTTACCAAACTTTGTCTCGGTTTATTCCAAAACAACAGTTTTTTCAGGTTTCTTGTCCGGGAGCAGGAAGGTTATCACATCCGAGACACGTGAAGCTAGCTGAACACGTGTTTTTTGAGCTGGGCAGCGTAACAAACTCAGGAGTTGGAGCTGTCCATGACTTACTCCATGCATGAGTTTACAGATTGGCTGGTGTTGCTGTGACGGAAGACATGGTGTACCTTCACTCCTACCCCACCCCGAGAGCACGGGTAGTTTTGCTGTCTTGGCTCTTGGACGTTCATGCTTGTGATCTGTTGCACCACACAGGACATTGTTTCATTAATAATAGTAATAATAATAATAATAATAAAAAAGAAATCATCAAATGATAGTTTTGTCATTTTGTCTGTCCACATTTCAGCAAGTAGTTCCAAGTTATAGAAATATCACTTTAATGATGAGGGGGGTTTATGCTGTCAATGTGGTAACGTTAAACATCCAAGTAGCTTTGTCACTCCGCAGCTGCTGCCGTTTTAAATGCATTTAGGCCAGTTCTGTCCTGTTTATTCAACACTTTTTTGAATGCAGGCATGATGAAGCCAAAATTACTGTTTGTTCTGCATAGTCATTTTCTCGTCTCACTACTGGTCTCTTCTGCCATTTTTTAAATACAGTATCATGCAATAGTCTTGAGCCCCCCCCTCCCCATTTCATCATATTTTGCTTTCTAAGAGCAGACTTTCTTCTGTTTTTTTTAATTTTTATGTAGTCTTGAGAAATAGTTCTGTGGGTTTCTGAAGGACTTTTCTTGTTTAATTTTTTTGGTAAGGTTTTGGCACAAAATTAAAATGTAATTTTTTTAAAAATCCAATGCCTGTACCTGAGCAGCTACCGACTATTTTTCGTTTGTTTGTTTGTTTGTTTGTTTGTTTGTTTGTTAAGCCGCACAGTGATCTATGACTAATTCCAGCATTAAAGCCCCATCTAACCTAAGACATGAACCAGTGAGAAACAGGTACACATGATGATAGATGACCACGTTGGTGATGGGTAAATTAATAATGCTGAATGCTCTGTGGTTGGAACAGACGAGAGGGGAAATGAGGTCGCTGCTGAGGTTGATTTTTAAAAAAGAATAAATTTTGTAATCGTACCTTTAGGGACTTTGTAGCCTGTCGCATTTCTTTTTTGTTTAAACCTACATCATTTAATTTGATATGAAGAAACGAGTGGTGGCGCAAGACTTCTGCACAGTATTATATATATGTATATATTTCTTCCTGAATTATTGGCACCCTGTGCATCAGTGTATTTGGAGTACAAAAAAACATGTATCATGGTTATTTGATCTCCCTGCTTTTAGTACCTGTGGAAACACAACCATGTTAAATCTTCTTCAGTCATACTTCATGATACTGGAGGATACAGAGTGAAGAAGGTGAAAGGATTTGTCTACGTGCCACCCGAGACATCAGGTGACAGATACTGTACCAACCCTCCCCCAACTCTGGAGATGAGATGTATCTGTCGTTCCTGTGGCAGTTACTTACACGGTCGGGTTTCCAGTTTGATGCCCCATTGTATTTGAGCACTTGGGGTGATGGACCTTCAAGGGTGCAACCTTGGACTGCTGATCAGGAGGTCGCTGGTTCGAGGCCTGAGCCAACACCTTGACCACCGAGCAACCCCTGGTCCCGATGAAGAACACCCAATGCAAATACAGATCACCCAGACTTTGTACTGTCATCTTTAGTTTCCAAATTTTTATTAAGGTTTAGGTCTGGGTCTGAAGCTTTTTTTTTTCTTTTCTTTTTTCTCCCCCATTTGCATTTTTGTGCAAATTTGGATGAGCTTCAAATCACTTGTCCTGCTAAAAGATCCAACCATTACTAGATTTTCACTTGAAATGTCTTTGGTAGTTCATGAAGTTGATGACATCATGCATTTTAAGGTTTCCTGGAGTGCTACATGTGTAACTGGTTATTTAGAAATGAACTTTCTTCTACTAATTGGGGGGCCCCATGGCGGGTGTATTTTCATTGTTATTATTATTATTTTTTATTCCTATCAATTTCTGTGATGTATTAAGTTTGGTGTGATGTTCAATTTAATGGGGTGCATGTAAAGAAAACAAGGCTATCTACATGTTATGCTGACATCCAGTGTCTGTTGCCTTGATTTGCATGAAATCCTGGTCACATGCTTATTTTCTGTCATTGTCCAACGTCTATCGCACATGCAGGAGATACATTATGTTCACCGACAGACGCTAATCTTGTTAAAGGTTTATTTATTTATTTGTTTATTATCCCCTCTATGAGGTCCACCTTCAGTTATCTATTTATGTGCTATTATCTCCTACCGTGTGTGTGTGTGTGAGTACAATTTTAGATTTGGGATTTATAAACAGACCATGAGTGGGAAGGGAATATAGTGAACTCTAGAATTATTGGCACTCTTTAAGAGAGTAGTCCTGTTCTATTATTGGCAGCCTAAGAAAACAGCGCTTCTTTATTTTTGGCTCTGTTTCCGTGCACTGTTCTCGCACAGAGTGGTCGATTTATACCGTTGTGTCAAAATCAATCAGTGGACACTGGCGTCTTTGCAACAAACTTTTAAACAAGGTAACGAAGTGAAATAAATTGGTGCCGAGAAGACATTTCCTCTCTTTCACCTTGCAGAATTCACAGACAGCCTGGAGAACAATGAAACACAGTTAAAATTTTTTTTTTTATGGTTTACGGTTTTCTTGCCATACAGTCACACCTAAAATTATATTCTTATTATGGGCTTCAACCAGATTTATCCAGGCCTACACCTGCTTCAAAAGCTTGCTCACGTTAGATGACTCTAATACTGACTCTAATCAATTATTTGATTGAGTGATGTATCTCGATTTTTCTGTGTGGCGATTCATGTATCTGACTCCAAAATAAATTTTGTTTATTTTTTTTTTTTAACATTTATGCATGTTTGCGTTTGAGATGGGGGAAAAAGTTGCAGTTCCTCTATAATCCTACAGGTGGTGCATATATACATTGGCAGGCAGCAAAGCATCCTGTTTGGTAGGAGCATAATATTGTATTTGGCAAGTTTAGAAATCTAAAAAAAAATGTTTACAGAAATGGGATGTTTCTAAAATTGTGATACTTACAGAATTGCAATATAAATCGAATCGCCACATAGGTGTTGTGATCTTCTATTCGGTGCTGCCCGTTCCTATTAGGTGGGTTTGTAAGAGGCACTGACATAAAAAAAAAAAAAAGAATCCTTAAAGGGTGTTAAGGATGTAATGGTTGTCTTTACATTGTAAATAAAGCCTGTTTCTCTACTCCTTTTTTTTATTGATGTATTTTTGTTTTCGTGCTTCATTTTGCAGAGCGCTTGCTTGGCCTCGGACAAGAGGAAAGACGCAAAGACTATGGGGACAACTTCCTTCCTTTGGACAAGATTCTCACCTGGAGACAGCACCACTGTAGAGGTAAAGCAGCATAAGGCAGCAGGAAAAGTTAATAAGTGAAGAGCGAATATAAAATCGAATACAAAACTTTTCAAATTGTTGTTTTTGTTTAAATGCTTAAACTACATGGTCACCTCTGAGAGTTTAAGAATGAGATATTTAATGGTTTTAATTTATGCCTTAGAATTTTTAAAAAAAAATTAAGTAATTCTGTTTAGAAAAGTAAGTCAAGGAAAATAAGAGAAGCATAAATATTGATTATTTAACTTGTTGTAATGCTCCATTTTAATTCATTTAATTTAAGATCCTTTTTCAGATGTAGCTCTGTGGTTAAGGTGTTTGGAGGGGCCCAGGTTCAAACTTCAGCACCACAGATTTGGAGCTGTTGAGCAAGGCCCTTTACCCTCAACTGCTTAGATATAAAATGAGATAAAATGTCAGTTGCTCTGGATAATGCTGTCTGCAAATGTAAATATATTTTCTGTCCTCATGAGGCTCAGTGTGGTGGAACTGGAACAACTCGTGCTTCGGCGGGGGAGGGAAGAATGAAAGTGGAAATTTATGAAGATTGTACTTAGGTGACGGTTTCAGGAAATAAGATTATCTTCTGACACTGAGGTTATGGAGTGTCTAGAATAATGGTGGAGATGTGTTGTGTCGAAGTAATTGGGAAACATCAATAGGAATAATCAAAATATATAAAAACGACAAACAATACATAGCACCAAATATTGCCTAAGGCAGTGTTTTCTGCAAACGTCAAGTTCAAATGCTAATTCAAACGTGTTTGTGTGCATAATTCGACTAATAATAATAATAAATTTTGTTTATAAGAGCTTTTAAAGCACCCAAGGACATTTCACATTGAATATAAAAGGTAAGAAACTAAAAACAGCAATTAATAAAGTTTTGAGTACAAAATCAATAAAAGGTAGATAGTAAAATGGTAGACTCATAATTAACATTTTAGTGTGTTTTTGTGTACAACAATATACACTTTAATATTTATCAAAATAAAATGTATAACTTTTAATTGATCTTTTTTAACGAAAATTTGTGATTTTTCATTTTGACTAAATTACAGTACTGTGCAAAGGGTTCAAGCCCTTCCCCCATTTATTCATATTAAATTATGTAGATGAAATGAAAGAAAAGTGAACAGATGTTTAACTGTGGCAGGCTCCGAAGTGCTTAACAGCCTCGGCAGCAACCTCATTTCCCCTCTCGTCTGTTTCAACCATTCAGCATCACCAGTATACTAATAACTGGCCTAATCATGTGTCATCACCAGCATTAAAAAAAACTATAAGAAAGTTTGACTCTTGGGAAACAAAATATTAAAGAATAAAGAATTCTAACACAAGAAAAACGTGAGGAGAATGACGAGGAGGGTGAACACCAGGAAAGCATCAGGACCAGATGGCATCTAGGGTCAGGTCTGTGCTGACCAGTTAGCACTTGTGTTCATGGAGATATTCAAACTCTCCTTGAGAGATTTATCCCTTAGTAATCCCTTCATGCTTAAACAGTCTGTTATTGTTTCTGTCCCAAAGAATCCCCATCCTGCCTGTCTCAGTGACTAGGTAGGCATGTCTCAGCCTCCCTTCCTTATCCTCAGCACTGGAGCCCCTCAGAGTTGTGTCCTGAGCCTGCTGCTGTACTCACTGTGTGGCCACAATCAACTCTACCACCATCATCAAGTTTTCTGTTAACACCGTTGTGGTGGTCGTGATATCTGACAACAATAAGAAGGCCCGTTGGGAGGAGATAAAAAAAAAAAATCTGGAGAACTGGTGCCAGATGAACAACCTCCTCCTGAACGTCAGCAAGACAATGGAGTTGATAGTGGGCTTCAGCACGAAGCAGGAGAGGAACCACCATGGCATCAACGGGATCCCCATGGAGAGAAAGGGCAGCTTCTGGTACCTCGATGTTCACATCACGCAGGACCTGTCATGGTCCTGTCACATAAACCCTGTGGCGAAGCAGGCCCGGCAGTGTATCTACCACCTTAGACGCTTAAAAGACTTTCGACTGCCCTCCAAAGTGATTGAGGAACTTTTACATCTGCACCACTAAGAGCCCCCTGATGGGAAACATCACAACCTGGTTTGTGAACAGCACCATGCAGGACAGACAAGCTCTACTGACAGCTGAGTGCATCATCCGCACCAGGTTCCCTGACCTGCAATTTATTGACAGCAAGCGGCGCCAAGGCAAGGAGGATGTGAAAGATGCTGCACATCCCTGCATATTTCTTGTTTTTAGGATTATCTTTTTTTTTTTTCATTTGTATATTTCATAATTATTTGATTTGGCTTTATGTACGTTACCCCTTTTATTCTTGTCTTTGTATGTAAAATTTTTATTTCTGCAAACATCAATTTGATTTTAGTGTGGATTAGATTTGATTTAACTTACCTTAGACTTTATTTAATTTCTCTGGTCACTGGCACTCATGTAAGCATTTCGCTGCACATCATACTATGTATGGTTTGGTATGTGAGAAATAAAATTTGAACTCGAAGCACCCTTTGTGTAATTGATGCTAGGAGAGTGTGCTGTTCAGTGTTGTTTTTCGAAGCAGCTGGTGTTTGAGCGAATGCTCTGTAGAGCAGAGAGGCTGGAGCTCCAGGAGGATGTCAGTAGGAGGCCATTGCAGTGAGCTGCTGTCAGGTTGCTAATGATGGTCCTGTCTGCTTCACTCCTCAGCAGAGGGCGGTCAGTTTCAGTTGCTAATGTGTTAGAAAACAGGTTTAAGAGTCAAACGTTTCCCAAAGGAAACCGAAGCTGCTGAAATGTTTTGTCTGGAGGCACTGATATTTTGCCTTTCCTTGGCGAGCTGAAAAAAGAAAAAATCAGATGCTCACTTTAGATTATTTGCTTAAATATTCAGTATAACATGATTAGGATTTTTTTACAATAAAAAAAAAAAAAAGGTCCTGATTTTTATTTTTTTCTTCCTGTGAATTTCAATCAAATTGAATAGCTTCTGTAGCTGATTATATGTAAAGTTTAATATCTATAATTATATATAATTAAATATAGTTAAATAATAGAGCATGGTCTCTGAGCGCACTGTATAGTAACTGAATTCACATCGATTGGGTGATTAATCTGTGCTATTTCATGTTTTATCTCAAGTATTCTTAACGTCATAAGGAGCGATGTGTATTGAGGGAAAGACTAGGGGATCGCGTGGACGTTAAAGGTGCGCGCCTAATGTTTTGGCCACGTTTGATTTCAAATCAGAAGATAAAATAAATAACATATTTTCAAGGTCAATTTTAATGTATAAAAAAAAAGTTGTTTGAATGATTTACTTCAAAGAATGTTTTTGCTCTTACATCCTCCTATTCTCTTTTTATTCACTCACTTGTTGAGCTGAAGTGAAATCGATACTGTGTATTGATTTTGCATGTGCGTGTAATATTTTAGAACCAAAGCACAGTTTATGTTGCATTTTTCACAGGGCGTTTATTGACAGAATGATTAAAAAAATATATTGCCAGAAATCCAATAGCTTTTAACATTTACATTCCATCGTAATAAGATAATAAGATACAGGAACTGTTAAAGACTTTTATATCGATGTTTAATGCCGACTTGGTAGAGAAGAAAAAAAAATGTTCCTTTGCTTCCCTCAGATCCAGACGAGGAAGAGGAACACCCTGTCTCGCTGTGTGACAAAGTCTCTCTGTACAAGGGAGACATTACAATCCTGGAAGTGGATGCCATCGTGAATGCTGGTAAGCACTTTGGACGTTTGTTTTTTTTAATCCCAAACCTGCTGAATATGAACTTGCTTCACTTTTTAGTGTTGCAGTTCAGGCTTAGTGATGCACCAGTTCGTTATGTTTGACTGCCCCCTAGTGCCTGTATACTTCTATTTACACTCACTGAAAGCACTGGGGTTCAGTTTGTGTTAAGCGGATGCTGATTAATTAAAAGATGTGTTACATTTTTGGAAAGGATTACAGCAGGACATTTGAATGAGCGGTCATAAGTCTGAGAGCGATGCGATGCCGGAGTATCACTGTATGAAAGGAAGACTGGGTGAAAATTGAAAGTGATCGAGTCTGTATAACATTTCCTAAATCATTTTTATACAACAGAGCAGGAGATTCTAGTTCAGAGTACTGTTCGAGTGCTGTTTAAGCGCTTCTTCTATAGATTTAGATATAGCAGTGACTTAAACTTGTGGAGAATATGAGCAATGAACAGCACCGTTTATTGTTAAAGGTCACATATTATACTCCTCGTTAAAAAAGTCTTATTACAATAAGTCTCAAGGCAGAAATGTAATTACTTTTAACCACACACATGTACACGAACCGTGGCTGCCTTGTGTATCCTGTGATTGTTTGTTTGGTGCTTAGCTTCTGCACGGTCCTCAGAAATGAACACAATGGACCGCCAAGGTGCAATATGCATGTAAATTGAAGGGACAGTGTAGCAGGGTCAGCAGACTCTGCAAAAAAAAAAAAAAATGGTGGAAAGATCTGAGATGAAGTTGTGCAACCAGGTCAGCACTTAGCCCCACCTGTATGAGGTATCTTTACCTCTAAAAATAAGGTGAGAACAAAACAGAGTTTTAAGTTTAAGTGCATTAAGCACTGATCTTGCTATATAAGATCAAAATAGGGGTGGGAAAAATATCAGATGTTCTAAAACAACTAAAAATTAAATTTCTTAGGTGTTTGGCTAAAACTAACTTTGCATTACTTCTTTCCTGTCTGTCCTTTGAATCATTCCCATTTCGGATTTTGCTCCCTGTCTCATCTTCCACGTTCAGCCGCATGTGATAATGATCCTGTCACGACACTGTGAAAGTAGTTTTCGTAAAGGAGCTTTTTCATTTTATAATTTTTTCCCACACACCTAAGATTGAGGTGAGATGATGTACAAGTTTTGTGTGTGAGGTCACTGTGATGAGTCTATTATAGATTTTCCAGGATGACTCATTGACACAGTCACTCAATTCACCTTAAAGCATTTAATTTTGAACAAAAAATTAGTGAATTTTTTTCTCTTTTTTCTTCGTCAGTTGTCTCAGAGACACCGCAACTTAAAAAAAAAAAAAAAATATATATATATATTATTCCTTGAACTCGTTCATGACCTGAGCGTTGACTGGAAACAGAGTGATGACTGCTTTCCCTCGAGCCGTGGCTGGTTTCCCGGGTGGTCCACCGTGATCGACGGGCCTCGCCTCCGATTTAACGCGGATTGTTTGTTGGTTTTTTGTGCATGCTGAAGGCATCTTTTGAATAATACATAGCAACTTGTCAAGCGCTCATAGTGTTTACTCTTCCCTCATTCAGGAAGGTTGATGACTTGTTTCGTATGTGGATGAGCTTGTTATTCACATATGCTGACTAAAGGAATGTGTTTCGGCTTCAGACATGGGTTATTGTCTCTCACGAGGCTTCATATTATGCAAAGAATAACACCGCTTCATTATTTACTCATTACACATCAAGGAAGTTTAAAGAACTAAACAGGACAGACAGGTGAAAGAAATGACTTTGTTTTCCAGATTTTTCACGTAAATGCAGTCTTTAGTGAGGACAGTTTTTTTTTTTTATCCTTAATGATGCTTCATAAAGCTCCAGACATGTGCTATAGATAAATGATCTGTAAAAAAGTATGAAAGCAAATCAATTATGAAACTGACTCCGTATAACAAAATGCATATGGGCACATTATCGAACTTGGCACTTGCTTAAATAGATAGAATTAATATAACTGAAAAAAAGTTGTTGATGGGTTTAAAGGGTTCCTGCTGATCTTTATGACTGGCTCAGACAAAAGCTTAATGGAGAATCATTAAATGCCGTTAAGTGCTTTTAACATTCGCTAATGGGCTCGTTACCGTGGTTTAAGCCCGTGGAGTCGCGCTGTATCTTCATGACTAGCGGAAACACTTTAACGCTTTATATTTCAACAGGCGTGGCATTTTAGGAAAAAAATTGTAACGACTCCAATAAAGCCAGTGCCACACCTGGGGGGGAAGAAAAGTGCTAGAGTTTCCTAAATAAAAATGGATAAAAACTTTTTTCCAGATTTTGCGTTCAAATAAAAAAAAGAAAAGGAGGGGGGGGGGGGGGGGGGGATTGATAACAAGCGCTCACTAGTGACCGTGACCCGGAGGTTTTGACCTCACATGTTGTCCTGGATACCATTTTATTTAAAAACATAATTTTTTTCCCTGAAGAGCAAGGCCCTTTTATGGCCATTTACATGAAGCCAAACATGTAACTTTATGAAAAACTACACTTGAACCAGCCTAAAAGCAGGGTTAATCAGCTGCACATGGCTTTTAGAGACAGAATTTTAGACATTTAGCCTGAACAGTATCAGAAACGGAAAAGAAGCTTCCTATACGAAAGTTCTACACAACTTTTTTGACAAAACGATAATCTTTAAATAAATAATTAACAAAACGAGCACAGAAAATTTTGATATCCATAACATTAAAACCATTAACAAACCCATGGGTGTATTGGGATGTAAGGAATTCGGAGGAGGCCGGATCATCAATCTTTAATTCATCGCCCGCAAAACCCCATACACGACATGCTGTGATTCACTGAGTGTTCTGGTGTTTTCATGTCATAGCCAGCATTTACTTTTTTTTTCCTTTTCCTCAGCAACATTTATTTATTTATTTAATTGTATGGGTTTGGACCAGTCCCCACGGGCTTGGGTGGGCCTTGGGTGTGCCCATGATCCTGTCCCCAGTTTACTGGTGTGTATAATTGATAAACAATGTGTTAATTTTAGCAGTGTGTACTGGGTATCTAGAAATAAAGAAATGTGATGTTGGTGTGGATAATGCTTGTACTGTATATACAGGTATAATGTGAGGTGCTTTTTTGGTTTCTTTTTGTTAAAACAGAAGCAAGAGTTTGGTGAGTTCTTTCTGTAGTACAAGAGAAACTGTCACTGATTCGTTTTCCTTGAATAGTACCACAACTCCACACACATTAGTGTAAAAAGGTGTGTATGTGTGTGTGTTTTTTTTTATTAAATTTAAAAAAAATTTTTTTTTTTAATATATAGTTTTTACACAGTATATCGTCTTTTGCACATTTGTGCTTTTTAAGCCCCTATTTAAGTTGTGTTGGTGAAAGCCTCTACCCGAAGGCTAAACTCGATAAGGAGCAGATGGCTGAGAAAAATACTAAGCTTTTTCTTCTTCAGCCCTTTTGAGGGTTGTGGATCAATCCGGCAATTTACTTGCTTGCTAATCCATAGCTCAGCTGATGGATTCAAGTGCCTGAAAAGAGTGAACTTCCAGTAGTTTTTAATCGAACATTTCATGTTTTCCTTTCTGACTTCCTTTTTGTCATTTATTTATATCGAGTCCCAGTTTGTAAGCATGACGCACCTCGTTTTAGTTATGGTGATTTGGATATATCTTTGGCTTGAAAGTGTGAGGAAAGTCAATGGCTTGGATGTTTTATCTATTTAAAGGTAGCCATAGAGTGAAGTAACATGATTCAGTGAACCTTCAGAATGGGCTTGGATTTATTTTTATATAATCTTATATTTATATAAGAAATTTATATTATACATGGAATTTGATATTCGGTAGAATGAAAACAATACTGTTGGTTTGATTTATAAGGCAGACATGGTTCCATTTCGTACTTTCATGGTTGCCTGTGGAACGTTGATGGAGGAGAAAAAACAAAAACAAAAAAACGTTAAAGATACAATACATAACGTAAGGACTGAGAGTGCTTTTTTTTTCAACTTTTATTTTTTTACTTTTTTTTTTTTCCACTCGTCCCGTTTACAGCTCCTGAGCGAGTCAGTAAGGCTTGATTTGTTTCTACAAGATTGAAATTTTTTAATTCCCCAGATCAGATTGACACCTTTTTTTTGTTCTTGCTCTTTGCAAATCTTTAAAAAAAAAAAATCAGTTCTTAATGACACTCTAGAGTTTTGAGAGTACATGTATTTTACAACCCTGTATACACTCCACAGAATTGAAATTTCACAAAAATCCATATAGTTAGCATATGTCACTGTTTAGTTGACCAAAAAAAAAACAAAAGTGGCCCTGAATGAAAGTAGATTTCTTGTTCTAGGAACTTTGACATCAGTGTGTTGGATAAGGACACCACCGTCTATACCGTCTACGCTAACATTAACAGCATCCTTAGTAGCTGCCTGGTCACGTTCAGGTTCAATTGATTTACTGCTGACCATGAAAAGTTGATTTTGAAAGAGAGCTAAATTAATTTATTGAAAACACAAAATGACTGATATATTGCTGAAATTGAGCTAAAAAGAATTACACACCAGATTTACTGATTATTATATGTATTTTTTATTTTTTTACTTTAGAGCATTTTTTTTTTAAAGTTCACATATTATACAAATTTAAAAAAAAGTTAATATAAGACATTAAGCAAATCATATCATGCATTCGGCCTACTTGATTTTCTTTCTGTGTCTGTAGCTTTAAATGAACTGACCCCTGAACGGCTTCTTTGAGGAAGTTCATATTTCTAGCCAATCAGAATGCAGGGACTGGAAACGTTGGGGATTTTATCAAGCATTTCCCACATGTTTTTTTTAATGCTTTTTCCATTAATTATGAACAAAATAAAGGGAAGGATATGTGTAAGAATGTTCGTTCACGATGGCATCATCAATATTTAGCGATGTAGTTAAAGTTAAACGAAACAAAGCTGAAGAAGGCTATGTTAGCAGGTAGCCTCTGACTTTTAACAGCTAAAATGCCCTGCTTACAAACTAAAGATCGCTAGGTTAGCCTTTAGCGGATAGACGATGGTCATTACACAAGTTTGACTGTAACATTCCCGTACAGCGGTACCAGAACCTGTTCTTTATGTGGGAAAGCCATTTACTATTTGTGTAATTGTGCATGGCAGATGTTTAATTCCATGTAAACCGCCATTAAGGGTCTGGAGCGATCATCACAATGCAAATCAGAGTCTCAGACAATATTCTTGCTGATCTTCGAATCTGAAATTAATTCAGAATAAAAGCCTGAGTGTGTGTGTTAGGGAAATATTGTAGTAAAGATTAATAAACAGTGTGTTATGTAGCCCTAAAGGGACAGCAGTCGTTGTTTTACTCAGAACATGTCGCATTAAGTAGTTTCTGTTCTAGATGAAACCTTTTTTATTAGACCAATTTTGTCATGTTTCAAAATATTTTTTTTTCTCCTCGCAAAGAGTGTTAAATGGAAAAATGTCATTTAAAAATGTGGAATTTCATATCACCCGTTTCAAACTGAATTCTAAAAACTGTACTGATTGGGGAAAAAATGGCAAGAAATATTCTTCAAGAAATATCATAATAATAAAAAGCCTTAAGTTTTTGGAAGTTAATAATAATTTCTTTCAAAAGCTATAGATATGACTAAACATAATCTTAAAAGTAAAATTTAATAGATTTAAGATTACATGATTTGATTTGATTTAAACATATAAAAAGACCAAAAGATTATCGATTATTTAAGATGCATACAATTTTAGGTTTATTTTTCTTTGGCAAAGAATCTATGTAGCTAACAGGAAAAAAGTAACACCTAACGTTTTTAGAACATTTCATAGGTTTACCGATTTCACCTTCTTAACTGATCGTTAAAGCAACCAATGTTAACAACCAATAATTAATGAGAACATTCATGTTTTTTCCCTCAGTTTAAGTTTTATTTAAACAGTTCTAGCGATTAAAAATATATGCGAGACAAATTAAAGAAACAGAAAAATAGTTTATACAAACTTAACAATAATAAAAAAAAAACAATGATGCTTTTGCAAATATTGTTTGTCACTCTGCCTACAGACTATGTCTAGTAATGCATAATGAACTGTGTACTCTTGTGGTGTACAATTAATAGGTATGTGAGCTATGGGGAAACATGATGCAAAACACTTTGTTCATTCATTCATCTTATTTGGACTGTGGGAGAAAACCGGCGTACCTGGAGGAAAGCCACCAAGCACAGGAAGAACATGCAAACTCCACGTCTGAGGGAGGAATCAAACCCTCGACCCTGGAGTTGCGAGGCTACAGTGCTAACCACTACGCCACTGTGTCGCTGCAAAACAAAGAAAATCGGTTGTTAGGTTTTCAATCCCAAATGACTAGCTAACTAAATTATTTATTATTCTTTTTAATTTTGCTTTTATAAAAGCCCTACTTTCAGTGTTCTCAGGGTGTTCCAGGTCTCTCGTGTTCCACTAGGATGAAGTGATTAGCGAAGATGAATGAATATGCGGTCTGCATAATTTTTTCAAGGCAGAACCTAAAGTGTCAAATGTAATGCTAATGTAATGCTACAGCTTGTAGCAGCAAAGTGTGCTACATACCCTTATACGGTGTGTAGCGTTGTTGTTGTTGTTGTTTCTGCTTCGCATTTTGTTTACCGAACGAGTGGCATGTGTAAGGGCAGTGCATAATTGTTAGTGAATTTGCAGCGGTGATGCTTCAGCGGCTTTTATTTTAACACCCTTCAGTCCCACAACATCTGTAGGGTGACTATTCGTCAGTCCTGCACACAGAGGACCGGTATTCGTACTTCGGTGCTGTAGCTTTCATGCATGAGAAATGCTAGGCAGCATGAAATTAAATGGCAATGGCAAATTAATTCTGGGCAACTTCCCTGCGCATGCTGAGTGAGGTTAGGATTCAGGCACGCAGAACTGGCTTTTAAATCACTCTTCGGATGGCCAATTATTTTTGCATGGAAATAAATTCCTAGTCAGTCGCGCTAATTGAAATAGCAAGTCATGTCGAAGCCGCTCTAGGTGTGGAAATTTTTAATTGCTCTCCCTTGTATGTTTTCACACACGCATAGCACTGTGCAAAGTAAACAGAATAGGTAGTAAATATTTCATACCGTCTCACATCCTAGGTGTGCCAGGTAAGCTAGTTTTTAAATGTTTTATTTTTATTTTTAAACAGCTTTTTATTTGAATTTGTCAGACTAAACAAGAAAAAAATTAGATGCTTCTACAAGGCTTTTTACGCCATTATAGACGCGTGTTATGTAATACAGTCAATTTAGCAGCACACTATTTGATAACTGTTCTAAGTGGAGAGTTTATTTTTTTTTCTTTTCGTTTCTTTTTTTTTTTTTGCTCTCAGTGACAGAAAAGAGGCCGTACGCTGTAATGGTGACTAATGCACAATCCACAAAGCTTAATGGAAAGCACTTAGCATCCATCTTTAAGCGATGATCGATGGATTCACTTTCCTAATTATCAGTTGGTGAAGAGAGAAATCCGAGGCCATGCCCCTTTCAGCAAAAAATATGTGGCTATTGGTTTAATCTTCATCAGGAAGTGAGGTGCAGAAAAAGTCTTTCACACTATTTGGCACTTTAATTTGACTGTAAATTGTATATTTATATATACTTAGAAGTATTTAATACTGAATAAATAAAATATATTTATTCATTTACATGTTTGATTATATGTTTGGGTTCAGTTTAGAGTAATGTGCACGGTCTCAGGAGAAAAAGAAATAAATGAAAGACAATCGAAAATACATAAAGTACATTTCTGTAAATTATAATCAAATTAAAGCAGGAAATGGAATGGTAATTTAATTCACAAATCAATCAACAATGAGTAACTTTATTAAAATAAAATAAGGAGTGATAGTAATTTTTTAAAAGTACTTTTACGATTCCTTTTGCAATTAATTGCATTTTTGCATATTTGCAATTCAGCAGAAATGTCCTTCCAATTAAAAATGTAAGAAAAAGATTTAAAGGCCATATCCAATGGTCACTAGTCCTAAGTTGTATATCACGTGTATTTACATTTCTGGAAGTTAAATTCTACAATAAGTTTGTTTTGATTTTTTAAAATGTATTTATTTATATATATTTTTTATGAGTGGCATTCCAAATTTCTCATAAATGAAGGGGTGAAAACTGACATTTACTGACAGATGACTTCAAGCACAGAATGTGAATGAGTGAATAAGATGGCTCAGAGCCCACTGCAGTTGTTCTTGTGAACATTCAGCGAGTGGAACGCCCAGCGAGTGGAAAATAACAACTTGTCTGTGGGAACTGTACACACAGTCATTCATCAATACCACTAACTCATTACAGGAACTCGTCCGAGAGTTCTTGCCACATCCCCCGTACAGTCCTGACCTCGCTCGAAGCAATTTCCACTTGTTTGAAGGGCATTAAAGGAGTTCCTGGAAGGCCAGCCTTTCGGATGTGAAGCAGACAGTCCGATCATCCAAGCACACTCAAAAGTCCCGGTTTGACTCGAACACACCTGATTGCAGGAAAATAAATCCTTATTGTTGTTTTTGATAAGTATAAACGAGGATGTAAAGATTGAACTTGAAGTTGTATGTAAATTCAATAAATGAATGTAGATCAAATATTAATGTAGATTGGCTGTTAAAGTCTTTGTATTGTTTTTATTTCCCCTGAAATGGATATCCATGCTCTTCGAACAAGATTTGTGTTTTTTGAACATATACAAGGTACATTTCTTTTAAAGGAGAATTAAAGGAAGAGTCAGCTATACTGGAGAAAGATTGAGAGATATGAATTCTATAGCAAAACAATGGAGCCATCCCTCCATTCAGTGCATTCAGTGCAAAGCTCCACCCCCTTCAAAGTAGTCAAAGATTTATTTTTTTGCCAAGGTAACTGCACTAACAACTGGGTTAGCTGACTAATATTAAGATAAAACTCTTTTTACTTAAAGGTGCCCAGTTGCCTATTTTGCTGGATTTGTGTTGTGTGACATTCACTACTTTCTTTGTTTTGTGTTTTGTTCTTTAGTTTTTTTTTCCCCCAGCCCACACTCAGAATGGACAGCTGGCATACTGTGAGGAGATATTCACTGAATTTGACTAATAGTCGATTGGATTGAAACGACTGACTGCTCCTTTAAATGTAATATATTTAACACCTACATATCTGATGATCTACCACAGATTTGTATACGTTTCACAAGATAAAGGATGGCGTTTGTATATATACAGTATAACAAAGATCATGCTAATTGCTCAACATTCCATCCACATTACCACTCGTTTTCTCTCCCGTCCACCACCGTTGTTTAAATTCCCGATGGCGTTATGTTTAAATCGGCTTCAGACTCGGAGCGTGATCTAGAGTTTAGGGGTCAAGTCGTGCAAGTTGTACAATTAAAAAGAAACGATGCTTCATTCATATGAAAAATCAATCAAATAATGTTGGCATGGAATCCTATGAGCATGCTCGATCCAAATGCGATTACCAGCTTTGAATAAGTCAACAAGCACTGTCAGGCTAGCCAGAGAGTATTAGCTAATTTGCTAATTTGGCAGTCATTCTGTTTTGCGCAAGAACTAAAAGTCTGATTTAATCGACTTGATAAGAGTCATTTGTTGCTTTCCTATTCTGTGAATTTAATAAACTGTTATTAATTGTGTCATCATAAAATATTCATATCTGAGCAACAAACAACAGGCAGGGTTTTTTTTGTTTGTTTGTTTTTGGGCGCAGGGGGTGTTACATGCACAGGGGGCATTGCTTGCTAGTCCATTAAATGTTTAGTAAACACTTCTAATTGCAGTAGTTCAGAGTCTGAGACTTAGGGTAGGAAGCTATACTGAGACGTTTTCACTGAATGCGGGATTCCTGGAAGATGGGTAAAGCACCTGCAGTGGTACACCATGCCATTTTTATTCTCTCAGTATTATAACCAGTTAGTCCCCTCCTTTCACACACCCTTTGCGTTTCTTCTATTGGACCAGCTTCATGTTTGTGAACCTCAGAAGCTCGTTTGCACCTTTTACAGTATACTATACTGGATTATACACAATTAAAAATATATTTAAAATTACTTTGTTATAGGAAAATAATCGACGACAGGGTTGCTATGTTCTTTATCGGCTGATTGTTTTCCTATAACAGCCTGTTCTGAGGTCTTCTCCTGTCACAGTAATTGGCCAGAGTTAACACTAACATTTTTTAAAAACTTATTAAAGAACAAGCACAGTTTGTTCTTTTTTGAAGTTGAAACGAAAAACCTTGCACTGCATACTAATGCCTGGTTAATTAAATAGCCGTGATGCGTTTCATTGTTTCCAGGCAGTGACGATTTAGAAAGGGCATTCAAGTCAAATGGGCCTTTTAGAATAACCGAACACAGTTATGAGAGTAAAAACTTCCTTTATTTCTCTATATAATTCCTTGCTACACTAATGTATTTATCCCACTCTTTCATTAGTCCTTGGATACCATCAAGGTAAAAAGTTTTCTCAGTATGCAAGGGCTGTGGTCAGACTGCCTGCTTCACGTCTGAAACACTAGCCTCCCAGGAACTCCTTCAGTGTCATAAAACGTGGAAATCACATGTTGTGAGGTCAGGACTGTATGGGGGATGTGGTGATAACTCCCAGCCGAGTTCTTGCAATGTGTAAGTTTTGTTGGAGAATGATTGTGTGCACAGTTCCCATAGACGGATGCGTCTTTTCCAGAAGTTCACGACAAGTAATCTGTCGATTTTCAAGGATCAGTCATTCCACTCTGAATGTTCACAGGAACGACTGCAGTGGGCTACGAACCACCAGCACCGGATCGTCATTCACGGACATACAGCGTTCTTTAAATTCAAATGATTTACTGCGGCTGAGAGTCTCGTCACGTACTGTGGTCGAAGTCATCTTAAAAATTTATTTTTTAAACAGTCAATTGGTTTGACGGCTTCACTCAGAAGTTTTAGCACAAGTCCCAGTTTGACTAGAGCACCCATCGTATAAACTGAAGTAATGCGCTATAGTTTCAGAGTTTACTAATGCACAGTTTAATATTCAGTTATTGCCTCAGACAAATATATTTGTTCTTGTTACTTAAAAGCAGGTGCTTAAATCTGACTTTTTGATGTTTATCCCATTATATTTCTGTAGATTCATCGAGCACTCGAGGTCACACCGTGGAACCTTTTGGGGTCACAAATCGGCTTAGTGCAAAAGCTGCAGAAACTGCACAGAAACACAAATTGAGATTGTGTTTTCAATACTCATTTTTTTTTTTCATGGAACCTTACTTGCTTTTGAGCTTTGAACTGTGAAACATTTGAAAGAAAAAAAAAATGAGAGAGAGAGACGTAGAGGAAAGCATAATGTGACTGTGCCGTCTCAAATGGATGTGTGGGCGGAAAGAACAATGAGTAACATTTAGGTCCTGAAAGCGTCGCGCGTTTCTGTACATGTGTGTGTCCATCTCCTCCACAATTATCTGTGTATGCCACCCACTGATGGATGAAAGTCAAGTAAATCTTTTTTTGGACTTGAAACTTGAAACACAGAAACGGATTTGCTGCAACAAGCGTGAGCTTTTGCTTGTCGCCTCAAGGAGGCAGTGTGCATCCACGGCAAACTTCACACCCAGCCATGAGCTCGGGGTTTTACTCGCATTCATCCAAGCTGGCTGTCATGCTGCTATCATTGTTCATTTTTGTTTGATTAATTTTTTCTTTCTTTAATTTTTTTCTCTTTTTTTTTTTTTTTGCTTAAGATGATGCATGAAAAGATGAAGAGCTGTTTAAAATTCATAGGTTGAAGTGGTTGTTGTGGCTGTGCCTTGTCCTTTGTCTGGTTTTAGTAGGAAGCTGGATGACCTGTTTAGATGTAATGTAGTAAGAGTCGATTTGTAGACGGGAGAATGAGTTGTAAGGAGAAAATACTAGTGCAATTGAGAAAAGAATGGTGGAAAAAAAAGAAGAAAATTGATGTATTGAAAAACTGGCTGTATTGAGAAATGATCCACTAGTGCTATGCTAGATCTTTTAGTTGAGTGGAGAAGACTGAATATTTTAAACAGATTTTTTTTTTTTCCCACCAATGTCATTTATTACTGTTCAGAGACCAACTTCAGTTCTAAATCGTCTTTTCGTAGTTTATAGTGAAAGTCAAATTAACACATTTTTTTCATTTTCTTTTTTGGTCTTGTTTGACCTGGCGAGGAGTGTTTCTTTTAAAGATTAGATCCCTCTTCAAAACAATGGTTTCATTTCTACTGGTATTTCTGCCAGAGAACAACAAATAAGCACTGTTCTTCACTACGCAAGCAGAGGCGGAAGGTACCTTGTTGTTATATTCTTTGTTACTGTCCAAAAGTGTATGTTTCATGCATCTGTACTCTACTCGAGTAGTTTTATTAGAGGATCCTTTTTACTTCTACTCCAGTACATCCTACAGCAAATATCTATACTTTCTTCTTCAGTACATTTCTGCATGGTGTAATGGAAATATCACATTTTAATTATGTATTAATTTGTAATTGTGCCACGTAGACTAGACGCTTTAAACTTGCTGAAGCTTAGAAACACAAGGCCGAGAATAGTACAGAAACAACCTGATTGTAATTGTCCCTGAATAAATGATAAGGTATGGACAACTGGTCTGGGTCAGATAAAGAGTTGAGTTTGAATGTAGGAACTTCATGTACGGGGCGTTGATTATGTTAGCAGAGATGTTCGTGTATAAAATGGGACAGCGAAGAGAAAGAGATCACCTTTCTCCATTCTGCAATTGTTTCCTGTATGAGACTGGTCCTTCTGCAGAAATATAAAATAAAACCTTTGTGACTTTGCTCTTACCCAGTGTATGAATTGCTTGTCTTTATAATATTTACAGAATTTCCACCACAATGGGAACATGCTACATAACCACAGCGGTGTGTAGCATTTAAAATAGGAATATCAACCACCTGCTGTCTATTATTTGTAATTGTGTGATTTGCCTTCCCTCTGTTAAAAGCAGGTGTTTGAAATCAGAAGTGGAAATGGTTGCAGGAAGCGAAGGAAACAGCACAGGTACATTTTTAAGGTACTCAAGTAGAAATGTAACTGGAGGACTTTTTACTTGATTAATATTTAATCCCGGCTACTTTTACTCAAGCCCAGGATTTGCGTACTTTGTACCATCACTGCACCAACTCCTGGGTAGTAAAGAAAAGTAATAAAAAACATAAACGGGTAAATTTCATTTGTGCAAACCGGAAACAAAACTAAGTGATGGAATCCTGTAATTAGTCCATGGATTACAAGGAATATCTATCTGTTAAAAGCAAACCTGCCACAATGAGTTCCCTGGTGAAATGCTCCCTCAGTCGTGGAAGAAGTAGCATCAAGCATGCCATCAGTCGTTCTTTCTTTCTTTACTTTATTTCCTTAAATTTTGGTAGCTGCCCTTACAAAAAAATGGAAGCTTTCACCGATGCCAAAAAAAAGAAAGAAAACAAAAAAGTCTTCTGAGTTGCTAGGTTGCAGGTCTGTAGTGCCCCCCTCCCCCTCCAATATCAGCTATTCTGAGCATTCTGATTGCAGGCAATGACCACTCCAGGTAGATGGAATCTGAAAGCCATGCACTTTTACAGAGGAAGGTCATATTCTTAGTAGAAAGCAGTTTACTTTCTCAGGAAAACCTCTTAGCGCACTCCGATTGGAAATGTCGGGTATGCCTCCCGGTCATGCTGACGAGCACGGGACCGGATTGAATTTTCTTTTGCCCCAAAGTCAAGTTTTTTGTCATTATTTTTTTATTTTTTTTTTTATTTGCCACATCGCGCCCCAGAGATGACATGCATATACGTAGAACACGTCTTTGTCTAACTTTGCAAATTTGTCTTTTGTACTGGTTAAGTTGAAAGTCTTTCCAAAAAAAGAACAAAACAAAAAAGGTGTAGTTCTTTTTTTTTTTTTGTTCTGACAAAAGAGCTCTTTAAAGCTGAATCCTCACAGGCAATAAATAAATAAATGCACGGTATTTTTAAACTGAACTTTAATTATCATACCATTATTATGAAACTTTGGCTTGTCTAAGCAGCTCGTTATTGAAATGTAGACATGATATTTAAATCAAAACGTAGAATAAATTGTGTGTGCGCTTTTACAGCTTCATCTCGCACTCTCATATGTAATTACATGCGAGATTGTCGCCTAAGCAAATTGCTGCTTCTTTTTTTCTAGCCTTGTCTCTGATTATATGTGGAAAGTGATATTTAAATATAAGGATGTAACAGACCCGGTTTACCAGAGTGAACTTTTAATTGTAATGGCATGTCGATGTCATGTCCAGCTCAGCACGTTTTGCTGTTATTTATGAATTTATTTGTATTAAATGATCTTTTTCAAGTGCTTGCGGACTACGTTACATAATGTGAACGTGTATACTGTAGAAGTGCGCTGCGGAACAAGCTAAACAGTAACACGTGTCCTTGGCGAAGAAACTGCTGAGGTCGGAAGTTTCGAGATATAGCAAAGGAAGCTTATAGAGCTTCGGGTAGCCTTGTATTGACAGCACCACAGTATATGGGACGTGAACTTTCGCTCCAGCATGCTGATGTTCCCCAGAGAGCGCAGGAGCTGGGTGGAGGTCTAAAGCTCAATTTCTCTGCAGTTGTATCCTTGTAGTTAGAGAAAAGAGAGAGAGAGAGAGAGAGAGAAAGAACACGCACATTTTCCACCAAGAAATTTGGATATGCTGAACATGAAAGATTTTTGTTTTAATAATAATAATGATGATGGGTTAAACAAGATTTTATTTATTTATTTATTTATTTATTTATTTATTAGCACATGAAGGTTCAAGCATACGTGATGGTTAGGCCTGTATTAGATCTGAACTGGTGGTGAAAATTATTGTTTGCAGTTACAGCTTATTGGTCCTTTGAAACCCTTATAATATTTGTACTGTTCGAGTCTGTTTCACCTGATACACACAGAGGCACAACGCTGCCCTTTATCACACCATCGGAGCCGGTCAGAGAGGTATATTAACTGATTTAAACTGTTAGCTCTTGTGTAAAGCATACCAGAAAAAAAAATTAGATAACAAATCGTGCAATTCTCTGCTTTATTACATCACCACCACCACCACCATCACCTTCTTGAACTGCTGACACAAGCCGCATCGGGCCCGTGGATTCATGCAGGATGAGAATTGAGCAATTTTAGTACATTGTGCCCTACAATAAAACATCTGTTATGTTGCTAGATTAGGAGCGAGATTGCTTTCTGTATGTACATGGCAGTGGTTTAAGAGTTAAACCTCCAAATATCCTGAAAGCTGCAGCCTCAGGCTAACTGGATTTGAGACCTTCGGGCTTTTGTGGTAAAATTGCACGGCTCATGCCAAGATGAAACGGCTGAATAAGTAACTTGGAAAAAAAAAAAGCCTTCAGGTAAGAAATATGAAAATCAGTGAATGTGCGTAATAGATTTTAACATAAGTTTCTTATGTTGAGGTAAAAGAAGTCCCTCATCACAGTAAGGAAAAGAGCACACACTTGTACATACACATACTCACACTCGCACTAATTTACCCCTACCAATTTTGATTTATATTAAATATCACTGATGTTATGAATTAGGACTATTGGGAGATAGCAAGTTAGTAATTAGATTCATAACCTCAAGCTAAACATGAACATTTGAAATGTGTAAAATGTAATAGTATTTATTAAAATGTGACACAATGCAGTAAGCTAAGGATAAATAAACATTAAAAGAAGCATCATGATTTCATTAATAATTAGGACTTGTTCTGAGCCTCATCAGACAAAATAAATCCCACTAATGGCCACTGCTGTTGGAGTCATGCTCGTTTTGTCTTTGTTTACTGTGCAAATTAGGTGGACCATTTAAAAGTCTAATGAAAGTCCAGGCTTGATTAAAGTCGCCTCAAGCCAGGGGAGGCATAAAACAAACTCTGAATTATGTCATATGTTGTCAATCAACACTAAGTGCATTTATTTACACTGACCCTAATATTACACTAATAATAATAGTAATAATAATACACTGGGGTAAAAATGCGTCATAAGAACACAGGTTGGAACAGTCTGGCAATGAGGGAGGTGGTGTAAACTTTTTTTATAATCTGTTCTTTAGGTAGATATTAGCCATGTAAACACTTCCTTCAATTCTTTCCCGCTTGTCTGAATAAATATACTCTTTCTGTTTGTTCCACATTGGGGTAATAGTGGATGACGTGGTGAATTTCCGCAAAGGAAATCTTGCTTCTGCTACTGACTGGGGAAAACTGTGATGTGAAAACAAACAACTCTCTCCCACCTGTCCTTAATGTCATCCACTGGGTCACTGGTTCGTGATGGCTCACCATTACATATGTGATAAAGCTTCCAACCAATCATAGATGAGACTGAATCCTTGTAAACGGTCATAACGCAGAAGGCGAGATTTATCGCATAACACGTGAAGCTTAAACAAGGCTCACATTTAGAGAGGAATTACTTCTTCTTTTTATAAGTTAGATTCTTATTACATTCTGTCAGCATATCAATGCACATCTATCAAGATTGTCCGTGTAAATGTAGCCAGTGCATGTTAGACATTCATGTAGTTATGTAGGTATTGGCCCTTACCTGTTATTGCCAATGATTTTAGGTTCATTGCCCTTGCCATACTTTTTTGCTCTAAATATCTGATCGTGATCTATAACTCCCCTTATTCCTTCCTCTCTCTCTCTCTCTCTCTCTCTCTCTCTCTCTCTCTCTCTCTCGCTCTCTTTACCTTTCGGTTTTATTCCAGCAACCAGCCAAGCTCACCGTTTCTTCTTTTTCAGGTTTTATTTCACCAGTCCAAGCAAACAGGTGTTGAATTGAATTGAAAGACTGCCATTTGCCATTTAACCTGTGCTAGAGAGAAGAAAGGCAAAAAAATTGGCGTCGATCCTGCTACTCTCGCAAACAGGAACACCGAGAGGTCTCGGTTGCTTGTAGGAGTGTTTTTACAAAGTGTATTTATAGCACCGTTTTCAGAACTGCGCCAAGACTAGCGAAAAAGAAAAAATAAATAAATAAAAAAGTGGGAGTCACGGTAATGACAGCAAAGGGAGTCGGGCTCACTTTCAGTCTCCTTTAAGGACACGTTAATTGCACTTCTTGTACAGTCAACCGAGAGTGGAGTGTTGGTAGAAGGCAATTATGGCAACTGCATGCCACAAATAAAAAAATCACAGGAGATCAAATGAGTTCATTTAGATTTATATAATGTTATCAAGGAGAACTGTTCCCTCAAAAGGCACTAAAATTAAATCTACTTCTGATGAAACCGGGAACGAACAATTACCAAAAGACAAACCAACATGGACGTACAATGCAGAGTAACAGCCAGCTATATTTGATAAAAAAAAAAAAAAAAAAAAAGAGTATACCTAATAATTGTTGTTATATTTTTATATTGATTATTAATGTTAATCTAGAAGGGAAGGCAGGGTTCGTTTATAAAGAAGTACTGTAATTGATTATTAATAAAAGGCTAAATAAAGATTAAAAACAATCATGTACTCAATGTACACTTTATTAGGAACACCCATACGTCTGGATGTTCATGCCGCTATCTAAAAAAAAAAAACAATCAGGTTGAACTGGTGCAGTGCACAGATTCAAATAAGGTGTGATCTCTGTGACTTGTGACTTGTGAGGCATGATTGTCGATAACAGGTTTGGGTATTTCAGAAACTCCAGGGAATTTCACCCACAACAGACTGTTGTTTACACAGAAAGGTGTGACAAGGAAAAAAAAAACACTGTGGGTTCTGTGGGTGAAAACTCTTCGCTGATAAGAGGTCAAAGGAAAATGGACAGATTAATTATGGGATTGGGAAACTTTTAGAAACTTATGCACAAAGGATGGAACATTTGAATGAATCTTTTTCTTTTAGTTTAGTTTTCAACTCTTTAAATTGTGTAAGTCTGTCCCCATGATGATGATATGAAATCCCCAGGAGATCAGCAGTATCTGTAATCGTCACATCAGCTTATTTGGTACAAGAAACCGTATCATAGTCACAGAGGTCACGTTTTTCATTTGTTCTGATGTTTGGCGTGAACTTAAGACCTAGGTCCACTTTCTCTATTTATTTATTGTTTTCTTTGTGCTGCTTCCACGTGATTGACTGATGTAGTTTTAGGAATTTCTTGGGTACAAAGTGAGTGCTCAAAGCGTTGGTTGATTCCTTCACACCATCTCGTACACGAGAAAAAAAAAAGGTTCTCAGAAACTGCGGTGTCTGGCAGGGTCCACCCACATTCCATCATCTCATTCTTGACCAGCTGTGCTGAAGTAGGCAAATGACTTGCTGATTTGTTGATGTGGGAGTGTCTAGTCGTGCCTAAAGTCCTCGAGACATGTCAGCCATGTTTGCTATATATTTTTCATTACTGTGTAGTAAAGAGGGGTGTGTGTGTGTGTGTGTGTCTCTACTGAGACTGTGACTGACAGGTCTTTGTCATAATCTTCGAAGTTAGCATGTCATTTGGAATATTAAGAACGATAAAAATATTAAGCAGTATACCTTTTATAGTAAAAGTCACTATATGTTGCGTTATGTGCTTTGTTTCATGTTTTGATCAAGATTTCAATTTCAGTTTCTAATTAAAATTTTATTTGCCATTAAATAAATTGCAATAGAGAGTACAATTAAATAATAATTTTTTTTTTCAATAAAAGTCATATAAGAATATGAAAATGTTATTTGTTATTGTAAGAAATTTAGGCTGTAAATATGTCAATATTTACAAAAGTTACCAAAATAAAATGATAAAATAGAACTCATGAAATACAACTGCAGTGGATGCACTGTACACTGTTTAGCCATAACATTATGACCACTGACAGGTGGAGTGAATAACATTTTAATTATCTCCTTACAGTGGTACTTGAAGTGGGAGGGATGTTGGGTCGCAAGTGAACAGTTTGTTCTTTAAAAAGGGGGGAAGATTTGACAAACTTGATCGACACTATATTTACAAGCACTATATTGTGAGGTCTAGACGACTGGGTCAAAGCAACTAAGAAACGGCAGGTCTTGTGAGATGTTCCTGGTCTGCAGTGGTCAGGACCTACCAAACATGGTCAAAGGAAAGAAATCCGGCGAACTGGCGACAGGTTTATGGGTGGCCAAGGCTCATTGATGCACATGAGGAACGAAGGCTGGCTTGTGTAGTCCGATCCGATAGAAGAGCTACTGTAGCTCAAATTGCTGAAAAATGCTGGTTCTGGATGGTCTCTAAATTCTCCAGATCAATCGAGCACCTGTGGGATATAATGGTTAAACAAGTTCAAACCATGTTGGCCACCTACCTCACATCTTAGAGAACCCACAGGATCTTGCTACAGACGGTTTGGTGCCAGATGCCACAGCACACCTTCAGAGGTCTAGTGGGGTCCATGCCCCTACAGGTCAGGGCTGTTTTGTGGCAAAAGATGTTATGTTATGGCTGATCAGTGTATTAACTGCTTCCTAAGTTGCATGAAATTTCTGTTAAAAAATTAAACAATACTGGATGCATTCTGACCCAAGATGAATGCTTTCTGTTTCATGCACGTGGAGAGTTTAAGCTTTTAAAGGCAGATATCGCGACGCCTAGTTTGTCACACATTAATTAGATTTTTTAAATTTCCCTCTAGTTTTTGAAAAGGATTGTAAAGCCTTCCATGTGACAAGGGATTTCTTGCTTGACATTTAAAAAAAAAAAAAAAGTGAGTAGTTGAACACATGCCCTAGAAGCAGATGTTTTTGTAATTGTGTCCCAAATCCTGCTGATTGCTGTTGGACCTTATGAAAGTGATGGAGCATAGACATGCCGTGCCCTGAATTAGAAACGAGCTGCATGGAAACCAGATGTATGGAGATATTTTATCTACAATTAATTCATCATTTAATGCTAATCTATTATTGACCATTTTCCAAGTCCCAAGGCCAAGAGTGAAAAGAAACTGTCAGTTTCTTCAGGGTTAGAAAATCGAGGCATGCTCACGGAATGAGATTTCTGCCAAAAAAAAAAAGTAAACAAAAATAAATTAATTAAAAGTAAAAAAAAAAAAACACTTAATATTAAATACAAAATAAAAAGTTTTTTTCGGTTTTGCTGCTGAGTTTTTAATTTTTTGTTCGTCAGCTTTTTATTTTCGCTGCTGAATTTTACATTTGCTCTTCTGACACATACAGTATGTATCGTGAGGTTACGGGACTGCGTTCTCATTGGCTAGCTGATCTCTGGCGGACTGCATTTTCACTGGCCAGCTGTTTAAATCTCCACTACATTATCAGGATAAAACCATTGTAATGTTTGTTTATATTTCTAATTAAGTTGTTTATATATTTAAGGGTTTTATGATCTATGCATAGAACAAAGGTGTTTTATGCGCAGTTATTCCGAATCTTGATAGTTCAGCTATAATCGTTGCTGATTTGGTAAGAGTTATTAAATAATTTTAATTTTTTTATGTAACAACACTTGTCATTAGCTTTGCATTTTTGGCTTTTAAGGTCTTGGGCCATTAGCTTTGCTGATCCAAATCCATTTTTATATCTCATTATCTTTTATTAAGATATATCCAGAAAATACACAATATATGTACATAATATAAAAAAAATTACTTCCGCAGGCAAAATTTCAGTATTTAGTGAGACTTCCTTTTTCACTTTGCACATCATATATTCTTTGAACTTTCCTCAAGCAGTCCTTCAGGGCTTCCTTCAGCCCTTTCCAGAGTTCTTTGTTACACCTAGGCTGCCTTTTTCTTTCTTTCTTTCTTCATATGAACCCATACTGTCTCTATGATACTCTGCGGAGGCCAGTCCATGGTATTTTATCAGATTTTCATATCTATTTTTTATCTTATCATCATGCTGAATTACAACCTGTCTGTACTTTTCATCATTTATGATCCCATCAATGCAGATAATACCACCAACACCACTGGCAGATACTGTATATAGCCCCTAAACCATGACACGCCCTCTACAATGCTTCACTAGAAGCTTGCAAGCACTTATTATTCGACCTCTCTTTAGCTCTTCTTCTCACATACAGTACTGTACCGTCAAAGATTGCATCTGAGAATTTCTGACTTCCATGCATATGACTTTTTTTTCTTTTTTCCCCACTGATCTTCACTTCAGTCTTTGTTTGCTTTGACATATCTCAGCCTCTTCTCCCTGTTTCCCGTGAAAAGTGCTTTCTTGGCTACAGTCCTTCCACAGAGGCCATGCCTGATGAAGCTTCTTTAGACTGTGGATCAACTAAGCTGCCAGGTGCTGAGCCAGGTCCTTGCTGGACGACTTGTGGTTTCTCAAAGATGAATAAACATCTCATCAGATTTTGACAGTTTTCTTGGTCTTCCATTCGCATTTTTACTCTTTAACCTTTCCAGACACTTTCTTATTTCTTCAACAGCTTGAAAATCACATCCTCAGTATCCAGTTTGTTTGCTGATTTCCCTTTGAGAGTGGCTTTGATGATGCACAAATTACAATTTTATGCCGGTCACGTTGTGTTCAATGATCTTTTGGAATTTTGAATTACATGATGTGACTGAAGCTTTCCAAGATTTAAACTCGTACAGTATATGCATGTAATGCACTACAGGGAAAAAGAAAACACTGATTAAGACCCAATTTGGACCCATACGGTCATAACCAGAAGTAGGTCAACCTATCAATAAGAAACTTTTCACATGAGTTTAATTAAACTTAGGTTAAGACAATTTTGTCTGCCCGGAAGAGTTTAAGACATGCTTAGTGCGAGAGGAGGAATTTTCTGGTTGTATTCCATAAGGAGGCTGAGAAATGAATATATTTATATATATATTTACATACACCAATCAGCCATAACATTAAAACCACCTAGGTTTTGGGTTTTTTACCACCAGGGCAGCTCTGGCCTCTGGGGGTGTGGCTCCGCAGAGTCTCTGGGGTGTGGCTCTGCAGCTCTTCTGGGAGCCATTTGTATATCGTGTGTGTGTGTGTGTGTGTGCGTGCCTATAATGCCCCCCCCCCCCCCCCCCCCCCCCCATGTACTTTCTTTTCTATTGCACCTTAAATTTTCCTGTCAAAACCAATCATACAGTATAAAACACCCTGTCTTCATGTGACACATTCTTTAACAAATTCATTTTGTTTGGCTCGAATGTGACCATTTTTTATTTTCCTTTGCCTAACGTTGTGGCAGCTAGTCCAGGTCTCTGTTAGCTTTGGAGTTTGTGCTGTGTTCTTTCCTTCTGGACGATTTTGCAGAGTTATGACATTGAACGGGATTAAAATCAGGACTCAAGGACGAGTCCGCTAAGGCATATCTGTTTTCTTATTTTAAAGGAAGAACACTTGCGTAGCTCCTGTAACAGTGATGGCTGGATCATGTGCTATTGTGCTGTTGAAAGACACGCTTCCTTCCTCCCTCACGCCGAGGTTTCTGGCAGGTTTTAATCAAGGACAGCTTGGTATTGCATACCACTTATTTTCCAATCAATTCTGACAAGGTTGTCAGTGCCTGCTGCTACGAGCTGCACACTTTATGTGGATCTGATTAGTGAACAGTGTATGATTTGCCTTAATGTTATGGGTAACAATTTTTAACGTCATCAGATGTCTTTTAAAGACTGAATTCTGTGGAAATCAAGTTTATGTTTTTCATTTTCAAACCTTTGTATGTGTTTCTTTTTTTTATTATTATTTTTTCTTTCTTTCTGTATTCCCTCGTTTCTTTCTGTAATGTACAGTATTGTCCTGGACCTGTGATTTGAATAAGTTGAAGGAGAGTTCAAACTCCGCGAGTCTACAGAAGTATTACTGCCTCTCTTTTCCTTCCATTTTCTTTCCTTGTTATATCTCTGGGCATTTTTGGTGCAACTCGTCATTCCAATTTCTCTCTTTTTTTTTTTTGAGAGATGACTGTAACAGTCACAGTGATGACAGTAAAAGGGGCTGCATCATTATGCGTGTTGCAAAGCCAGTGTTAAGTCCAACTGCGAAGAAAAGCTTGGATTTGAGCTTGATCTATACTTACATGTCGTGTGAGACAGAACTTGTGTAACCGATCAGAAGCAAACAGTGCTGCTAGGAATGTGTCTGAAAAACAATTCATTCTTGTTTTGTACCAAACATTGTGCAATTTGTTCAGTCAAGGGAAAAAAAAAAAACGTTCCAAACCCTTGAATAAAGCACTCAATTTCGATACTGCATTGACAAGAAGATCATTATGTAGAAAAGACAGAGGTAGGTTTGAGTGTGTGTGTGTGTGTGTGTGTGTGTGTGTGTGTGTGTGTGTGTGTGTGTGTGTGTGTGTGTGAGAGTGAGATGGTCTTGGTGTTGACAGCGGCTAGTGTGATGTAGGTTTGGCTGCGTAACTGCAACTGGCGCTGAGATGCATTAGTTTGAAATGGGAAGCAACTGAAAGTCAGAGGGATAGAAGCTCAAATAAATGTACCTTGACAGTGAGCAGGCACAGCCAGATGGCTGTCACATCACTCTTTCTCCAAATTTACAGAATGCTGGCTTGCACTAGGTTTTTCCCCTGTGTTTTTTTTTTTTTCCTTCTGTTTTTTTTTTTTAATGGTCTGGCGTGTACTACATGGGTTTTAGGTTCTGGCAGCAGCACCACCACGCACCACTTTAGATGTTTTAAATCAAGAAGTTCAAAGAGACATCACACTTGAATACCTGTGTGTGGTAAGTGTGTCTTTTAATGTTTATCATTACAGCGTTTTGGGACTTGTCGGACCTTAAACGCATTAACTTTGGGAGTTTTAAAGTTTATTTTAAACAGTCTCGATGTCTATCTGTATCTGCAAATGTGAACCCTACAACTATTCCTGCGAAGAAAACTTTTGCAGAACATCACTTCTGAACTTCCTCGAGGTTTGTAATTGGCTTCTTTATACTGTAAGTGGTCTTTCTGGTGAGTTTTCTGTCTAATGTGGCTGTCATCGATGACAAGAGTGGAGTGTCTGCCATATATGAACTATATGATTGTACTTGACAGACATGGTTACATAATATAGCTTCATCAGATTTTATTTTTAGTTTTGGGTTTAGGTTTCTCACCTGCTACGAAGAAGGTCTGCCTTCAAATCCCCGCCAATGTCCACAGTCTGGTTCTGTATGCTTGGCATCCTTAGTGCCAGTCCCAAGACCAGATCGACTGTGAGTGATGAGTCAGGAAAGGCATCCGGCATAAGACCCTGTGCCAAGGTATATGTGCGGATCGGGTGGTTCGCTATGGAGGGCCCTTAACGGTAGCAGCTGAAAGAACATGACTTTTGCTTCTGGCTTTGGAACATTCCAGAAAGATCATAAAGGTTCACTGGACACGCTATTAAAATTTAATATGATTTTGGGAGGGTGCAAAATAATAATCTGCCAATCAAAACTGGATTCTTCAATGGAGCAATCCTTTTTTTTCATCCTCCATTCCTTCCCCCTCCCTTACTTGTACAAATATTCTTCAAGATATATAAAATATAATGTGTAAGATAAATCTAGAGCTGCACCGATTGGCAAATTCAGTTGTTTGTTCTTAATAAATGTTGGACTATTAAGAAAGTTTTTCTTTAAAACCGCACATGGTTACAGGGCATTCTGTCCTCAGACATGTGACCGCTAGTTGACTGGATCTTTTCGAATTGCTGCTTTTGTCCTGATGAGGCTGCGAGAGGAAGGCGTGTTTCACATGTCCTCACAGAGCCAAGGATTGGATTGGAGGGTTTCTCTATTGATTAGACAGAACATAACTAATATGTTTGAACAGCTGTAACATCGCTGATGGTGATTGGACGTTTGTTCGGCCTGTCATTTTATGAAAACGCTACTTTACCAGGTCACTGTAGTAAAGTTTCACTTTACTTTTCACTTTGTGAATGTCATCAGGAATTTAGGGGATGTTGGGGGTAGGTTTGGTTGGCATTGGGTGGGATTTGGGTTTAAAGCATAGACTGTTCGGTTCAAGGAATAAAAAAAAAAAAAAGAAAAAAAGTCAAGCGTGGTATCCACCTACTTATTTGAGACATACTGCGACATTAAAAAAACTGACTCATCATGCATCTTTAAGCAAAGCATATTACAAGACTAATTTTTTTGGGGGGGAATTTTTTCCCCGATTTTCTCCCTAATTTAGTCGTGTCCAATTCCTCCCCGTCACTAGGGGGCTCCCACATTAAGGCTACTACTACCACTCAGCCGGGAGGGCCGAAGACTATCACGTGTTTCCTCCAAACCACGTGACGCCAGCCGACGGCATCTTTTCGAACTGCTCGCTCGCGCACCATTGGGGGCGGCGTAACACACTCGGAGGACAGCGCTATCCGCTCCCTCCGTTGCGCGAGCTCACAGACGCCCCTGACTGGCTGTAGAGCCGTGATTAATGTGGGAGCACTAAGTACCTCTCGTCCCTCCCCTCTGAGAGAGCTCGGCCAATCAGCTCTCTCAGAGGGGAGAGCTGATTGGTCTCTCTAGACCTCCGGCTGCGAGAGGTTACAGCATCACCCGGGATTCGAACTGGCGATCTCCGGATGATAGGGCGAGTGCTTTTACCACTGCGCCACTCGGAGGCCCACAACTTATTTGTACTTATTTTTAGGAGACCAAAAATCTGGTTTTCGTGGGCTCTATATAGCAGAGGCTCTATAAATATAAGCATATTTCTTTTGGGGCAGGTTTATGTACAGTAGAAGAGCATTAGTTATACGGTTTTATCAGTTCCCCATTTTCCAGACCTGACCCCTAACAATCCATTTCATTTGTTGAATCTTGTTTTTCCTTCTGCAGAGAGACAGTTTAGAGTATTTTCAGTGGGGCATGTTAAAAAATAAAAAAACACACTCATCATTCTCTCTCTCTCACGAGGCTCGTCAGTGTGGAGGTGAGAGCTGCAGAGTGAGACCCGCTGTCTTTGTCAATACGCTAGCTGTCGCGGCTGTGGATCTCGATGTGTCATTTGACCTGCAAAACAAAAGGTGCGACCAAAGTGAAATAAGGATCGTTGTAGGGCAGAGAAGTGAGCGGAGAACAACATCCTAAAATGCTAATCACGGAAATTCTGTCTGCTTTCGCCGATGCAGTGGCATCTCCCTTTTTTTATTCTTATGTCGCTGTGGGTGTTTTGACTGCTTGCTTCTGTTTACAGAAAACATGCAGGATAATTTACAGAGTAGAAAAGTGAGAAATCATGAGGGGGAAAAAGGAAGAAAAGGAAATGGTTTCCCAGTCCAAAAAGTAGTGGAAAGCTTACAGTATTCGTTAGCATGATGTCATGAAATGTAATTATTGAAGAAAACCTGTGCTTTGATTTTTAAGCACAACACATTTTAAAAGTATATATTTGCTTTGAAACGTATTCGTCATTTTATCGCCCTTGAGGTTAAGGCCAAATCTGAAGAATTAAATTCAGTTGAATGGATCCTAATTCATTATTCCGTTCCATTTTGCATTCAAAAGTATGTACTGTATGTAACAGTTAATTCATTATTCTAGACATGTGTGCTGTATAAATTGCATGGAGATCAGCTGATTTGCCGAGCATATGAATTAGTCATTGTGGTGTTTTTGTGGAGAAACCTTGGCTTTGAGGTAGAACTCATTAGCTTAACTGTGAAAAGTTCTTACTCGTTTTTCTCTCATTAAAACGACAACGGCTTGGAACTGATGCTTAGCTATGCTGTTGCTTAGACTTTGCTGCTGGATATCCTTCATAGTGTCAAAGGATTTGTTCAAAATTGATAGTAATTAAATTAGAGCTGTGAGATTTATTTATTCTTTGTTCCTCACGTGCGATTGGGAAAGTCGGGTATCAGGTTCCATCGTTTCTATAGCAGTGGTGTTTTATTCATGGGCCTTGTTGCTAGCCCGATGCCCAACCCTTCTCCCGTCTCATCTGGACCAGCAAAATCTGAGTGATTTTATATGGGCATAGGTTTTTTTTTAAACAAATTAATTAAAAAATGACTACTTTATGTTAATTATTCTAATAAAATAAATTGATACTAAATAAATTATTTTTATTATATGATTAGAATTTATTTTATATTTTTAAAATTGTCATTATTTTATTTATTTAAAAAATTTAAATTTATTAGAATGGATTTTGAATGATTATTGATAAATAAAAAAAATTAGGGTGTAATAATGCAATTTAAAAATGACCATTTTATACTAATAACTATAACAAAAATACAAAATAAATTCATTTACTAAATAAATTCTTTATATACTTGGATAAAAATGTTTATATTATCGATCGAAAATTTTATGAATGATTACTGATTAGTATTTTTTAAAAAGTTTTTCTAACATAATGAAATTATTTATTTAAAGTTTTTATTTATTAGAATATGCTTTGGATCTGTAGCAAATAGTGCAAACAGTGGATCTTCTTGTAAATACTGGATATTTAAAGGATTTAACAATAAAAGAAACACATCATTTGCACTGTTTGCTATAGTTGGCAGTATTCTTATTTTTGCACAGTTTTCTTGATCGAGTTGATGGGAACTGTGTGTTTTTGTAACATGAAATGCCAGAGCAACTGGGAAGTGGTCTTGCGTATTATTCCAGCTCCGAGTTCCTTCCCCCATTTACAGAGTGACATCAAATCAGCACGGCTGCTCACGGAATTAGAAATAAACAAAGTAAAACCTTTTACCTTAAAATGAGTTATCCTGTAGTACATTCAAGTATTAGCTTTAGATTAGTCGACATACAGATACGCTGACTATACAGTGTGCCGTTTGAGGGGTGGAAAAATATGCATACTGTAGCCTACCCCGAGTTAACATGAACATGGGCGCGTTTCCCACTTTGTCTGTCAAAACGGAGAGATTGAAAGTGACCCACTTCTTCATGAAGAATGCAGTTTCCTCATGTTTTTAAACTGTTTTTACTTTTACACAGAATCCATGGATGCTTTTCTTTAAAAAAACAAAAAAAAAAACAATTACATGAGAGTGCACGGTGGTTTAGAGGTTAGCACTGTCGCTTTGCACCTCCAGGGTTGTGGTTCGATCCCAGCTCTGTGTGCATGGAGTTTGCATGTTCTCCTCGTTCTTGATGGGTTTCCTCCTGGTACTCCTGTTTCCTCCCACAGCCAAAAGACATGCAGGTTAGGCTAATCAGCGTTCCCGAATTCCCCAGACAGACCAAAACACCAACAGAAATATATATATGACTTGTGAATAGAGCATTCGAGAATGATGTTAGACTGAATTAACTGAGAAAATCACACAGCACTAGATTCACACCAAACAGATATTAAGCTGATGTTTTGCTCTGCATATTTGTTTTATTTCCTCTGCGTTATACTTCAAGAAGTCTGTGTAGGAACTCCGTTGGGTGTCGTTCTGTTTCTGTTGAGTCACCTGATTATCAGGATTCGGAGGATCTGTGAATAGTTCAGTCGGTGAATCTTTGCTTGGCGCTACTCACCACAGGGCAGTGAAATGTAATGCAATGTAATTCTTGCAAAAGTGTACATTTGACATTTTGTCTTTTGCTAGTTTGCTGCATAAACAAAGGAAAAAAACAAGTCCTTGCATACCTCATCCTCGGTGCACTTTGACACGTTTGAGATAAAGTCAATTGTTAGGACTACGTCAAGGCTGATGCAACTCTGTGACACAGTCCTGCAGTTCACAGTCTTTTTAGCAAGTCAACTTCACAGACTTTGTAAAAATCCATCTTATGCAATCAATACTTTTGTCTGAACCTGGTTTCAAAATTTGCATGTGTTTATTTTCATTTTTATTCTTTATTTTTTTCCAACATCTCCTGCATGACTGTCCGTCCGTCAGTCAGTCAGGGTTTACATAATTCCTCCTAACACTCATATGAACACGTTAGATTCAGGACTAAACTGGTTTTTTATGAATTTCCCAACCCCAGCTCACATCCGTGTTGTCTTTTTGTACACACGGAGGCTACAAGATGATGTGACAGACGAGCAACACAAGAGTGACGTAAAAGCGAAATCGACGTGACCTGCTTTCAGCCAGATTTCAGGCCAGCTTTCCTCTTACCTATTCATGTATTCTTTGTCAGAGCTTTAATGAAGGTTGCTTATGTTTTGCTGTCCCTCCTCTCTCCCTCTCCCTTTCTCTCTGGCGTTATTTATTTATTTATTTATTTATTTATTTTTATATATAACACTGCTGTGTATGACTCACATTTGGTGAAGAGATGATTAGATTGGGTGAGAGGAAGTCTGTTGGCACACCATGTGCCGTTAGTCTTGTTCTTCAGGAACCGGGTTCCAGAAAAGCGATTGCGGGTCCTTGAAAAAAGCCGACACATGGATATTAATCTTCATGTAGAGACAACAGACCCGTGTCCTGCCTCATTCTAAAAATGGTAGATGAGGGAACACTGTGAGGTGAAATACACTTAGGGCGATGTACATAACATGCCATATGTTTGTTCGCAGGCTGTAACAAGGTTACTTTTTTTTTTTTTTTTAGGAACATGTTAGAAAGCTTGTGAGATTAATGAGGACTTGCTTGACTGGAGTTTTTTTTTTGTTTTTTTCCCCCTCATTTGAGAAAGTTATGTGTGTGGCGTGTGTAAGAGGTGTGAGAAGTGACATTTAAATACTTTACAAGAGAAGGTTATATTATAAAATGTAATGAATCATTGTTGATTTTTAATAGAGGTGTACCGATTTGCAAATTTCTCAGCCAATACCAGTTACCAATTAAAAAAAACAAGTCTGACCTGCTGATTTAGATTTTATTTATTTATTTTTCCTATGACTTATATTTGACAGCATACAAAAAAAAAAAAATCCAGGTAAGTGTTGAGAGCTTTTCTTGTACAAATAAAATCAAACTGAAAATGGAAATTCAACTGGGATGGTAAAGGCTATCACTTGCTCCTTTTGAGGCACACTGTTACACGATTGGATAGTGCTGCTATGATTGATGCGAGTGTGCACCCATTTATATTAGATTTTACATTCACAGCATTTGATGGAAGCCCTAGTCCAGAGTGACCTACATTTTATCTAATTTTTCTGTACATCTGATCAGTTAAGGGTTAAGGGCCTTGCTTAAAAGCCCAACAGAGACCCGCCGATCAGTAGGCCAATACCTTAACCACTGAGCTACCCCCACCCCTTTACCCAACACCCTGAGAGCCCCTGGCTGTGAATGGCTGTCAAAGGGTTCAAACGCAAGATCTCATGAAGATGGAGTGCTTTTGTCGTGCCACCCGGAAGCACGTGTACGACCGGCTCAGAAAACCAATCATCACGGCTTTACACCAAAATCTTTTTAAATAACAGCCACTGTATTCACCCTGAAACAAGTAGTTTCACCGCAAGTGACTGGTTTTGATTTGTGATCAAAAGCACATTTTAACGAGCATGAAAACGATAAGCTACTGTAGTCTTGAAGATTCATTAGCTAGTTCCTCAGAATACTGATAGACTATTATTCTGGCCAACAGCTATAATGTTTATTCTTTAAACACTATATTTACTGTACTTGCTAACAAATGTGAACAGCCCAATCTTTGCACTAAGCGTTTGGAATGAACTCGCTGTAATGTTTTTTTCGAACATAATAGCTATATGGTACAGTAAATGATAAACGGTGACGGTGGTTAAAATCTCCATGCTCAGTAGTTTGCTCGACATCGAAGCTACACAAACAGTAACTGTAGGTTATAACCTTACTCATAACTCACATTTGAGTTATAAGCTACTGTTTTAATAATAATAATAATAATAATAATAATAATAATAGTAATGATGATGATAAAAAGACTACCACATCCCAAATGTGTGCTCTTGGACTCAGATCTGGTGTCTGGAGAAGCCACTAAAGTACATTAACCTTCTTGGAACCAGTTGGATATGACTTGACTCGTGTTTTATTAAATTGCGTAATTGAGTAAATTGTGGTCGTAAAGGGAATGAACGTGGTCAGGAGCAACATTCGGTATAGAATGTGGCATTTAAATGACTCTCAGTTGGCTCAGAGTGTGTGCCAAGAAAACGTTCCTCCAAACCGTTTCACCACCCTCTGTGTGCATGGATCCAGCCAGGTCCATGAATCCATGCCTGTCGATGCCAAAGTCTAACCCTAACTCCTGCATGTCGCAACAGAAACTGACTTTTATTTATCTGGCCATTTTTCCGATCTTTAATTGTCCGGATTTGGTGAGCCGTTCCCCAGTGTAGGCTCAGATTCCAGTGCTTGGCTTGACGGGAGTTGAAATCCAAATTGCTTTTGTAGCCCATCTGTTTCAGGGTTTGGCGTGTTAAGGTTACTGAGATGTTTTGTGTCACGTAGCTTCCTCTTGTGAGTGGAAATACAAACTTGAAGAACGTTTATGTCATGAAGAACATGTTTCAATCTGTCAGACTTAACATTCAAACTAATTATTATTATCTATTACACAACAGCTAGTTCCAACTGAGTAGTCTGATTGGACGAGAGCCATTCCATGAGTGGTGATATAAAGCATAACAGCACTGTATACATCACTATATGTGTCAGTCCATGTGACATGTGTTCTAACAATCGTTAATTAAACTAAATGCATAGGTGAAAGTTGGTCGGTACGAGCCGCAGTACTGGAAAGCGGAGAGAGCAGCTGCCTGCCAAAACCCACATTCAAAACTAGTCAGCCATCTGATAATGTTATGTCATCTTAAATAACACTTTGTCTTCTTAGTAACTGTTGTTAAGTTGTTTCAGAATTGCTTCAGAATTGTTTGTGTTGTTCTGTTCATGGGTAACACGAGCTACAAAGCTAACTTTTACATAGTTAATTTTTTTGTTGTTGTTTGTTTGTTTATCTCCGCCATCTTTTCAGAGGTGGATTTTGGAAATGGTGTCTATTATCCGGATGGAAAAATTAAGGTACACACGAACCAAATCCTTGAATAAATTTTTGGATATTTTTTTTTTAATTAAGTATTGTGTTAAATGTGTAGCTATGTTTTCAATTTGTTGGTTGGTAATAATATAAAATGAATAAATATATTAATAATAATAAAAATTAAAAGGTTGCGACTATCTTGCACTTTGAAAACATAGACAATAACACCGCTGCTGTTACACTTTATTCCATTCCTCGTGTTGCATTCATACTGTCATGCCTTCATGCCATATTCTACTATATTGAACATTCTTTACATTTTTAGATTTTTCCATTTAATTGTTTTTTTCTATTGCAACTTTTGTAAGTTGTATAGTTGTATACTTACCCCATTAAAAAAAAGAATATACTGTATATATCCTACCTTTTACTTTATTTTTTAAGGTCATTAACAATTGTATAAGCATCTCACTGCATATCATACATATTGTGTATGGTTGAATATGTGATGAATAACATTTGATTTTGTGGGCACTAGGGTGTGTGAGGGATTGTACACCCTACATAGTGTACTAGCTTTCCATTAAATGCTATCTGGGATTCAACCCTGAAACCCCCCAAATTAGGTGCTATTCTAAAGCAGAATAAGGAGAAATATCCTAACTTTCTCAGGTTTGTACAGGGTCACCTTACAAACATCATGATCTGGTGATATTAAAATGATGTTTGTAGAACTGTTGTCTAAAAGCGATATCGTACAACGAGGGCACAAGTCAACTGCTGAAGATATCACAGCCATGCTGATAATCAATACAACAGCATGACCTTAAGAGAATGCACTCGAGGTCGTGCTGTCGTATGGAATATCGACTGCGATAACTTCGCCTAGTGCCCTCGTGCCTACGACCTCATCACAGCTGTGCTGATATGCAGCACTCCATCTCATGTGCTATTGCTTAATTATCCATCCTATTATTATCATCATTACACTTAGTGATGCTGGGGACTGTGTAAGTGATCAGCTGTAATTTCACACCATTAAGCCTCAATAAACAACATACACAGTTTAGACAGATCAAACAGCAACTTTTTAACAACATGGCCTCAGGCTTCCAAACTTTTAAACTGATGCCTGAGGCTTCGACAAAAGGAAAATTTCAAAGGTTGAGTTTCTCCTTTGTCCCTCTTGACCTTTCATCTCGGTAAACTTAACCTTTTAAAGAAGACAAGTTGAATCAGCGCTCATAAAGACAGACACGCAAACTATTTTCTCTCATATCACACCGATAGTTGTTTTACCCTCACACATACATAGACTCACTTTGTTTAATCTATTGAACGGGTATAAAACAGACATTTTTTTTTTTACGATGCTAGAAATGGTCCTGAATTGTGTTGTGGAGTTCTACATGACTTCTGGATATAAAGCAAGCGTGTCAGGTTATTAAGGGATTGTGAGCTGCGTTAGTTTCTCACTTTTTGTTTTGCGCAGATTGCTCTCAGAGTTGTAGATGATGCCCTTGTGCTTATGTTTCTTTCTGGTATATCATTAATGGTTCACATATGGCAGTAAAGGAAGCCGTGTATTTACTGTTCAATGTATTTATGTAATTGTAGCCCTTGTTCTCCTCTTGCGCTCTCTCTCTCTCTCTTTTTTTTTTTAAGATCCCATGCTGACTTACTGCAGAAGGTTTCACTTTTCGGCATGAGAGACCGGTTCTGGCTTTAATTATGAACACGCTCTGATTGTAATTAGCGGTTAACAGCAAACGTTACCCCGTGATTGCATTGTTTTCTTTTAAACAAAGGAAAGACTGATGGAATTTCATTTAATAGCATGCAGTTTTTCAATTAGACCGAGGAGCTCTGGTTCAATGGAGCAAGCCGTTGAGACCATTTAGGAGGTGGAACTGCGATACTGCGTAACCTTCCATAAAACAAACAAAGAAAAAGAAAATGAAAAAAACAAAACACTGACTCTAAAGAGGTGCCAGGGCGAATAAACGAAAACAAACGTGGAATACTTTTGTCATTCTAGTTATTTATTTTAGCGAAAATTTTGTGATTGTTATCCGCTGCGATTTAAAAAGTTTCTGAACAAAAAAAAAAAAAAAAAGGAAATTATCTTTTATGCTTGTTTGTTTTTGTAACTTTTATTCATTTTGCTTTTTGTTTTGTTTTTCCGGCACACTAAATGTGTGTTCACTCGGAATGAATAGAAATAAACGTTAAAGCCGAACCACTCTAGGATGCGTTCAGCCCAGTGCACAATTGCTATGCAGCGCGTATCGGTACGATGGGTAATTTCTGTTTCGAAGATAAAAACTCGTTTGTCACGAGCGCCGTAGACTGATACGATGTCTTCATCTATTTATTTATTCATTTATGACTCCAAGGCTTTTCTTCTCAGGGTCTCGGGGGAAAAAAAAAAAAAAAAAACATCAGGTAGGAGATTGATACCTGATACGTTTGCTTCCCAGATATTGCAGAGCAAGCAACGAGTGAGTTTTCAGGATTGCTCCAGCCGTCCTGGGTGGTTCTTTTTATTAATGTGTTTTTTTTTTTTCTTTGTTTTTTACCATGCGAACAATGCACTCGAGTCCTGCTTGTGTGGCTCTTACTTTGTCTTTGACAAGTTTTTTTTATTTTATATCTTTAAAATGCAAGCAGCTATCTTAATTAAAAAGCATGAATGTAGTCTTGAATACTTCACCCGAAGACGTGGCTTTCTTTCCCTGGTTGGTTTTCAGTGGTAATTTTTTTTTTTTTTTTTTTTGTGGAGGTGGAGAGTGAAAATGAGTGTTTCGACTACTCTAGCACTTTTAAATGGCAGGAAAATGAGAGCGATTACTCAGAAGGAAAAATGTCTTCTCTTTTGGCACTCCGTTCGTTCTATTTCACTTTCTTTTATGGCTCCATTTCAGGCAGCGTATACAAGTGTGTACATCGGAAATAGTGTTTTTTTTTTCTTCTTTTTTTTTCATCATGTATCAGCATCTAAAGTTGTGTATCCTGTTCATTTATTTGATTGATGATTCATGTACTTTCCATTATTTTACACATTTCTGCACCGACTCCATAAATGGATCCACCGAGGACGTTATTTATTTCCCACAGGCTGCTTTTCAGAGCCGTGCCCTCACATGAAACCTTGTTTATGCTCTGGTTCAAGTTGTAGGGCGGATTGGGCTGTTGGTTGTGTCCAGAGATCTGTGATCTTGATTAGTACGGTCTCTGAAGCAGGTGTGAACAGAGCAGGACCCCCAGATGTCACTCACGCTGGGCGAACATGGAAGAAAGGACAAACCTCTATAGGAGCTCCAAGGAACAAATCAACAGCTCACCGTGCTTTTACTATTGGTTTGAGCTTCATAACCTCAACGTCTCAACACCTTCTCTGTGTGAGAATTCTCGTATATCAGTATTTCCCCAGGAAGCTGGCCAGAGGTTGTCAATCTCAGGGGGGAAAAAAGGAAAGAAAGAAAAAAAAAAGAAGATTTTATCTGACCAGACTCGGCTTGCTTTTTCCTACTTCGCTTTGTCTCACTGCTAACCGAGCCATGGCTCCATCTGAAACATGATATCATCGATATCATCTGTGATAGAGTTCTGCAACTTAAGCTCCAGTTATGCAGGCTTACAGCCATAACGTTTTTTTTTTTTTTTTTTTTGGCACGCACCTGATCCAATCAGTTACTAATCACTTACTTATTGATTGGAGAATGAAAATTCAGAAAATCATGCAGCTGTTTCACATTTTAAGTCGAGAAGAAGGATCCCTTGTCTCTTAGAGTTTTCCTTCGCTTTGTCTTCACAATGATGTTTTATTACTATTATCAGTATTTCATACCCTGATTTCATGAAGGTTTTTCTTTGAGATACTTGAACTTGGTCAAAAATACTTTTGAAATTTCCTTGTCCTGCATAGTTGCTCGGTTTATTTTAGCTATTAAAGCTATTGAAACTTACATTTTTCGGCCATTCCGCAACAATAAATGAATAATAAAAAAAAACATGCCATGTGCTATAAGAATTAGGAAGAATAAAGCACTCGCCTCACATACACACATGGACACACTTACTGTACAGGATGTACTGTTTTGGTTTATTGTTAACGAAGCCTGATGTGTTGATATCCAGTTTTCTTTACAAGGACAAAATGACTTAATCGTTAATCAGCACAAATGTGCAAGACCATTAAATTCAAATTCAGAAACCATTTAGGATCTACATGTCTTGAAATGCCAGCATAAAGGTCTATTGGTTTTTGCTATGATATATTAAGATCTTCAGGCCATCCAAGTGTTGTAGTGCTTTATGAAGAAATTAATTTAAATCCAGACCCTCTGAAGATTCTGAGAGAGAGAACTCAATGTCATTATTTTTTTTTCTTTCTCTCTCTTTATTATTGTTTGTTATAATAAAGGGTACGAGTACTAACCTTTGTGCACATTTCTGCAAACACAGTGTCTATGACCATAACTGAATAACTGGTTTAAATCCATCAAGTGTTCTCCAGACACCTAAAATGATTTTTCTCACATACTCAGGAATATTGTTACACACACACACACACACACACACACACACACACACACACACACCCACACACATCCACAAACGGGGCTTATTTTTGTCTACTGCATTCATAAATTGACTTTTAGTTTCAGCTTTACTCATCGAAATTCATATTTCTAACATTTCAGATTATTTCAACGTAATTCATATTACGTTGCTTTACAGTATAACCATAAATGTGTGACCTTCCCACCCATATACTATATGATGACGGTAGGACGACCTTCCTGAAGCTGCTGTGAGAAATTGTGAAGCAGAGATGTCTGTAGAAGCGCCGTGTATTTTGTAGAATTGCAGTGGCCTAAACATGTTCCAGCATTATAATGCTCCTGTGCGCGAAGTGAGATCCATACATGGTGCATGATTAACCAAGGTTAGAATGCAAGAGCTTGAGTGGCCTTCACAGAGCCTTGACCTCAACACCACTGTGAAGACCTTTGGGATAAACTGGAACGCTGTCTCCACTCACCCTGCATCCAGCGCTCAGCACCAGCGTCTGACCTCACTAATTCTCTTGTATAGCTGAATGAGCACAAATCCCAGAGCGCTCCAAAATCTAGTGGAAAGCCTTCTCAGAGGAGTGGAGGAGGTTATACTGACAAAAAGGGGGACTAAATCTGGAACAGGCTGATCAAGAGGGGTAGATCAGGTAGGTAAGTTAAAAAAATAAAAAAAAAAAATGCATAGACCAAATGGATAGGTAAGACTTTTTGTGATTTTGTGATTCATGCTAACTGTCAGGTGTAGATAAAAAGTATTGTTTCCTTTTTATTTTTATTTTTTTGGAGATTATTTAACAAATGCTGACTGGATATTGCTTTCAGTGATCAAGGCTACTGTTCAGAAGGTCCCAGGTTCACATCCCACACCCACCAAGTTGTCCCTTGAGCAACTCCCTTAACCCTCAACTGCTCAGATGTACAGTACTGTATATTGAGATAAAAATGTAGGATGCTCTGGATAAGGGTGTCTGCCAATGCTGTAAATGTAATGTAAATTTTTAATTTAATTTTAATTTTACCTGATCGGTCATCTAGTTCATTCTTTAAAACCTGCAACAGGTTTGGCGTCCAATAAGGTAAGGTCGATCATCTCGCAGCTGTCACAGTCCCACCTTCGCCGCCCTTATCTCTGACGCTTTTGAGAGATCTCCGAGGAGGAGGGGAAGGAGGAGGAGGACAGCTGTGACTCTGAAGCTAAAATGGTGCAGTGTGGCACCCTGACGGTTGCGGCTGGAAGGATAATGGAGTGAAATTGCACGCAGAGCCGTTTCTCAGCACGGAAGCCTGCCTCCCTTCGCCATTGTGTCTGCAACGTGGCAGGCTTTGTGGGGGCCGCTTGTCTTTCTTGCTCTCTTGCAGAGGTCCTGCAAAGGAGGGAGCGCGGGGTGGCAAGAGCTGGTTTCATTAGCAAGAGAAAATGGACAAATTTCAGGCCTCTGACCAAGCGTGACACACAGGGCTAACTTTTTCATCTCACTTTCTCTTTTTTTATTGGTTACTCAGCCTGAAGCTGTCGACTATCCAGATGGGGTCTGGTAGCCACTGCTCAGCTGCCTTCCCCCAGCACTCTTTCTCTTCCTCCTCCTCCTTCTTCACTTCTTGTTCTTTCTTAACTTTTTCTCTTTTACTTGTTTCACTTCCCTGGACTTGTACGGTTGAGATAGTAATGTGGCATAATCCTCCCTGTCGCCATGCAGTCTATCCCGCTTGTAGAGCTGATGGCACAGTGGTTATGGTGTAAGGTGCCAGGCTAGCACTCTACATGAGGCTTTTCATTTTATATTTATAGTAACTATTCTTGAATATGTATAATGAACTGGAATAAACCTTTTCATTGCAGTTTTTCCAGTTAAAGGCTTTTTCATTTTATATTTATAGTAACTATTCTTGAATACATATAATAAACTGGAATAAACCAATTAATGCATTTAAGGGGAACTCATGTTCTTATGTTACCTATGACAAAAACTTTTTTTTTTTTTGTGCTGAAAGAGAAAATTAATTTTTTTCAATTTTTTTTTTTGACATTTGGATGATGGAGACCAGAACATTTCTCATTGGCAAGCAAGATGTCCAACACAAGCATGATATAGCCGGTTCTTTCATGTTTGACTTTGACCACATTGCTCCTATTATCATTTGCCCGTCCTCTTTAAAATTCCATGCTAACAGTGCATTGCAACAACCTTGAACTAATTGAACTTGTCCCATCAGGAATACACAAGGTTTTGGAGGAAGGAACCTTACAATATATAGTCTTTGTCAACATACTGTAGTGGATTGTCAAGCTGTGATCTGGATTAGAAAGTTTGCTTGATGATGCATCAGTCATGGTGGAAAAGTGAGCGATGTGGCCTAATTTTTATTTTATTATTATTTTTTTTACTCATTTGTTCCAAGTTGTGTGCGCACAAGCCAGACAGAGCTTTTGAGAAAAGTGTTTGTGGCTTGGCAGCTCACACGTCGTGTCATTCGATTTTAGTTTTTTTTTTTTTCGTTCCTTGAAAAGCCTGTTTAGTGAAGAAGAACGTATTTTGCTAGAAAAAAAGGTTAAACCATCTGCTTAAGTTATTAATGGAGAATGAGACTGGTTGTTCTTGCAGGTTCTTGCCTTTTTGCAAAAGGTTGCAAGTAAGTGATTTGCTAAACATCGCTTCATCTATCTTCAAATCATTTCCAAACTACTTATGCAAGACAACAAACAGGTTTTGGATTACTTCATCCCCATGACCATTGGAATGCTTTTTAAAATGATAATTTCTTTTTACATTTTCTCAAGTATTAGAGAACCCTCTCATCAAAGCTGCAGCTACACACGTGGACAAAATTGTTGGTACCCTTCGGTCAATGAAAGAAAAACTCACAATGGTCACATAAATAACTTTAATCTGACAAAAGTAATAATTAAAAAAAAATCTATGAATGTTAATCAGTGAAAGTCAGACACTGCTTTTCAACCATGCTTCAACAGAATTATTTAAAAAAAATAAACTCATGGAACAGGCCTGGATAAAAATGATGGTACCCCTAGAAAATACTGAAAAAAATGTGACCAAAGGGACATGTTAATTCAAGGTGTGTCCACTAATTAGCATCACAGATGTCTACAATCTTGTAATCAGTCAGTGGGCCTATATATAGGGCTCCAGGTAGTCACTGTGTTGTTTGGTGACATGGTATGTACCACACTCAACATGGACCAGAGGAAGCGAAGGAAAGAGTTGTCTCAGGAGATTCGAAAGAAAATTATAGACAAGCATGTTAAAGGTAAAGGCTATAAGACCATCTCCAAGCAGCTAGATGTTCCTGTGACTACAGTTGCACATCTTATTCAGAAATTTAAGATCCATGGGACTGTAGCCAACCTCCTTGGACGTGGCCGCAGGAGGAAAATTGATGACAAATCAAAGAGACGGATAATCCGAATGTTAACAAAAGAGCCCAGAAAGACTTCTAAACGACGTGGACTACATGGGAGACGACCAAGGAGGACACCATTGTTGAAAACAAATCATAAAAAAAACAGACTGGAATATGCCAAACTACATGTTGACAAGCCACAAAGCTTCTGGGAGAATGTCCTATGGACAGATGAGACAAAAATTTAACTTTTTGCCAAGGGAAATCAGGTCTATGTTCACAGACGGAAAAATTAAGCATATCAAGAAAAGAACACTGTCCTTACTGTGAGACATGGAGGAGGCTCTGTTATTTTCTGGGGCTGCTTTGCTGCATCTGGCACAGGGTGTCTTGAATCTGTGCAGGGTACAATGAAATCTCAAGACTATCAAGGGATTCTAGAGAGAAATGTGCTGGCCAGTGTCAGAAAGCTGGGTCTCAGTCGCAGGTCATGGGTCTTGCAACAGGACAATGACCCAAAACACACAGCTAAAAACACCCAAGAATGGCTAAGAGGAAAACATTGGACTATTCTAAAGTGGCCTTCTATGAGCCCTGACCTCAATCCTATTGAGCATCTTTGGAAGGAGCTGAAACATGCTGTCTGGAAAAGGCACCCTTCAAACCGGAAACAACTGGAGCACCTTGCTCATGAGGAGTGGGCCAAAATACCTGCAGAGAGGTGCAGAACTCTCATTGACAGTTACAGGAATCGTTTGATTGCAGTGATTGCATCAAAAGGTTGTGCAACAAACTATTAAGTTAGGGGTACCATCATTTTTGTCCAGGCCTGTTCCATGAGTTAATTTTTTTTTTTTTTTATAATTCCGTTGAAGCATGGTTGAAAAGCAATGTCTGACTTTCATTGATTAACATTCATAGAATTCTTATTTATTATTACTTTTGTCTGATTAAAGTTATTTCTCTGACCATTGTGAGTTTTTCTTTCATTGACAGAAGGGTACCAACAATTTTGTCCACGTGTGTATCACATCTTTTTGTTTGGGACAGAGTGACTCATGGAGGAAAGCTCTATTTGATTCTTCCTTTTCCACAGGCACCCAACACCCAAGACTGGCAGGTGTCGCTACGATGCCTATGAGCATGTCGGTATGTCATACTTTCCCCCAAAGAAAGCATGGCCTGTCTTCTTTCTGGACAATGGGCATCATTTGGGAATTGAACTTGTGCCACCCAGGATCCTTAGGGGCTCATTTTTAAAGTTATTTTAAGAATTAAGAATCAATTATTTGTCACATGTACTGTATAGCACAGTGAAATTATTTCCCAGGGTCAGCCAGGCTACAGAACCCCTGGAGCAGACAGGGTTAAGGGCCTTACTCAAGGGCTCAACAGCGCCTTAACCGGCTGAACCACCACTCCCACATTACTCAACAGACGTATTGATTCCAAATGTGCAAGGAATTTACACACACATGCAGTAGTCTGTAATTACACATACCAATGTTTATATTCATACCAATCAATACGTCTTCAACACATTGGACAACGATACTTATAATATATTGATTTCATTGTCAAAGTCGAGAGCCCATTTCGTTCTCATCTTTAAATAAAAGTCAAGAGTCATAGACACAGTGGAATGGCTTCAAGGACCCTTTTTTTTGCCTTATCTCTTCTTGCATTCTTTCTTTTTTCTTCCCCTTTTTGCTCTGGGTTTTGTCTGTTTGGCTTCATCTTGACGCTGAATTCCTGTGTCTACAAATTGTCCATTGTTGTATCCCCTGGAATGGTGTGTGCAACAGATGGTACAAATCTCCTCTTTAGCCGTGGGGCTTAAGGATCTTACTTTTGCAGGTATGACCTCAGTTTTCTGTGTCCTGTTTTGTTAGCTGAGACACTGACGGCCTTGTCCAGAGTGTTCCAACTTTTTCTTTTTTTTCTTTCGTCTAATTTAGTTATTCTTAACTCTTGGGGTTTTGACCATATGTTTTGTTTTGGAGTCTGTCTTTCTTTTCTTTCTTTTTTTTTTTTTTAAACCCCTTTTCCCTTTGTAGTAGAACAACAGACATATGACAAAGCAGTTAAAATAGGATGAGTAAGTATTGGTTTTTCCAGTGTAAACACCAGGCCACCTCCAACCAGTCTTTAGGCCAAGGAGTTGTTCACTGGTTGATTTTCCTCAGCAGGCCAGTGAGAAAGAGAGCTGATCAGCGAGTGGGTGTTTAGGAACCAGACCTCTAGGGTTGTTTGTGTAGGCATGGCTGAGCATTTTTTTTTTTAATTCTATATACACTGCTCTTATTGAAAGACCTGGAGGCTTAGGAAAGGCCTTCGTCTGCATGGGCTAGTGCACTCGCTCCATACCCCCCCACCCCCCTGCTTTCTTTTCTCCAGTCACTTCTTTTCTTATGGCCAAGCCTTTGTCAGTCATGCTGTGGATCAGCTGTGAAAACAGCTGCACCCCGGAGGAGCGAAAGGGATCGCCCGAGACGTGGAACTGAGAAGGCGAGAATAAGAATCTTCAGAGGCTGCGAACATAGTACCCTAATTTACGATCAATATCCGTGATTACTCATGTGACCCGTTCAGTCAAAAGGTGAAAACAACGGCTTTACCTTTTAAGACAGTTTCAAAGACATACGCCTTTTCATCTTTTGTTAAAGGCGCACCAAAGGCGTCGGAGTTTCAGGAGCATCCCACCATGCCCTTAGTCCTTCGAACGAGAATCCTGTCACGCAGGAGATTTTAACTAACTGGTCCTGGTGAATGATGACACAAAGCCAGCATGGAGTGTAGAGTAATCTTCTATGACAAGAGTATCAAATCTTCACACTGGATGAAGTGAAAGGTCGGAAGTTCTGCGCCTAACTAGTGAAATAAACGATTTAGGGATTTCACACAGCACACTGATTGTCTGTCTACGGAATTAGGCAAAGGTTTTACAGTATGAATAAATAAATAAATAAATACGAGGCTAGGTGGAGAAAATCTGCACACATTTGCATACATTTTTAAATAAGCGTTAATTTGCATCAGCTTTTCAGAAGTGTGTGTGTGCAGTGTTTGTGTATCCGTGTTTTCTTTCTTTCTTTATTTTTTTTAATCTGTGAGCAAAATTCTCTTACAGTCGTGTTAAATTCGGTTGCGTCTGCATAAGTGCTTTTGATGTGTTCCCAGAACGAAGCAAACGCCACGTTTTATGGTTTGTTTTGCTTCCTGGTCTCATGGCTCTGCCGAAACGAAAGACCATTTTCCTGCACCCACTCACTTTCTCCTTGCCCATACCACAGACTCGTTATTGCAGAACGTCAATCAATATTAGTGTTAAGGTAATCGTCAGGACCTGGTTCCAAATGCGTTGTTTTTATTTTTTCTTTCATTATTTTTCTATATTATTATTATTTTCCTTTCAATTCTCTGTCCTAGTCAAATTTAGACTCTTACAGACACTTCTGGCTTGCTTGTTAGCAAACTCTTTAATATGACTGACTTTGATTTTGGTGTCGGTTCGTACCAACGAAGGCGTACGCTTATAAAACCGGCGCACTTTATTCCAATTTCTCTGATCTGAACAGATTTAATTGAGCACAATATTTCCTATATAGTTTGCCTTGTGTTGTAGGACACAGCAGGAGTGGAATGACATTCAAGTAATCTTCAGATAACGTGTTAGAAATTCAAATCAATTTAAATGCCATAAAAATAAAAAATAAAAAGCCCCCGACGCAGTATGTGTAGCAGATGCTTGCATGTATTTGCAGAGCAGCATCTGCAAATGAATAAATATGAATGTAAATAACGATGTAACATATTGCTCATAGAATTTTTCGGCATGAATGTTTTTACTAAACGCAGCTTCTCCCCATTTCTGGATCTTGCACAAGTGCATCGGTAGGTGATGTCATTGTCCGGTGTGTGCGAGTAAACAACATTGTCTTCATGCAGCGCTAAAGGTCCTAAGTGAAATCACTTTCTGCGAGTCATTTAAACCCAACCTCTCTCGGTTTCTTCTTCCGTAGTCCTAAATTAAAAAGGGGAGGGGAGCGGTAGGGATCTTCTCTCACCGGGCCCTGCAAATGAAGGCTCCCATTTATCCTGCTTTTCTCAGCGAAGCGTATCCTCAGGGCCACTGATAAGCATTCCATCCCTCTCGAAACGGCATGGCACATCTAAGCCTGATTGGGTAATGGTCTGAGACAGAGCATATTGACCCGCCTGACTGATGCATCTCTACTGTTTCTCATTACCGGGTCAGCTTCCTTTTAAAAGATCTTTTGTATCAGCTATGACTGGCTCGATCAGAGAGCCATGCAGGTAATAGCTCATTTGACTGGAAACGATTAAGCCTTCGGATTGATTACGGCCCGTAATGTTGACAGGACGTGAGGTTCTGAAACCTCAGGGCGCAAGAAAGCAACATAAATCTCTAACGTTCTTCCTGGGACGCTCTCATGCCATGACTACTAAGAGTGACTACTGAAGTCCACTTTAAACCAAGCAGCTGAGTTATGTAATCCATCTTCACGGCTAAGTTACAGTAGGCCTGTCCAAATCCTAGCATGGAAACGTCAAGGAGAATGTACTGTTTCATATTGATGGCTTGCAGCCTGTCAGCTAAAGAGACATCTGAGTAATTTCTGAATGCCTTGTCATGGTATTAAACGTCTGAAGATATTCTAGTCTTTTAAACCCCTCAGTATATATACTTTTCAGATTTAAATTCAAATTTTATTTGTCACGTACACAACCATACGCACAGTATGATAGGCAGTGAAATGCTTATACAACTGTCCAAAATGGAATGATGGGAAAGAATAGAAGGATTCCACTACAATTACACACACACACACACCAAACAAATTTTAATATTACACAAAGATAAGTAAATACAAATTGAGTAAATACAAAATGCAGTTTTTAAACAATGATTTCAATTAATAAAGGGACAAAATGCTGTCCAAACCTACTTGGCCCTACTGTATGTAACCCATAAAAGCCCCCCGATTATAAAATCATGAAAGAACTCTGAATTTCTCAAAGCTGGATTAAATGTCACTTGCCACACCCAGATCTAATTACTGCCAGACCTGTTGAATTAAGAAATCACTTAAATTGAATCTCTTATTATGACAAAAGCTTAATTGCAGTTGTTGCTGCTAAGGGTGGCGCAACCACAAAGATAAGGGAGCAAATACTTTTTCACCTAAGGCCAGGTATGCTTGAACAGCTTTTTTCCCACAACATATGAAATCCTCGTTTAAAAACTGAATTTTGTGTCTACTTGGTGTATCTTTGTGTAATATCAAAATTAGTTTGATGATCTAAATCATCAAATGTACCAACAACAACAACAAAAAAATATAAAGGTGCAATATTTTTTCATGGCCATATATAGATAAATAGCACTAGAGATAACCTAAAGATAAAAAGAAAAAAATGGTTATAAATTTAGCTATAGATAGATAATAGAATTACAATAGAAATACATACAAATATATCAATTACACAAAGGATTGCTTTCAAAACAGTACTTTCATCAGTATATTAAAAGTACAAACCAAAAGGAACTTCTCCTTGATTATTAATCTGAAATTTCATAGTTGTGGGGGGGAAAAAAAAGGAGACAAAGTATCTGCCTTCTCATATCAGCCAGGAACTTTCTTCCAAATGATCACTAAGCATTAGTATGCCCTTTCACGATAAGACTCGAAGCGCTTTCAAGCAATTTCAAAAGACTTCTTACTTTGTTTAGAAAATTATTGCCATTATTCAGCCCGGGGAAGACTTGTAATTTTGGGGAATTCTTTTTTTTTTTTTTTTTTTTTTTGAAAATCATATTTTCTTTCTTTCCCCAGGAAAGTGCAACCTTGGGTAATAAGAGGATAGGAGGATAGTGGAGGTGTTAATGAATAAAATTGCTCTTTTTTCCCCCTCATCAGAGGCTGTTAAAAGTAATTGTAGGGAGCTTCTGTATATGGAAGAAGATTACCACCACCCTGAACGCCTCTGCAATCTGATCCTATTATTTGTCGAGGCTCTAATCAGCCTCTGTGAGCGGATAACACAGTGAGTGCTGTCTTTCCCCTGATTTTGTGTAGATTCATTTCCATCCTAGTCCGGAAATGTACATTACATATTGATGTGGGCAAATGTTGGTCTTAGGGACAACAAAAACATCTTATGAGTGGATGATGGTGTAGCGGCACCAGCATCGTTGCAAAAAAAAAGTTTTAAATGAAATCTGTAAAACTGTGCTCAGGGAAAACCTGAAAAGGAAGTGGAAGAGAACATCTGAGAAAACTCAGTCATTTAATAAGAGATAATATTGAAAGTTGACCACCATAGGGTCCCAAACTTGGTGTCACGTGTCGACCCGAGGTACAGACAGGTTTGCAATTGTTGTTTATAGCATAGTTCCATGTGCGTGATCTTATTTTATACAGTGATGGAAATGATCAATTATCGTTAATCATTATTACTAGAGATTGAGATTATTATTGTGATTATTTCTTCTTGGAATTATATAAAAAAAATACTTCAGATGTCACTAAATTGATTAAACTAAAATGTTTCCTAAATTGATTAGACTAAAATGATTCCGTACATCCCCACAAACCAGTCTAAAATATATGAAATTGAAGAGACTGGTCTCCTGAATGCTTTAAACAAAGAATGGAGAAGACTGGTCATACCTTGGGAATTATATCCAGAACTTTATTAAAATAGTAAAAAAAAAAACAGCCACAATCTGTTCAGATAAAATGGGAGGGTTGTGTCAGGCAGGGCATCCGGCGTAACACCTGTGCCTGGTTCGGAACGGACGGTCCGCTATGGCGAGGGAGCAGCTGAAAGACTAACAACAACATTCAAATCACGTCTTGATTTTAATGACCACAATTTTCAGAGTACACACAGCAAACTTTAAATGAACTGAAAGTAAAGCCTCCTCCCAGATAAAATCAAAACAGCTAAGCTCTAGGACTAACGGTTCCCGAGATATAAGTCTCAGAAACAGGAAAGGATGTTCAGTAATAGTTAGTCTGCTCCACTCACTGAGAGTGAGAGCCGTGCAAGTGCAGGGTTGCCATGACAACCACACTAAACCACACCACCTTCACTCATATAGACACACACCCTGCTGCATGGACAGATCTAAGGAACCGTACAGCCTTGGACTATGCTGTTTTAATTTTTTTACCTGTCTTTCGGCTCTTATGTCACAGTTTCTCCAGGGATTGTGTTTAGTTATAATAATAATAATAATAATAATAATTCCATTAGTCACATCCAAAACAGTCCCATGTTAATCAAAGAGACCATGGTAGTATCTTTGCATGTTTACAGTAAAGCACTGTGGATTTCTACCCAACTAAAGATCCGTCACAAGGGAAGTCATGTTGGAAGTATTCGTGATCTCAGAGATACGGGAACACATCGGACAAATGTTAAACTACAATACAGTACAAGGCACATACCGGATTTCAGTTCAGCGGCATATCAGTTTCCATATGGATTTCTACAACAGGGAAATGAAATGTATTTAAAATATCTATGCTGGAAGAACAGACTGCAGGTAGATCCAGCTTTAACACGTTAAGTCAAAAAGAATGAAGGCTGTGGTATGTGGGACGTCAGTGTCCCGTCATTCCAGCGTCTTGATCAGACAGGAACCCCCACCAGCATGATTGCACCAGCATGCTTACTCACCACTAACCGTCCACTTGAGTTGGTTTTCAACATATCTCTACCAGCTGTAATTTTGTCTTTATGGTGAAATCTGATATGGATCTTATCTCTCTCTTTTCTTTTCTTTTTTTTTTTGCACAAAAAGAAACAAGCCACCATTATATGAAACTTTGAATCAATGCCTCTGAGAGTAGTTCCGGCTAGAACATCATTGACATGCTTATCGTCTTTGATGTTTATTGTTTTTTTTTCCCCCTGTACTTATGGGAAAGTATCATCTAATCATCAAAACATTCTTATAACGCTTATTGAAGAAGTCTTCAGTGTCGGCTCTTTGTTGCTTTTTAATAACTTAAAAATGTACGTTATTAGAAAAGCACTATTGTATCAGAAATGGAAAAATAATCCCCTCCAGGGTGGTAACACATCGCACCACTACCGCGTGAATTATATCCCCATAACACCATGGGAAATTTATTCTGTACTTATATTCTATAGGGATGGAGGTGTATGTACAGTACATATTGTATGGAGCTGAAGAAAGTGATCTCCTACAGTCAGTAAGGTTTTTTTTTCTTTTTTTTTTTCTTCCATGCAGTTTGGAATACGTCCAATCTATCCTGACGCCATTTACTATGTTCTAGAGTGTTCTCCGTGTTCAGGATTCTTCTCGCTCTACTTGTTGCACGCATTGGTCATTCTTCCAGCATGCAGCATGCTGGTACGCTGGTATTTATTTTCCCCATCAGCTATTATGGAGTGCTGTCTTATGGAGTTTGTTTAGAGAGCGAAGGAACGGTTTGGTGAAGGCCATACACAATCATAAAGGAGCTGAAATTCCAGTTTTGCAGTTTGTATGTATGTATGTGTATATGTTATAGGACGCGAGAATCTTCGGTGTCCTCGGTTTAATCTGGAGGAGCTTACTAAGCACAAGCGCAGCAGCTGAGACAAATGGACCCAGTGTAAATCTAAGTGATCGATCAGCGACCAGCTCTGTTTTGAAAGAGTGGGCTGTAATTGCATTTGACTCTATAGAAGTCTTATGAGAGGCTTAGACCAAGGTTAGGCTGAACAATGAAAGGACAAACCTTTCACTTTTTTTTTTTTTTTTTTCCCTCGCTGCCAGTTTGGCCTTAAATAAATCATTTCAAATCAGAGAAATATCTATATCTTTTTATTTCCTCTGTGTTGGGTTTAAACGGCTGCATCTGACACTACGGAAATTTTTCCAAGAGCACCCGAAATGATTCGATTCATTCTTGAGAGTAGTCGTAAAGCAAAGTAACGTTATATGGGTTCTGAGGTACCGCTGGACATTGGTAATGGGTTTTCTGCAACGTTTAGGACGTCTTTTGCTGAATTTGTTGCATCTGATGCCTCACATTTCTTCATTGTGGCCCATTTTATTCCATTTCGCATCATAATTTTGTTGAGTCTACGAGGAGAAATGCTTAAGTTACTTTTCTCTGACAGAAGTTTTAATCTCTGCTACAAAAAAAGGTTGTTTTTCAGGTAGGTTGCCATGGAAATCGTTTTCTTTTACGTGAGAGGTGTCTGGTTGCGTGCTGGGGAAGCTCTGTCAGTTCAGTAATTAAGTTATTTTTCCACCGAGTGAGAATTCGGAGTGCCTGCGAGAAATCAATAGTGATATTGTGGGTTATATGTCTGCCATATAATACTCCATGGTACTGGAAGTGCTTAATTTGACTTTAGCTCTTTTTTTTTCTTTTCTTTTTTTGTACACAAATTTTTTTAAATGTTTTTTCTGGATATAGCAAAGATATAGAATTTCTCCGTAAAAACTAACAAGAGGCTTTTTCACAGTATTTTGTTTGATCAGGGTTGAACGGCTAAGGTATGTTCCATCTGGGTATTTGAAACATCAGCTACGTGTTCAATACTTGTCCACGCATTGAAAAACCTCCTGTTGATTTAGGAACGTAGCCTAAACGATGGATTATGGATAGAGGCGTTTAAAAAAAAAATAAATAAAAAAAAAAGTACCAACATACACGACCGAGTGCTTTGTAACACCTGATCCGAGAACTCCATTGCTCGGGAATGAATCACGACGTCTTCGGGCTAAAGGTCGTCGATCTTTTGTGTCGGATCTCTTTGCTTTGCAGGATAGGGCATGCCTGTTATGATGAAACAGCTTTCCACACTACACTAAGCATGGAAGGAAAGATTACTTTCAAAGACGCTGTAATGGGTAGCTGTATGGTATGAGGGAGCACTGTATATCGGATACAACACCACACATAAATACATGCGTCCCTTTTTCTGAGTAGTTCATAGAGATGGGGGTTGATGGGGGTTGATCTCTGACATCCGTTCTGAAATGCATTAAATGATTCTTAAGTGGTCTGGTGTTAGGAAAATTAACAGTGATAAATCGATTTTATTTATTTATTTGTTTTTTTTTTTTTTTTACTCCTCTCCAATTTGATCACTAGCCAATTTCCACAAAGCTTCCAGCTCTCTTTTTTTGCATAACGTCTAAAGGCCAATAAGTGCTTACTTGTAGACGCATTAAGCCAATCATCTTTAAAAAATATTTTATGGATATTTTATGGACAGTTTATGGATATTTCTAAAAAAAAAAAAAATTGCCTATTGCATCTGATATATGCCTGTATGAACAGTGTGTATGTATATATGTGTGTATACACATATGTAAATATTTACACAGAGTAGGCCAAAACACTTCAGGGGGAAAAAAAACAGATTTTAATAAAAATAATATTAAATAAAATAATATATAATAAATATATAAATATAATATAATATAATATACAGTACATCATTATGCACTATTTTTCTTTTCCTGAAGTGTGTCTACATTTTTTTTGTCTGATTGTAGTGTGTGTGTGTGTGTGTGTGTGTGTGTGTGTGTGTGTGTGTGTATGGCCTTTTTTTCTTATGATATTTGACCCTGGAACTGTGAGTGTTTAATAAACAGTTAAATCATGTTTGCCTCGCTGTCCACTGTCACCGGCATATTACGATATTTCCTCACATTTCCAAATCACACCGTGATTGTGCCAGGAAAGCCGGCAAACTGCCCTCTGATGACAGCGAGTGGGCAACGGCTCACTCGGTCACCACATGCGACGGAAAATGGGGGCAAGGAAAGCGCTCCTGTACTGAGTCTTTTGTCTAAATCGGGTGTCTGGCAAGGAGTGACAGACGTAAAACATAACAAACAAACAACAAGGCTGAAAAACTGAAGCAGGTGATGAGATGAAAAGTCTGCGGCACGAATCCAAAGCTCATGAGAGACAAAACAAATATTCAGCAGTAAGTAAAAGGAGGTAAAACAAGAACGACTTTGAAAGCCTGATTTATCTCTGAGTTTTTTTTTCTTTTTTTCTGTTCTTTCTTCTTTTTTCTTTTTCTTTTTAGACCTCCAGCCTACAAACTTAACATGATTGTCTACTCTTTGCCAGGAAAGATTAATCAATCTGGACTCCAGAGTGTGCATTTAGCTTTGACAGGCAGGCTGGTTTTGGAAAACAGGATCTTGGCCTTTTTTTTTGTCTTGATACCTTCAGCCAAGGAACGTTTCCATTCCCCGTATTTGCTTTTCTCTCAAAAGCATTTTTCCTCCTCGCTAGATCTTTTCAGGTCAGGGGAATTTGGAGAGGTGGACGGGATTTTTATAATATAGTAGGTGCGAAGGTTTGCCGTCTGTTGAGCTAATGAATGCACGTTTCAGCGCGCTATCAATGCAAACTGGAATAACTCCATATTAATGTGTTTCTGCCAGGCTTCCTGTAAAGAGTCGGCCTTTTCTTGCCATGGTCCTGGTCTGTTTGAGTCCAAGCTGAGCTCCTGCCAATGCCTCAAGGTGGTGCAATAATGAATCAAATGTAAGGAAATGAAAGGATCCAAGGCTGAATGCGGTCTATTTTCACTTGTGGGTCCTCAGCAAAACTCATTGCCCAAAGGAAAGGTTCAGCTGTCTGCTATAAATGATAGTCACTTGCTTTCTTCCCCTTCTTTTGTTTCTGTCTCAGTGTATACTTCCTCCCCCTTTCCCCTCTTACTTGGTGAACGAATTAAGGTCTGGAGAACCTGACAGCCTGATCTTAACAGCTACTAAACTGTAAACCTTTCACAGTTGAAGGTCTTTCTGGAAGAGCTTCCATCTCCAAAAGTTGAGAAAGTGAGAAAAGCTGTCCAGTCGTGTGTGTTCATTAAGTAAGGGTAAGGAGAAAGAGAGCAGGAGCTGCAGAGGGTGTGAGCTGTGAGTAATAGATGATTGTGTTTAGTTCTGCTCTCTCTGTACCTGTCTCTCTTACTGAAAATCCAATACCTTTCCTCAATTAAGCTTCCCCAGAGCGGACCCGAGGAGCGATCATGGCTTCATCATGCGTCCTGATGCGGACTCGGCTCAGTGGTTACGGTTTTTATTTCCGATTGCTGTGCTGAAAGAAGATTTAATTAAACGCATACAAGACTGGTACAGGTATTGGTATACGTGTGTGGAATAAACGACACGTTTGTATCAATCACATTATCATATTTGTCATGTTTTCATGCCCATGTTCTATTGCTCACCAGTTCCACACTAAGGCAGCGGTTACTTGTTCAATGTTATTGGTTCATGTCATTGTCCTCGAGGCCATGCAATTCCATTTAAAAAGCAGAAGACAGAAAAATTCATTCATAAGTAAATTAGACATTTTGTTTGTCTTTTTTTGATGGTTTAATGGGAAAAAACCCCAAAAACGTTCACTATCAAAATATGTTTGCAAATTTTTCACGTTTTCGCAAGTAGTCGAACACTTTGACAATTAAGCATGGGAATCGTCCGGGCTATCTCGATACGATATCACGATACCCAGGTGCCGATTATATTTGTATTGTGATGTATTGTCAACTTTCTCTATGCTTCCGGCTACAGGAGGCTACAGAATCATCTACAGTACAGTAGGATTCGAACTTGCAATCTCACATTTCACGTCAGTTTATGATTTATTTAAACAGTTCTTGTGGTGCTAGAGTTTCTTATAAGATGATTATACATAAAAAAAATGTATGATGACATCTGTTGAATTTTCGAATTAGCTAAAATGTTTACGTGTTCCGTGAAGTGCGCAGAATGGTGTTGCGGAAATTAAGTTAAAAGATTTAAATTCCGCACTCATAAGCGGGTACTAAAAAATGTACAGCGCCATCTGTTGAATTTTGTGATGAAGTAATTATTTTTTTTAGGTAGATTTTTTAAGGGTTTTTTCATTTTAATTTTGAAGTATCTCTTCTCTTGCAGTGAAAGAGATTGTAATGAAACAAAGTCTATATGTTACCTCAAGCTCGGCCAAATACACCAGTGAAAAACCCCATTAAAATTCCTTCAGTAGTTTTTACTTGAAGCGTGCACAAACAGACAGACACAAAAAAAATTCCAAAAACCATCTTGACGTGTTCTATTACTCATCTTACACCCACCCAAATTTTTTTTTTGCAAATATCTTGTAATGTACAGACACGCCAACTTTACAGTTTTATTATATGTATAGGTAATAGGTAGAGTCTGACTTTAATAGCACGCAAAGCATTGTTTCGCCCAGCTTCTCTCTCTCTCTCTCTCTCTCTCTCTCTCTCTCTCTCTCTCTCTCTCGATCTTACACACAAACGTACTGTACAGAAACATCTGTGAATAGCCCCGCCCCTATATGCTGTGCACGTGAAACGCTCGCAAACATATACAGCATTCCGGGCTGTTCTAAAGTGTTTTAGGACAACAGCGATAAATAAAAAAAAACAAAAACAAAGAGACCCGAGTTTTCATACTGTATAAGTTACTGCCGAGTCTGGCTGGTAGGAATTGCTAAGATGACATTAGATTACACATCCAAATCCCACTACATTCAAATCAGACCTCATCACATAGTTATTTTTTTAAATTGGTTATATTAATAGATTAAGTATTATAGTAATTTATACCAGGATGTCTACTGTATATATACAGTAAGTATAATATTATAAGGCAGTTTTTGGAAATTATGGCTAAAATTCTAAAATAAAAATGCTTTATTTTTTATATTCTTCTGAGTATCTAATCAGATTTCACGTATTAACCTGAACGATTCATTAATCGAGCTAGACAATATGTCACCTTGGTCTGTCCTGTATCATGTATTATTTTGCATGGTCTAGACGGCACTCCTTCATTCACTCACTCATCCACTCACTCACTCATAGGTTTACACCCACACACACACACACCAGATTGGCCTGCATTCAGTGTGTCTCCTTGGTCTCCTCCAAGTCCTCCTGCATTGAGTGGATTCTGGCGGTGCTCTAATCAATTATTAGACCTTTCTCCTCACTGTGCCACCGTGCCCAGCACTCCAGAGAGGCCTTGGTGTGTGTGCACTCAGGGGATTGGCACTGAATTCACTTCTCCAAGCCAGCTATTAAGTGTGTGTGTGTGTGTGTGTGTGTGTGTGTGTGTGTGTGGCTCTGTCTCTCCTGCTAAAACCTCAGTCTCTTTCGACGCTGCCTCCTCTGCTTTATTATCGGCGCACACAGTGGCCTCATCCCAGTAACCAGATTTACATACAAGGCTCTTCATGAAATCCACTCAAACACACTGGATAGCTTCTTGCATCTCGCTTACTCCCAACAACGATTTACTGTTTTTCAGTCCACCATTTTCCCATGCTGCTCAGGCTTACCACAGGAGTAGTTTATGTCTGAAGGATAAATCCTCAATTGGTTTAAAGGAATTTTGTTTTTGTGTGTGTTTTCTGTACTTTCAAGGCAGGAAGGAGATTAATTAGGCAACATGTAAAGACAGGATGCAGTCTGATAGGAAAGGAGTGTGTGCAGGTGACGGGTTTGAGATCAAGCTTAACTTGCCAAAAAAAAAAAATTAAGGGCTGTAATTATGAAGTCAGAGTTTATTTTTAAAATCCCATTCTGGAATAAAGCGTTGTCAGTAAACAATACAGTCTGACATGGCTTCCTGAGAGAGAACAGGTGGGGACGGATGACTACACCATCCCTGGAGGAGACGACAACCTTATCAGGAAAGAGCTACACATATGAGCCAAAAGTTACGCCTCATTGGACGTTCATGTATACGTATAAATGTGCTACTTGTGGTCAGGGACCTACAAATGATGAGGTCCTGACAGGACATATTGTTGACATGGTTGGTAACTGTATGGCTACTGAATGCACCTCAGCGTGCATGCACAAGTAAATGGATAGTATAAGATTTGTGACTAGTTGCTAGCTAAAATCAGGTAAAATAACGTGTGTGTTTTTTTTTCAATCTCTTTAGAAATCTTTCAAAACTAGGTCTTTATTCTGCATTTCATTGGGTTTGTACATGTACTTTGCACAATAACAAAATTGAATCTAATCTAATCTCACTCATACATATACAGGGTCGCAGGGGGCCAGGAGCCTGTCCCAGGAGACTTAGGGCACGAGGCGGAGTACATCCTGGATGGGGTGCCAATTCATCACAAGGCACACAGACACATTCACATGCTCATTCACACACGGTGTTTAATAAATAATGGCAGTTAGCCTAATCTGTATGTCTTTGGACTGTGGGAGGAAACCGGAGTACCCGGAGGAAACCTACCAAGCATGGGGAAAACATGCAAACTCCATGCACACAGTCCCGAGGTGGGAATCGAACCCTGAACCTGAAGATGCAAAGGCGACAGTTCTAACCACTATATAATCTAATCTAATCTAATCTTTACTGTTGTTTATTTCTTGGCCAGTTTAATTAATTGAATCACTGGATCAAAAGTTTTCGATTCAGAATCAATTTACACTTTTAAACATATTTAGCTAAATTAATTAATGTTAAACAGTCCAAAATAGATGATTTTACTCAAATAATCAACAGTTTTTGCGGAATATACAAATTACATGATAATACTCACTTTTTTCAAGTCTATCAGTTTTTTCTCCTTTTGTGTTTATAGAGCGTTAAAAAGCTCCTTCATAGCTCCTTTTAAGCTATTAGAGGTGTAATACCGCCCCCTAAATTTGTATTTGTATGACGCATGACATTTAAATGATCAACAACACAAATTACATGGCATTTCAATGATTATTGGATACGTTAAGACTTTAAACCCACTAAGAAATAAAGCCGCTTGAGACCAATCAAACAATAAAGTTTAATGTTGTTGAATTAAAAATTGCTCGAATCGAATCGAATCGAATAGACAGTCTGCCTGGGATTTATACAGTAGCTCTAGTTGCTCATTATTATTATTATTATTATTATTATTATTATTATTAGATCAGTGTACCCAGATATACTGTGAGGTTTTTAATTTAACCTCAAAAGTATCATGACTGTAAATTGTGCTATAAGAAAGTAGTTTAAATGTTTTAGCATCTTATTTGAGTAACGCTTTACTCAAATGCATTCATTAGCAAGACAACAAACAGCAGGCTTGCATCAGATAGTCGTGTGGTATGAATACATGGAGTGGTATAATACTAGAACTGTGCAAATTCATCAGTTTTTGCATTTTAATTGATCTTTGATGGATTGATTCAGTCTTTAATTGAGTGAACTTTCAAATCTTAAATTCTTCAAAAACTGTCAAATTCCTTAAACCTAGACCACAGTTTCTGGAATGAGCGCAAACCAGTTCCACGCTCTTTGTTTGGCGAGAATATTTTTTTTATTTTTCTACTTTTGATTTTATGTATGGTTGGTGCAACACCACCGCCTAGTGGACTGGAGAGAGGTGCAGAAGCTTGGCAGAGAAAGAAAAAGAAAAAGCTGATCTCTTTGTATAAAGCATGACATTTAAAATAAAAAAATAAAAAAATCAATAACACAGCATTTTAATGCATACGGTATTTGATACTTTTAGTACTTTTACTACCTTAAAACCTGTAAGAAATATAGCTGCTTGAGACAAATCATAAAATTAACATTTAGTGCTACCGAGTCAAATTGAATAAATGTTTTTTTTTCAAAGAGTAACAATCGAGTTGAATCGAATTGACGGTGTACCTCTGGTGTAAATGAATACGGTGTCAGATTCGTACATGGTATTAGTATAGATGGATCGCTGCTATCATCTTCTTTTTGCCGGTTGTTTAAAATGTCCAACGTGCGGTAGTTCCGGCCCTTTAAATCTTTAAGAATCTCCTGACGCGCTGCCAAAACAAGCACGTGGTGTGGTTATGAATTCAGTGCCAGTCTAAAGCACTTCTGGCAGCCTGAATAATATACTACGTGTAATGATGTCTGTCTGGACTTATGTGCGAGTGTGTGACAGCAGTTACATGTCAGCGGTTGCTTAGTCAGCCCTGGAGAATCCGCAGCCTAGGATTTGTGGGAACTCGCTCTCTGGCGCTAGTTGTCCGTGGCTCCCACAGATGGGCTTCAGCAGTTGTCACTCATGTGTAAAGCTGGAGCTTGTTGAAGGCACACAGCTTCAGTTGTCAGTCCAGTTCTTCAGTTAGTTCCTGTAGCGTACACTTCTCCAGCCTCATGGGTGGCACTTGTGTTTTCACAGCTGCCTCTGCCGGCTAGAGATGGACACAAGGACTTCAAAGCGCATCGTAAGCCTAATGAGGAGGTTTTGTAACCTTGATTACCGGTGCAAGCACAAACGCATGCACAAATACACAGATAGACACGAATTGTGGTCTAGTTTGCAGCTTTGTAGGACTGCCAAACAAACCCCTCGTCTTTCCTTCCCGAAGATAATCAGCCCTTTCGCGTATGCGTACGGTACCCTTCCAATTCTGAGCTGAAAAAGTATTCAGCAAACGACGGCGTGAGGACGGAGACGCACACAAGAGCGCAGATAACGTGCTATTGTGCAAATGGGGCGCTTTGTCAAGGAAACAATATGCTTATCAGCATCCATCTCACCTTTTTGGGATTTGAAAACCACCATGATTAGTGGACATAAAGAATTTTTTTTTTCCAATAAACTAAAGCTTGTTTCCAGAGCGCATTAAAATTCAGCCTCACTCACACTCTCTCTTCGCCTCTCCACAAACACCCCCCTAGGTATTCCTGAGGTTTCAATGCATTTCAAAAAGGCTGCTGGCAGATAATAATTTTAATTTGCTTATTTTTATCCTGTTCCATGAAGATGCATGGTCTTTTTGGTTATTGTTCGTAGTCAGTGTGAGTGTGAGGAGACAAGCATCAACACACACACACACACACACACACACACACACACGCGCGCAATAAAAAAAAAGATGAAGCATTTTGAGCTGATGTGCCATTCACTTCTCAAAAGAAAAACAAAACAATTTTTAAACAGTTGTACTGAAAAGGAAAATTTGCTCATTGTGGAGATAAATAACGGGGCATGAATTTCCAACAAAACATCTGACATGATGCATTGTTACTACAAAAAAGTTATTTAAATTATAGGGGGAAAAAAAAAAAACAAGAAGCGGGGCATTTTGTGCAGAATGTGCGTTAAGGAATCAGCAGCGAGTGAGCGAATGAGTGAGCGAGCGGGCGCTTAACTAATTCTCAGAGCTCTCTTTCTTTCATTTTGGCTGAGTTATTTCGACCGTAGGAGAGAGGGGGTAGAAGTAGCGATGAGCTCTGAAAGGATTAAAGTTTATCCGTTTGATTGTCTGTGCCTTGTGGGCCTGGTGGGCCGAGCTGGTCCCGATTCAGGGAGTCGTAGAGCTTGAACGGAGAGCGGAGAATGACACAGAGTGGGGCCTGGCCCCTAATCCACCGATATTGAGCCGGATTCCTGGGACGCGACTGCTTTCCGCTCCTTTGCTTCTTGAGGTGCGACAGGACGCTAGTAGAACAGAGGGTTTTTAGGGGGTTGGGAGGATCCTCTGTCTCCTTTGTTGAGGGAAGTTTTCACAGTTTAAGGGCTCAGTGGTCGGGGATTGGGTGCCCACTGGAGTGAGTCAGGAGGTGGAGGAATGGTGGAAGGAGGGGAAAGGGTAGAAGGGAAGGGAAGAAGGGCAGTGAGCAAAGGCCTCTGAGGATTAGCAACCCAGAGGATAATCACAGGATCAGCTCATATAGAATATTTGTTTTCACTGGGAGGATCACTGCAAGCCAAAAGAAGGAAGGAAAGTGTGATTACATTTACGGCATCTCGTAAAGGGATCTGTTGTAAAAGAATGTTCTCTAAATGACGCCTTTTTCTTTGTTCTATATTTTTTAATTCCAGGGTTGATCCTTTTCATCTCTTTATATTCTCATATCCAAGAACAAAGAAATGAGGTTTATGATTAAATATTGACAGCATGATCAATTATTTCACAAGACATTCACGTTTTTGACACGTCCGGTATAATGCCGCATGCTTTTTATGTAGAAATAAAGCTGACTTGCTGTTAAATTTTTGTATGTGGTCTTTAAAATTTGTAAAAAAAAATATATATATATTTTTCTTCTCAGTATTAAAAAAATCCTTGTTATTCTGTATTGCAGCAGAACTGTGTAGAGAAAATTGAGGAAATTAAGAACTTTTTTTTTTTGCCTTTTACCAAAGACACATTAGTTTCAGGCCAACTTTTTTATTATTTTTTTAAGTCACCCTGGATGCCTGTGTAATTTGCACGACAAAGCCAGGCGCATTCATAATCCATTTACTGTGAGCAGATGTTTGATACAATGGAGCTAAAATGCTAATCCAGAATTCACTAAAATTAATCTCTTAAACTAGCTCCTTCATTATAATCTGCATATAGATGAACGAGCTTTCGCTTATGGCGCATGGATTACGCCGTGTTGACTTTAAGATTTAGGTATGCGAGCGATATCTGAGCGGCTGAGGGTGGCATTGTATCCCTGCTGCTAGTGTGCGCACTCGTGTTTGTGTGTGTGTGTGTGTGCGCGTACGTGTGTTTGCCTCGTTAGACGATGACGAATGCGTCTTAAATGGCAAGCGAGCTCTCGTTAAAGAGCAGACGTCTCTATATAGAAGGGCATATCCTGTGTGGATTGTTCTTACTTTTCCTGAACGGCGTGGCCTTCCCTCCTCAGTGCCGCCACGCTTTCGGTGTGAGGAGATCCCAAATTGAACGAGCATATGCTGTTCTCGTTAAGTGGCCCGTCTGGATGCCGAACAAAGCGACACGCAAGGAAGTGTCTGCGTTTTGTGTGCGGACAATACAGGGAACAGGTGGAAAACCTGCGACGCTCTGTGTGCCAGCCAGTGTTAAACGCTGATGAGAATGGGATATGGCATCGATTGTAAATGCCACACTATTGTATGAAAGTCAACCTTTTTTAGCAGACCGTTTCAAACCAGATCATTGTTTTTTTTTTTTCTCTTTCTTTTAAACATTCACTAATGTTTGGGTGTTATTGCCCCTGAGCCTTGCCTACGTCTCCTTGTGCTGTTACTAAGAGCTGCTGGCTCTGACCCCAAACTTGCCATAATCCGTCTCGAAGAAGACTGCAGATGCTCTCTGTTGGTCCTTGAGCGCAGCAGACAATAAGCCAGGGGAGACTGAGAGAAGGACGCGGATGCGGCGAGCATTGTGGAAAAGCTCATTTCCTCCACTACATCCCCGGCTTAAACGTCGAGAATCCGACTAGACGTCGGGTTACAAATTTGAAAGGCTAAACGCTACCACATGCGCTCGTAGCATCATAACAGGGGATAAGACGGAGATTGGACGGGAATCTCCGTGCTGGTCAGACGCCAGGCTTTGCATTCAGCATGATGAGGTCTTCACAATGCCAGAGGCATCTGCATGGTCTTTATCATAATCGCACTGTAGTTTAAATTCCTGTCCATTGTTTAGGGTTTGTATACGCGTTCTCCAAGGTAGCATGAGATTAGCGTGATTATGATTACAATAAATAATATCGTTCAAGGAAATTTGGTTGATGTGTAAAGTTGACCTTTTTTCAATTCCACAATTTCCTAAAATGTTTTATTGCTCTTAACTGATTCGCGATTCTCTAAATTGTCAAATGTCATACGACACACTTGTAGCGCACTCACACACAAAGAAACACATGAATACACACACCATTCTGGCAACAGTGCACAGGTTTATTTGTACACCACTACTTCAGTAAATCATTCTCTGAGTCAATACCTGGCTCATATTCAGACAATTTTATTTCGCCTCCTGCTTGCTCGTATCGGCTAAATGTACGAGTTGCAGCTTCCTCGTCTCGTTCACGCACTGTATTCATACAATATAGTGTGTAATATAAGTGCACTTGTGTGTACAGTACGTCACTTGTCACGGTCTTGTCTCTCGAATCACGTCATTGTAAACTAACTGTAGATTAATGATCTAGCTTGATGCATATGAAAATATATTCATTGTGTATTAAGCAGGATGCACAATAAACAAAAGAAAAGAAAAGCTTTCCCGGATTTAAATCGCCATAATGTAAAATAGGGTGCGGTATATTGATGATGTAAATCTGGATTAATATCATGCATGGGCAGATCTTTAGCTCGGGCATCTGGGACAAGCAGATTATCAGTTTTTCATTTCCAGTTGCAAGCAGATGAATGGATTCTGTATACTGTTGATATAACGCTCACTGTTTTTTTTTTTTAATTATTCTTTTTCTTTCAACAACCAAGGAAAGAAAACACTCTAGTTTCTCTTGACTTTTGGTGAAAAAGCAAACTTTTCATCTGAAATGTTTGTTTCAATATAACACTGTGTACTGTGTGTGTGTCTGTCTGTGTGTGTGTCTGTCTGTGTGTGTGTGTGTGTGTGTGTGTGTGTGTGTGTGCGTGTGTGTGTCTGTGTGTATATATATACACACACACACACATTTTTTTTTATTATTATGTCCCCCTCACTGGCGATTAGTATGTTTTTAATAGATGCTAAACAATATTTGCCGGATGCAGGATTTGTGGAAAGAGTGACGGTCCTGAACGAAATCTAGTACAGCAAACTTAAGCATCTTGAGTGCTAGCATAACATGCAGTCAGGTTATTTACAAAGAAAACTAGCTAGCTTTGAAGAACACCAAATTTTAGCTAACTACCTTTTATCTAACTTAAACTTGATCGCATTGTCATTTTCATTGGAGAGGATAAGACAACGGCTAAATGAAGAAACATTCCCAAGCAACGTTTTTTTTTAATTTTTTTTATTTATTTTCCCTCTTGATAGTAGTCTACGTGAAGTGGACAAGACTGAATCCAGATTTGTTTTTTCTGCTCTTGAAACTGATCCGCCTACATGGTTCACTTTCCGAGATACTTTTCTACTCGCTACGGTCGTAAAGGGTGGTTATTTGGTTTTTGTCTTAGCTCACGCTGCTTCCTTCAATCACTTGTTAGCTCTGTTTTGTTTTTGTTTTTTTGTTCTCTAGAGTTTGTTTTGCTTGAGAATCCTAAGCGTTCATCAGTTTCTGTACTCGTCTGGCATGTTGTTTTGTTCTTTATATATAGAATAACTGTAATACCGCAGATTAATTGTATGGGAAGTATACGATGATGAAATGCCCCACGTCCAGGAATGCATGTCGCACGGGAGGCGAAACTGATGAATTCAGCAGCGAGGGATTTTTTTTCTCTCTTTTATTATTATTATTATTTAAATGGAAGAGAAGCTGTGTTTGTCTTGCGGGTGATATAAGCTTCGGAAAGGCGGTATAGACGACTTAGTGGAGAGGCTCTGCAGTCACAAGGGCATTTTGTCAGGAAGCCTAGCTCGCTGCGATTTTTGCCTTTACTGCAATATTGCTACAGTATAATTCAACACACACATAACCCACACCTTTATTAGATGTCACAGTCATAGAGAGGTGGAATAGGAGCGCTTTTTTAGGGATGTTTTTAATATTGTGAGCAGGTGAGCGAAGTCGATTTTCTTTGGGTCAAGCAGAAGATATAAGCAGTGGGAGAAATGATGAGGAATGTACATCGGCAGGGGAAGAATAGAGGGTGGTGTTTTTGTTTTTTTTCATAAGCCTTACAGAAACAGAAACACACACACACACATAGAGACAAGCAGCAGAGATCCTTTTTTTTTTCCTTCTTTCTTTTTTGTCCCCATCATATATCCATCAAGGCAGCGTAGCATCCCAGATCCCTCGCGCGCACCCCACCCCACCCCACCCCACCCCACCCACCTTCCGAACGCATTAATGGGATTGCGAAATCCGTCTGAGCATTCCGATAATGGAACAATGCGGCCGCCATCTCCGACGATCCCTCATCTCTCTGCCTCGGCGATTGATCACCGGTCCAATTGCTAACTGGAGTAAATTGAATTTAGAGCCCTAACATTGTTCGTTAACCACAGTGCCGATGAGATGGCCATACAGATTAATGATAATGGGGGGTCCGGGATGGCTTACACAGGCAGCCGGCGAGATTTGATTAGCCTCAGACTAGCATGGAGATGGACACCAGCCCTCCCAGACTGTTAGAGGAAGCGCTAAATGAAAGGTCCGTACGGACATCTAATCGGGAAATGTTTGTCTGGGGCGCACGGGCTCTCGTCTTACTGTAGATGTCTGGCGTGTCGTGAAGAGCGCATGCAAACGAATGCAGGCGCAGGAGGAACACATTTGACTATTTGCTTCAAGCCGAAACAAAATGAACATGCAGGACTGGCATTAGCGCATGCGGTAAATACTAAGGCTATTATGGATCTTCACTGAAACGCACACCCGGCTCGCGTTTAATAATAGAAGCCATTTGTGTGCGTGCACATATTAGAGACGTAACAAAGTTATTCAGGATAAACAAATAAGATATTCTAATATGGTATTAGATGATGTGCTTATGTATAATATATTTTTAAAGAAAGCTTGCCAGGAAAGTTCACATGGTGTTCGTGTGTGTGTGTGTGTGTGTGTGTGTGTGTGTGTGTGTGTGTGTGTGTGTGTGTGTGTGGTCGATACTGGAGGAGTGAACCGGGACTGCAATCCCACAGGATGCAACAAAAAGTCCCGCAAGTGGGAGGTTTTTACTTCGCAGGCAGATATGAAGTTTGCAAGACGAAACAAAGACTGCAGTCGATTACCCGAGCTGAATCTGAGGAATTGTATGAGTCAGGATTATTCACACCCCGTGCTACTGTTTCCACTGGAAGGCTTTCTTTTCAAGATGGAAAAAAAAAAACCCCACCCAGTTTAGACCACGCCCACTTCAGGTTTAAATTCCAAACCAGATCTGGATCTTTGGGACCATTGAAACACACATACAATACCTCTAAGTAGATATGCTCCAGTTGATGCTTTACATAATACAATAGGAATATTTATGGAAATATTTAGCCATCATGCACAAAAAACGCGCACACACACACACACACACACACACGCTCAAGTCCTTGACAAGTTATTTGTCGAGCTCTGAGTGTTAGTCACATTGAACTCACTCTGACCATGATGTGCTGCAGGGAACTTTATGACCATCATCCATAACCTTCTCAACGCGCATGTGTACGCGAGTGTGAACGTTTGTGAGTCAGCTTGTCATAGTCATATCTCTTCTCTTTTTTTTCTTTTTTTGGTAGCTATTTTTGTTTTTTAGGCCAGATTCTCTCCTTTTCGCACTTTGGAGCTGTGGTGCTAATCAGGAGGTACATAAACCCGTATCGTGTCAGGATCATGCTAATGCACGGCGAGGTGGGTGGAAACAAACAAACCCTGTATCACTCGGGTCTTTTTAGGACACTGCCATGATTATTGAACTTTTCTGAAGTTTAAACCTTTAAGACCTTTTTGGTCTTTGAATCTACTTGTTCTCCTAAGATAGAAACGTCACTGCAAATCAGTCCCAGGTTCATCTGAACGACCCTCCCGATTGGTGTCGGTCTCTTCCAGGATGACTCTGCCCCCCATCCCTATCCATACACACACACACACACACACACGCACACGCACACGCACACACACGCACACACACACACACACACCGTGCACTCACTCACACACTCACACACTTAATGGTGTTTCGAGCATGAAAATAATGTAAATCATATGCACTTCACAGTCACCAGATGTCCACCCCTGTCTACACGAGCCTTAGACACTGCCCTTGACCGCCTCCTTTGTGACACCAACAGAGGTAAAATCCTTTGTTGGAATATCGGTTATTGCACTAGTACAATTCCAGAGAGGTGAAGAATTGATGCTGAAGTGCAGTCGAACTGTTCCGGTGGGTTGTGGTCTTCTGACACCCGGGTGGTTTTCCTTGAATTTGTGTTTGTGTGTTTTTATATTGTAGCTACAGTATCATCATCTTGATAATGAAATCTTATTCAAGATGTCTTTGAATAGAACCAGAACTAACACCTCTCGCCTAAAGTGCCTAAAGATACAATTTAAAAAACGTTTTTTATGTAACAACCTCAGCAGCGACCTCGTTTCCCCTCTCGTCTGTTCCAACCACTCAGCATTCAGCGTCACCAGTATACTAATCACCGGCCTGATCATCCGTCATCATCTGCACCTGCGTTCATGCCGTAATTTAGATTTTTTTTATTTTTATGCTTGAATGATTCATAGGTCAGTGTCTGGCTTAACAACTAAAAAACACTCTTCTGAAAATGGCACAGGTACAGGGACTGGAGTGAAAATGAAAGGCAAAAAAATCCTTCAGGACGCCTGGAGGACTGTTCCTCAAGACTACATCAGAAAATTTAAGAGAGTCTGTCTCTTTAGAAGTAGAATATAAACAAAGATGATCGTTTCTTACTCTGCACTCTGTTTAAATAAACCGTACGTCAGATGCGTGTCATAAGAGGCTGTGAATATTTGTGTGTTTATGTGCAATTTTTTTTAAAAATGTCAGTCAAATAAAGATATTCATCTTTTCTCCATTTGTCTGATGTGCTGAAAGAGTAGCAGAGTTCATTGTTTTTCCAGGCAAAGAGCCCGTATAAAGCACTTCTGCATAATGATATTCCGCAAGATAGCCACAACTTGAGACATTTAATAACATTCTGCGAACGCCTTTGTCTTAAAAACCACGACAGCTTTATTTCCAGGCACATCAAGTGTTTTTACTTAGTTCTTCTTTCACTAGGAGTCTAAAATGGTTGCCGCGGATGTTTACGAGGATGTGATGATAATGACGATGTTGTAGTCTGTTTATGTATTACAACAAATCTTGTCCAGTCCTCCTTATTTACGGGCAGTGCTCAGTTTTGAAAAGTCGAGCTGATGTACTGTAAACCACTTACATGTGCATTATGTACAAGACAGTGATGTAGAGATGGACAGGAAATGAATTGATTCAGGAGGAAATTTCAGTAGAAAGACTAACAGTTAGTGCTCAAACACACATTTGGTCTATTAACAGCATAGAAATATCAGTTACACACGTGGACAAAATTGTTGGTACCCTTCGGTCAATGAAAGAAAAACTCACAATGGTCACAGAAATATCTTTAATCTGACAAAAGTAATAATAAATAAGAATTCTATGAATGTTAACCAATGAAAGTCAGACATTGCTTTTCAACCATGCTTCAACAGAATTATAAAAAAAAATGAACTCATGGAACAGGCTTGGACAAAAATGATGGTACCCCTAACTTAATAGTTTGTTGCACAACCTTTTGAGGCAATCACTGCAATCAAACGATTCCTGTAACTGTCAATGAGACTTCTGCACCTCTCTGCAGGTATTTTGGCCCACTCCTCATGAGCAAGCTGCTCCAGTTGTTTCCGGTTTGAAGGGCGCCTTTTCCAGACAGCATGTTTCAGCTCCTTCCAAAGATGCTCAATAGGATTGAGGTCAGGGCTCATAGAAGGCCACTTTAGAATAGTCCAATGTTTTCCTCTTAGCCATTCTTGGGTGTATTTCGCTGTGTGTTTTGGGTCATTGTCCTGTTGCAAGACCCATGACCTGCGACTGAGACCCAGCTTTCTGACACTGGCCAGCACATTTCTCTCTAGAATCCCTTGATAGTCTTGAGATTTCATTGTACCCTGCACAGATTCAAGACACCCTGTGCCAGATGCAGCAAAGCAGCCCCAGAACATAACAGAGCCTCCTCCATGTTTCACTGTAGGGACAGTGTTCTTTTCTTCATATGCTTCATTTGTCCGTCTGTGAACATAGAGCTGATGTGCCTTGGCAAAAAGTTCCATTTTGGTCTCATCTTTCCATAGGACATTCTCCCAGAAGCTTTGTGGCTTGTCAACATGTAGTTTGGCATATTCCAGTCTGGCTATTTTATGATTTGTTTTCAACAATGGTGTCCTCCTTGGTCGTCTCCCATGTAGTCTACTTTGGCTCAAACAACGACGGATGGTGGGATCTGACACTGATGTTCCTTGAGCATGAAGTTCACCTTGGATCTCTTCAGAAGTCTTTCTGGGCTCTTTTGTTACCATTCGGATTATCCGTCTCTTTGATTTGTCATCAATTTTCCTCCTGCGGCCACGTCCAGGGAGGTTGGCTACAGTCCCATGGATCTTAAATTTCTGAATAATATGTGCAACTATAGTCACAGGAACATCTAGCTGCTTGGAAATGGTCTTATAGCCTTTACCTTTAACATGCTTGTCTATAATTTTCTTTCGAATCTCCTGAGACAACTCTTTCCTTCGCTTCCTCTGGTCCATGTTGAGTGTGTTACATACCATGTCACCAAACAACACAGTGACTACCTGGAGCCCTATATATAGGCCCACTGACTGATTACAAGATTGTAGACACTTGTGATGCTAATTAGTGGACACACCTTGAATTAACATGTCCCTTTGGTCACATTATTTTCAGTATTTTCTAGGGGTACCATCATTTTTGTCCAGGCCTGTTCCATGAGTTTATTTTTTAAAAATAATTCTATTGAAGAATGGTTGAAATGCAATGTCTGACTTTCATTGGTTAACATTCATAGAATTGTTTTAAATTATTACTTTTGTCAGATTAAAGTTATTTATGTGACCATTGTGAGTTTTTCTTTCATTGACCGAAGGGTACCAACAATTTTGCCACGTGTGTATGAAGTGAAAACGTGAGATGACTGAAACAAAGTCCAGATTCAAAGCATCCTCTTTGTTGAATCCTCAAGTCTGATTGGCCGAAAGTTAATAATGATCTGTATACTTCACCTAATCTAAGCGAAATTATGAAAACATTCTATTACAGTATATATGTTTGACAGGTAAGGAGTCTCCAGTTTCAGTAGGTTTTCTACCAGAGGATGGTCTCTTACCATTTATACCATTCATTATTGCACTCAATAAATTTGGTGTTATCTATCTATACCTGTCTGTATGTCTATATACAGTACTGTGCAAAAGTCCTACACACCATATTATCTGTAGTACAGATTTTGTTATATATGTTTATTATGTCTGCATTATTATGTACAAGACCGTTCCCTACAAACATACACAAAAAAATATGAATAAATAACATTACAAAAGAATATTTGCATGCCTGTAAAGAAAGCGACATATTACATGACAGACCAATTTTCAGATGGGAAAAAAAATCAGTAATGTAGACTCCTGGGTTTTAAATAGAAAGGAGCGAGTGTGACTAAGTTACCAAAAGAACTCCAGCATGATTAGTAAAACCTAACAGCTGATTTATTTACAGTACTGTGCAAATCCAAACAAAAGTCATATGCAATTATGCTTTTGAAAACATTTCTACATTTAAAAGAAACTTCTATAAAGAGCACTAAGTAATAACATAAACAATAAACGGTCAATATTTGGTGTGGGAACTCTTTGCTTGAACATAAGTGGTAGTGTTTGATACAGATGTGTGCAGTATTCTAAGTAAAACAGCTGTTAGGTTTTAAAGTAAAGTAAAGCCTTTATTTTGTCACATATACATTACAGCACAGTGAAATTCCTTCTTCGCATATCCCAGCGTAACTTTTACTGAGCATGCTGGAGAATGAGTTTTTTGGTAATTTCGTCACACTCGCTCCTTTCTATTTTCATGCAAACCCAGGCGTTTAAATGATTGACTTTTTTTTTCCCCATCCGAAAACTGGTCTGTCATGTAATATGTCGCTTTCTTTACAGGCATGCAAATATTCTTCTGTAATGTTATTTATTCATTAATTTTAGTGCATCTTTGTAGGGAATGGTCTTCTACATAATAATGCAGACATAATAAACTTATATAACAATAACATGGCGCCTAAGACTTTTGCACAGTACTGTATATACACAGACAAGCTCGGAATTATTCATACCCCTGGAAAATTCTGACTTAAAGTTACTTTTAACAGGTTGGTCTATTTGGAATGGTGTAGAACTTTGGATTTTCTCATAGACCGTGACAGTTTGCAAAAGGTATGAATAATTTTGGACATGCCACTTTTTGTTCAAATGTAAATAAAAGCTGAGAAATATTTTTTCCACAATGATGTTTCTTGTTTATTGTCTTATTTGGGAAAAGGCTTGGTCATTTCCGGTCAAAAAACACTTGCTGGTTGAATAAAAGTAACTTAAGTAAAGATTTGCCAAGGGTTTGAATATATACAGTGAATAATATATTCACTGTATGTATGTGTGTGTGTGTGTGTGTGTGTGTGTGTGTGTGTGTGTGTATATGTATATATATAATATGTTTGTTTGCCTATCTCTCTGTCTCTGTGTCTACATGTCTTTTTGTCTGTCTGCCTGTCTCTGTCTATACATTTTTTGAGTCTTAGCTTTACGTGAAGTGCTGCTGAGGAATACACCTGGTACAGCTACTTGCTAGGAACCCAGATTTTTCCACAGCATTAAATTATGAAGTGTTGTTAGCACCGTGGCCGCGCACCTCCAGGGTCAAGGGTTTGATTCCCGCCTCAGGTCTGTTTGTTTGGAGTCTGTGCCTTCTCCTCAGGCTTCGTTGGTTTCCTCCAGGTACTCTGGTTTGCTCACACACTCCATACACCTAGAGTAGGCTAAACGGCGTTTAAGAAAATGCCCATAGTGTCCTCTGGGATCAGCTCAGGGCTTCATATACAGGATGAGCTGTATAGAGAACGAGTGTTTGGTATAGGAACTAAATAAAAAAATGTCATCATTGGTAAATTGCTGTGACATTTATGGAATGAGCCTCCAGTGTCAGTGTTTTTTGTCCTACGAGAGTTTTCCAGAGTGGGGACTTTATCTATCCATCCATCCATCCATCCATCCAGTGGTGACTCAGGGGTTGCTGACCAGGTCCTCGGGCAAGTCCATTAACCCTACAACCCCCGTACGTCATGCAGTGCTGGTCCCAATCCCAGTTAGAAAAAAGAATTGGTGCGTTGTGACAGGAAGGGCATCCTTGAAACACCCTTTCCTCCCACTCACAAACGCACAAACACACAAAAGCACAGTTAATGGACGGTGACAAAGCTGCAGTCAGCACTTTAAGTGAACGTACAGTAGTTGCGTGTTTGTGTGTGTGTGTGTGTGTGTGCGTGCGCGCATGCTGATGATGCAGAGCAGCTCTGCTGTCGGTGAAGTCTCCCAGCGGTTATAAACACCTGAAGATAAATAGCCACCCTGTGCTAACGCTCTCACCATTTCCACTGAGTTTTTAGCATTAAACTCGCCAGACATCTGCAGGTTTTCATTACTTCTTCCTACGCACCTCACACTGCAAAACACACTCCAGCAAGACATATTTCTGCTCCAAGCTTAATGTAAAGAAAGCACTCGGTCCATGAACTCCTTCGTCTGATGTCGAGGTGGAGAAAACTCAGGAGAAAGAGGGACAGAGGAGTGAGTATGAGAATATAAAGCAGCCGGCGTGATGATTTTGGTGAATCGGTGAGAGAATTAAAAGTTTCTAGCTTAAATTATCGCTTTGCAGTGCCATATAAGTCCTTTTTAAATAAACAGATGCATCATCAGATGCAATCCATCCTAAATTACTTATATATTCATATTTATAATTAACACATGTTTTTTTTTTGTTAAGATTTAGCTTTGTAATAATATTTTAATCTTGATTTATCAACATGATTTTGTATTTTTTTTTTTTTTACTTTGGCTAATGGTTTCTTACATTACCCACAATCCCATTTGTCTACCTGCTTAAATGAGCGCTAGTGGGAATTTATGTCTACCTAAACAGAGCGATGCAGAGGCACTTTGGTCCTCATCTGCACACTTTGCACATGCTTCCTAAAGCTTTCGTGCCAACACCTGCGTCCTCCGTGTTTGTCATCTAGTAGAATAAAGAGAGTCTAGTAAACCTAAAGCTGCACTGCATTCTGGATCCTGTTCTCTTACAGTACTGCGCAAAAGATATGAGACACCCTTTATATATAAATAAATGTCTTACTGTGACAGGCTGCAAACTGTCTGAAGATACAGTTAAGAAATTGGTTGTTTACGCAACAAACTCAGCAGCAATCTCATTTCCACTCTCGTCCGTATTCAGCATTCAGCATCACCAGTGGCCACCACTTTTCGTGGCCAAAAGTTTTGAGAATGACACAAATATTAGTTTTCACAAAGTTTGCTGCTAAACTGCTTTTAGATCTTTGTTTCTGTTGTTTCTGTGATGTACTGAAATATAATTACAAGCACTTCATACGTTTCAAAGGCTTTTATCGACAATTACATAACATTTATGCAAAGAGTCAGTATTTGCAGTGTTGGCTCTTCTTTTTCAGGACCTCTGCAATTCGACTGGGCATCAACTTCTGGGCCAAATCCTGACAGATAGCAACCCATTCTTTCATAATCACTTCTTCGAGTTTGTCAAAATTAGTGGGTTTTTGTTTGTCCACCCGCCTCTTGAGGATTGACCACAAGTTCTCAATGGGATGAAGTTTCCAGGCCATGGACCCAAACTTTCAACGTTTTGGTCCCCGAGCCACTTAGTTATCACTTTTGCCTTATGGCACGGTGCTCCATCATGCTGGATGACTCAGGACTGATGGTAGCGCTCACCTTTTCTTCCCCGGACAAGCCTTTTTCCAGATGCCCCAAACAATCGGAAAGAGGCTTCATCCGAGAATATGACTTTGCCCCAGTCCTCAGCAGTCCATACGCCAGCAGTCCATTTTGCAGAAGATCAATCTGTCCCTGATGTTTTTTTTTGGAGAGAAGTGGCTTCTTTGCTGCCCTTCTTGACACCAGGCCGTCTTCCAAAAGTCTTGGCCTCACTGTGCGTGCAGATGCGCTCACACCTGCCTGCTGCCATTCCTGAGCAAGCTCTGCCCTGGTGGCACGATCCTGGCGCTTGCTGGACTTTCTTGGACGTCCTGAAGCCTTCTTAAGAAGAATTGGACCTCTTTCCTTGAAGTTCTTGATGATCCTATAAATTGTTGATTCAGGTGCAATTTTAATAGCCACAATATCTTTGCCTGTGAAGCCATTTTTATGCAACACAATGATGGCTGCACGCGTTTCTTTGCAGGTCACCATGGTTACAATGAAAGAACAATGATTTCAAGCATCACCCGCCTTTTAACATGTCAAGTCTGCCATTCTAACCCAATCAGCCTGACACAATGTTCTCCAGCCTTGTGCTCGTCAACATTCTCACCTGAGTTAACAAGACGATTACTGAAATGATCTCAGCAGGTCCTTTAATGACAGCAATGAAATGCAGTGGAAAGTTTTTTTTCGGGATTAAGTTAATTTTCATGGCAAAGAAGGACTATGCAATTCATCTGATCACTCTTCATAACATTCTGGAGTATATGCATATTGCTATTATAAGAACTTAAGCAGCAACTTTTCCAATTTTCAATATTTATGTAATTCTCAAAACTTTTGGCCACGACTGTACTACTGGTCATCGGCCTGATTATCTGTCATCTTTTGCACATGTTTCTCACCGGTTAGATGCTTGAATGATTCATACAGTAGGCCACAGTGTGGCTAAACAAACAAAAACTGCTCAGGTACTGTACAAGAGCTGGACTGGAAACAAGAGCGGGGGAAAAAATCCTTCAGGAATCCTGGAGAACTATTCCTCAGAACGGCATTAAAAATATAAGAAAGTCTGGGCTTTTGGGAAGTAAAATATGATTTTTCCACAGTGCTGTATATGTTCGAGTTGACTTCTCCCTCCTATTAAACGTCATTGTAAGTATGCTAGCTGTGTCTCTCAGAGCAGCAGACAACTCCAAACCTTTCAAAGGAATAATAAAAATATCAACGTTGACCAACAAACCAGAACCAAATATTCCAGTCTATATTCGCGTGGCTGTGTGACGGTGGAACCCGTGGTCCGGATCCGCCGTTCCTCCTCTTCATCGCCCATTCACAATGCGCTGGCATTAGCTTCAGCTCCGTAGTACCAAATGCGCTCCTCTTTCTGGGAACCGTGTTGTTGTGTTGCGATAACACGGTCATCTTGCTGCATTAACTCTGCTAATCGGCTTTCAGGGCTGAGTTCAGGCTTTGTTTGTTTTTTTGTTTTATTTAGTTTTTTTTTTTTTTGGCCTGTGTTTGCTTGCTAAGCTACCCAAATTCAAATGGCAGTCAGTCAAGGTTAATTTACTTACTGCCAAGTCTCAGAGTCTCACCTCGTCCCTGGCGCCGAACGATTCTCCTCTGCAGGTTTTTTTTTTTGTCACGTTATGAACTGATTAAAAGGAGAAAAAAAAATTCCAGCAGCTTTTGTTTTTAAGCTGACTGACGGCGAGCAGAAAACAAAAGCCCCCTGTGCTTGCATACACTCCTAAACTTGGGTGATTAATTTCACGCTTTCCTTTATCTTCGCCGCCGGCTTCGCCTATGCGTTGCGACTAAAGAGGGTTAAAGAGCACCTTGATTAAGACACATAAGGAGCGCGTGCGATTGTCAGCGAGTGCCAAAACCACTGTCTGCTCATCAGAGCTCATGAATATGCCGTAAATATTCATAGCGTTCTCTGATATTATGTTGGAATAAAATAAATAAAAAATAGGGAGACGCAGAGCTCGTATCTCGCCGGGTAAAGGTTAATGACTCAATGAGGGAATGCAGCCTTGACCTTCCCACATCTCCTCAAGTGGATCCTCCTGACCTTTTTCAGGGCCACGCTAAACATGGCGGCGCTATCTCGGTCACACACTCGTTGCTCTTCTTCTTTAAGGATGCTTCATGCTCATCAGCTCCACTTGTGTGTAAAAACACATAGAATTTTTTTTCCCTCTTAGTACTAGCGTTTTTATTTTTTTATTTTTATATATTTATCTAAAAACTAAAAAGACCCACAAACAGAACACCCATCCATAAACCATTTTGGAGAATGTAGTGCGAACCGTATTTCTAGAAGAGATATCCTGTTGGATGAAATGTACATGACGTGTTGTAATAAATGTCTACGCCTGCTTGCGTTCTCGACACCTGAATACATGATGTGGGGGTAAAAAACTGGATGATTTGTAGAGGAGTTCAGTTTGGGTGATGTTGATGATGGTGGTGGTGGTGGTTGGGGGTTGATGGATGCGCATGAATAGCATGTGATGGTTTGGACTTTATTCTCAAGGGGACCTTGCAAGGTACAGTAGAAGATTTAGCTGGGAAGCTTTAGACAGATTAAAAAAAAAAAAAAAATCATAAATAAAAATCAGCCCGTGTGCGTCTAGACGACGAAATACAGCGAGAGTGATTGGCTGCTAAAGTAGTTTAAAATAAATCAATGACTCTGATTTACAGAATTGTCCTGCAACATGATTCTCCGTCTGTCAAAAATCGAAAAATTTATGCAGAGTTTATTTCACAGTTTAGAGCTTATGCGTCATGGATATCTCAATCGTTGCTACACGCTTTCATAAACCCAGCAAGAAATCTAGTCCACCTCCTGGTGATGTTCTACTAGATGCATCACCGGAGAAAAAAAAACAAACAAACAAAAAAACAAAACGTTACCTCGAGTTCTTTAACAAGCCAGAGTCGGTACGCGGTGTTAAACCAGCTGACGAGGAGGCATAATTAGCGTTCATTTTTAAACCTCGTCCTTCACTACGTAGCTCGGCTCTGTCGCAATTCCCAAGGTAGCGCATTATTTTAGTGTTGGCTGTCGACGCGCGGACCCGTGTCTCTTTATAACGAACGGCTTGAGTCAGCTGCGCCTTCTCGTCCCCGCCGCCTGCCACTTGAGCCGTCATTTTAAAGTATTTTAATTGTCCTCGCTTTAGAGATGAAGCCCGGACAGCATCTGTCCTGGGAATTCTTTAGCCTCGTTCGGTTGCCACCTTCCAACTGTGCTTGTTGTTATTATTTCTTTTTTTTATTTATTATTATTTTTTTATTTTCCCTTGTAAGTGAAACGCTGGAATTAATGACCCTGTGGAATTGGCTTCAATTCCTCGTCGGGATAACTCGTGACATGTCGTTCACTCAGTGAGAGGTCTCTGGGTTTGTCCAGGCGTGAAGACGACGGTCTTTCAGTCATTTCCAGAATGCAGGCTGGGTGATGTAATTAGCAGTGCTGTTCGTGCAGTGACGTTCTCAATATCATACAACCTTTACACTAATTGGTAGCACTTTACTTGTTCACGTATGAATCTGTTTAGCTCACGCCCACTTCAGTTTTCAATCAGAATACAGATCCGGATATTTGCAGCATTAGATGGAAAAACGGTATTTGTAACGTATTCCCAAGACACCGTGCTTTCGCAAAATTCTCCAACCCATAAAGAAGATCGGTCATGCATCAGTACTTGTTGCGTCACTTCTTGTTTCCATCTCAACCTGTTCTGAAAAAAAAAAAAAAACTCCTTTTCCTAGTAGAGCCACGAAAATCGAGCGGTAAAACGGAGAATTCTTAAGTATTTCGCTCAAGCACGTTAAACGAGAATAATTTTCCTCGCCGCTCTTATCTTCTTTGAAATACTTTTGAATCTAGTCCTTTAAGGTCAGCTCTTCTGGGAGCCCTGCCTCCATTAGCAGCCCATTAATCTGAGAGCAGGAGCTTGCGGCCTTGCTCTTGGCCCTCACGCGTTTTTTTTGGCTCGTCTCTTCGTTGCGACGCTTCTCGGCAACCCCGGCTCTCAACCCGCAACACGCTGTAATTTATCCCGCCGAAAGCTTTGCACACAAACATGTACCGGGGTGTTTTCTCCACTGAGCCGGATCGTTTTTGCTTCTCGACCCGGTCTGATCCCGTTTACTGCACGGTGTGAGAAGGCACATCGTGTGCACACACACTCTCAGAGAAATTCGCAGCTTGGCTTTATCTGCTAGACATCAAGGCTGTATCTAAAATACATGTCTTTAACCAATCACCTCCAACTTTAATTTGTCCTTTGAGCCCTTACCAGGGATGCAGGTCAATGTTTTATTTTTTATTTTTTTGGGTTGCTTAGCAAGTTTAAAAGCAAGCCGGCAATAAAAACGTAGAGTGTGACTGATGGTAATTAATATTTGCATTTTATGAGCTGTGATATGGGTCTCAGCATGGCTCCTTCTGTCTGCTAGCCAACAGAGTCGTAAGCTAGGTAAGGCTAACGAGCCTTGTCTTCTGAAACGGAGCCAAACCTGTAAATGTACCTGAAGGGTGCATTATCTTAACACAACGAGAGTGATTGCGTCTGTTTATATGCTGAGGAGCGTTCAAAGCGGATTTTAATTTCCTTACCTTAACGCCCTTGGTGTCTTTCTTTCCCGCAGTGATTTATAGAGACTGGCATGACGGGGATTTATTGACGAGGTTTTTCAGGGTTCTGCTCCTACACACAACTTCATTTTCACTTGATGGATTGAAGCCACAGGGTTTTTGTCGACATCATTTGGGGCGTCGCTTCTCTCAAGGATTTGCGAAAGACACATAAGGGAATCTGTTTATGTATGTAAACCTCAAGGTCGTGTTGGCAAATATTTTTTCATGTAAATGGATTCGAAGTTCATCTTAGATGAAGATTTGGAACAAGAGTTTCATTAGGTGCGCAAATCATCGCGTTAGCGTCATCTAAAACGGGTGCATTTACTTTTCATGCCAAGTGGCGGATGTCGCCGATTAGGTTTTTGCAAAGTCATAGTTCTGTTTGTTTTTTTTTTTTAAAGAAAATTTAAATGTATTTTTTTTAATTGATAAATTGATTGTGCATCGTTTATGACAATAAAAACTCCCTTTATTTCTTCTACACTATTCCCTGTTTTACTTGTGCACTTATCTCAGTGTTTCCCATCAAAGTAGAAAGTTTTCTCAGGGCGCCAGAGACATGATCGGGACTGTCTGCTTCACTTATGAAACGCTGGCCTCCCAGGAACTCCTTTATTAGCCCATACATGTAGAAATCACTTGAAGCGAGTACTGAAAACGGTACTGGGGATGTTGGAGTAACACCCATCTGAGCTAATATCCAGTCTGCCGATCATGTGGCAACAAGAAAATCGTATGCATGACTGTACAGGATGAGAGTTAACAGCTAATGTTCACGTCAAGCATGGTTGTTATTGTCAGAAAGCTGTTTTAAGTATCTCCTGGGAATCTCATGCACGCATAATGGTGCGAAACAACCAAACAAACAAGAAAAAGCATTTAGTCAGAGGTGGAAATGCCTTGCTGTGCATTGAAAGTACGTTGGAGAACAGCCAGACTGGTTCCAGCTAACACGAAGCCTACAGTAATGCAAAAAAACAACACTTTTTACTTCTGAGCTGAGGAGGAAAGTATCTCAGAATGTGCAACACATTAACCCTTTAGGCAGGTGGGCTGCAACTACTGGGCTCCACATCAGTTTCCACAGCAGTCAGCCAAGAATGGAAATCTAAGGCTACAGTGAGGACGAAGACTATAAAAAAATAAAAAAAAATCTCCTGATCTGATCAGTTTTGATTTCTGCTTCGAATCGCTCATGGTGGAGTCAAGCTGTGAATAGCATGAGTCCACGGTTCAAGCCTGGATTGCGCTGGTGGTGATGTAATGGCGAGACGAACAGCTTCTTGGCACACGCTCGATGCCTTAATACCAATCGAGCGTTGTTTGGCGGTTCTAGCCTGTCTGAGTAATGTTGCTGAGCGTTGCAGTTCCTTTATGTTTCGCATCTACTAATAAATATTCCAGCACGATAATGCCTCGGGTCATATTTTCGTCTCAAACCGGGCCCGTGAAAATGACGGCGAGTGAGTTGTATCGGAGTGCATTAGAGAACCTTGAAGAATGGGAGATTTGCAGCATGAATAATGCAGCTGAAATTTGCAACAAGTACACGATGTGGAGCAGAATGTCAGAGAGGTCACCACGTGGATCCGTGCCACAAAGAATCGAGGCTGTCCCGAAATCAAAGCCGGGACTCTAGCCCAGTTCGGTGTATTAGATTTAGCATTAGTATTCTCAGTAAGGTGGATGAACGTATGCAGACCGTAATACTGTATATTCGTTGTGTGTTCTTTGCTTAAGCTATATCTTGTTATGAAGCTGGTGTCAGAGTGTAGGGTCAGATCTATACCCGAGTTCTCATCTGTGCACACCTTATTTTTGTAAATGAGCCCTCCAAAGCAAACTCTACAGTCCATTACGGCAGGTCTTACAGCTTTATTTCTCCATCACTGAACGATTAAATCTGAAAGCAGTGTATTATCCCCCTTCCATTGAAAAGATTTTGCCGTAATGGGGCTTTTAATGCTAAATTCTGGAACTAATGGGTTGGACCTCTTTCATTTTAGCCAGTTTAATCCTCATTACTATGATTGTATTGCATGTGTTGGTCCTTTTTAAGCATCTGTTAAAATAATACTCCATGAACGGAAGAGCCAAAGGATGTTGGTGTTTCTTTTTTGTGTGCGCACATGTGATTTAAAATCGTTAAAGTGCACATTTAAAGGAAAGTAGGTATGTAGGGTAATAATAATTTTAAAAAAGTTTCAATATGTTTTGAAATATGTTTAAATATTCATCTTATAAGTCATTTTTATGCAGTACTGTAGAACTATAAACTAATGCTGGAATATATTTTCTATTGTTTAAGGAAGAAAGACATAAAAAAAAAAGACAAAAGAGAGATTTCTGAAGTCTAATATAAATCCACCATTAGTCAACATTCTGGGAAATTTCTGACTGTACCGTTATTCCCGCATATGTGCAGTGGCACAACGCTGACATCGCATTAGCCTAAATTATTGATTCATGTCTTTACAGAGGCTGTTACCCGCTCGTACGGCGTGTGAGCTCCGCGTCCTGGCTGCGGAGTGAAGCTTTATGGTCAGTGGCGTATAAGCGAGGGCCTCCCCAGTCATAAATTAGTGATCGCACTAATGTTTGTGGTGTAAGTGATCTTGTGGCCTGCCGGAGGGTGTCTTCCACCCAGAGAGCACTCACTCCGCAATACGTCTCTCACTGTACTAATGGATCAATTTTAAATCTGGCACTGTGTAATCCCCACGGAAGCCTATTGATGCAGACACTTATCAGCTTCTTAGCAGGCGGTTTAACAGAATCAGGCGTAATATTAGCTGGGGTATGGGCGTGTAGTCCCGAAGTATTATATGTTTCAGATACAGTATGAGCAGAGTGTCACATATGATGCATGTGAGCCTTTCTTTTCATCCTTAACTTGCAGTCTTATTTCAGCCATCTTGTAATCTTGTTTTAGTCACCTTGTTATTTCTTGTGGCAGCCACTGGTTGGCCACGGGGGGGGGGGGGGGGGGGGGTGTGTGTGTGTGTGTGTGTGTGTGTGTGTGTGTGTGTGTGTGTGTTCTCAGCACTCCGTTATCATTCTCTCACCTCTAGCGAAGTGTGACCTCACATGCTTGTTTGTGTAGGGTAATGTCTATCTTTTTTCCTTTACACAACTTTGTCCTCAGTCTGATATCCTGAATTTGAGAGTGCACCTTAGGAAGATGTTTAAATGAAAAGGTAAGTTTAGTGTAATTCACTTTTATTCTAATTTAATTCTAATAACACTTTTTCTATAATTTTGCCAAAATGTAAGAGTTGGTTTTTCATCCCACGACAATGTAGCAAAGTATCTGAAGTAACTCGCGCTTCAAAAGGGCTCATTTTACCATGTTTTTAATCCGTCCATCTAAAATCTCTCTCAAAACCAACATGGACATGATCCTTACAAATGGGAAACTAACAATTTATGGAAACACTAATAGGAAAGTCTTCAAATGACTATCTGTACCTTTAATTGTATCCGTAAGAGCCACCTCGAGACGTCCACCTTGTTAAGTTCGAATTAATCATTAATCAAAACCTTTCTCTATTAGTGTCGTTTCATTCAGTTTAACGTTAGCAGCATTAATGTAATCTCATTTTCGATGACACGGGCTTGTCCCGAGTTCATTTCACTGTTTGGTCATAACCAGTTTAACACTGTGGAGTGATTTATTAATTATGTATACACAGCAATTTGGGCCCAGAGTCAGTCAGCGAGTCCCTCAGGGACGCTGTTCTCTGGAAGCCGTTGAGCAGGGCAGTGTCCTGAGAGCACAGAACACAAGTCGTGTAGTTCTTCAAATAAAATGGAGCTGTCCTTCTGGATCTTCTCTTTTCACGTGACAACATGAGTTTACTGTGCTAAGCTTGACACCTCATTGGGTGTAATAAGAGCTCAATCGGAATAAAAAAATGCATCATATAAACACCTCAATCGGAACAGTCTTGCCTGATCCGGATAGATCTGAATGTTTTTTTTTTTTTACAATGACTTTTCTCCAATTTTGAGGAGAGTTTAGACATCCTATCTTGTTTTTTTTGTTTGTTTGTTTTTTTGGTAAATCAAACCTAGTTAGATTTTTTTTTTCTTACTACAAATGAACTGGGATCACTCAGTGCCCCGTCCTCAGCTAGAGATCCAGTGTTACCTTCACATGGCACGAACATGTAGGAAGAGTATATTTATTCCAACAAGAGAGAAATAGGGACAGCGGTGGCTCAAACATTTAAGGCTCTGGGTTGCTCATCGGAAGGTTGTGTGTTCGAGCTTCAAAGCTACAAGTGTTGAGCCCTTGACCATATCTGCTCCAGGGATGATGTATGCTGGTTAACCTTTGTTCACTCTGACCCTAACTGGGATCTGCAAAAAAAACAAAAACATATCACTATGCTGGAAGGTGCATGCGACAAATCATTGAATTTGAATCTTAATCTTAAATAATTGGATTAATGGTTTACATAGCTAATATTTACAGACTGAACGGGTTATCAGAGGTTTACTGATCTGCTTCCGATTAAGGTGTTTTACGTGATACATTTTTATTCAGATTGTTCTGTTTTTTTCTGATTGTAAATGGAATATTAAGATACATGTAAACTTACCTAGTTAAATTTGATTGTTTGAAGTTGGATCGAAGAAATATTGTCCATGTAAGCGTAGTTTATGTCACATCAGTTTGTTACTGGTCACGTAGTCTGTGATGAATCCAATGAAAGCTCCTCCACATTCTGTAGCTCATTCAGTCTGTGCGATAACATGTCTCAATTATGTCCAATTATTATACAATGAAGAAACTCTAACGACAGATTTAAAATTAACGACCAAATACTACATTCTGCTTAAATCACCAATCAAGGAGTGTGCACTTCTGAAGAAGGATAAGGCCATATGCCAAATGTAAATGTAAATACAAATATGGCACTAGTACTCCTGCGAGAGTTGCGTACTCCTTGGTTCTTTATTCGTGGCTTTAGATCAGCGCCGTAGCAGCGGTCACACTCTGAGATTTGACTCACAAATTTTTTGACACTTCGTCTTAGAATGTCTTTGGCCACAATGACATCAAGATGTGCCATCATTGAGCAGGTAACAGAGCCTAAGAATTATTTTGTTATGTTACGTGCCAAAAATTACCTAGCCAGATTTGGGGATGGAATGTATCCCCAAATCTGTAACTGTATCATATTACCATTGTGGAATGACATCCTGTACTTGGACACACCATTGCCAGGACCTTTGCATGTTCCCCTTTCTGTGATACCAACGTGTTCGATTCCTCCCTCGTTGGAAGGAAGGATCAGATGACGTGCATCAGTCTACCAGCTTGTACAAAGAACAGCGATGGGATTGGCTCTTTGAATTGCTTGCTTTTCTCAAGAACGCACTACACGTGCACTCCAGAGTGCGATGCCGGCGAGTCCCCGAGGAGACTCTGCAGAGGTGAAACAGAATCTTTTCTCATCTGGAATCGGTCAGTGGATGTCACCTTTCGTCTGTTTAGTATGCCCATGCTGTTTCGGCAAGGAGATGCGTCTGAGGTTTCGAAACAGTGGTACTAGGGATGACGTTGTGTATAAGGTTTCAATTAATTCCTCTGAAGAAAAACCTTGAGTGCACAAAACATGTGAATATTCTGTTTCATCCATTTCTACAGTGGTTGTTCAAGATATTACTGGCTCACACGGGTGTTTGAGAATGCTAACATTGCTTTGTTCTTTCTTAACATACACACTTGGAAATTGATGACTTGCTTGTTTTTAACTCAAAGCCGGTATCTGGACCTGTTTAGATATCTCAACATCTGTATTTGGGTTTAAACTCAAATTGGCCAAGGACTAACCCAAAATGGGTATTTCTTTCCTTTTCTTTTCCATCCTCTCAGCTACATCGCTCAAGTTTATAATTTATCTGAAAGAGAATGCATCCATTATTATACTCATGCAATTATATTATACGTGGATTGATGTGACCGAGGCAGTTACTAAGGATGACCAAATGACCCGCTGTACATGTTAAACATTTAAACATTGTTGTCCCAGAGAATTCACTAGTCTCAAGCAGATGCCCTGACTTCTAGACTAATGTGTCTCCTATTTGGACACTCTCATTGTTTTAACATCCTTAGTAATGTTTTCATAGCTGATCTATGTTAAAGGATATACAGTATGAAGAAAGACCTTTATTCTGTGTAAAATGAACGTGTGTTCATTGATTTTGAAATATACATGAATTGATTGTTGCTCGTTAAAATAAAGCACTTTTGAGTACAAAAGTGTCCAGAAATGTGTCCTGGCTCCAAAATTACAACCACATCAACACGTCCTGGACTCTTTGGACTTCTACCTCAGTTGCACTCCTCATCTCTTTCGACCCATCTTCCCCTCTGTCAACAGCGGGATAATTAAAAATGATTCTCGGCGGAGGCTCTTCAGGACAGAGCGAGCACCAGACCAACCCGGCCTGTCCTAGGAGACTCATATCCCCTCCTTCGGTTCTGATGATGGATGGATTGACCGTCACTTCAGTGGGATTGCATTTCTGTTCTTTTTTTGGTAGGTTATCTAATAATGGATTGGCCATGCATATATGAGAGGAATTACTTATGCTTGGCTAAGTGAATCAGCCCAGAACTAAGGCCATCTGGCTCATGAAAATGAGGGTGAATGAGGAAGATCCCTCGACAGCGAGTTTTGAGAAAATATTTGTTAGTCTCTGAAATTTGCATAGCATTATTATCTTCTTTTTTTTTTTGGTGTTGTCAGAGCCAACAAAAGTTACAGACTAACCACACATCATGTTGTGTAATTCGGCGGGTCCCCCCTTTTTTCAGAGGCACTTCTTTCTTTCAAGAGAGACCTTTAGGTCGTGTTTGTTCAGGTCTCTGGCTCCTTCACAATAGATTTCTAGGCATGCTTAATGAATTCTGTGCCTTATGTTCCTCTCTCTTATGAATGTAATTTGATTAGTGACCTGTTAAGCCTGCATGCGTCGGACCTCTTCATTCGAGTCCGTCGGGTCTCCGGGAATTGGCCCGTGTCTTGGCCGTCCACCTCTGCCCCCTCTGTCACGTTGGCACAGAGCGAAAAGACAAGATGATTAATGGCCTGGCTCCCTGTGCCATTGTCTTCAACGGGTGACGGGGACAAAACCACCACCTACCCCCTGTCACATTAGCCTGGCTCCAGGAATATTTGGCTGGGTGGAGTGAGAGTTGTCTGCTTTCAAAGCATTGTCATGTTGCCTCTCAGGAAGCTGCAGCAGTGGCTTGGATCCTCTGGCAGAGCATGATAGTCTCAGGAAGGATGAAATCTATTTCATCCAAATTGGGACCTCACAGGAAATAGCAAGCTTGTCGACGGCCTTTGTCTGTGCATGCAGTGAAAACCACATCTGTTGTTATATTGAGCCTTCAGGGTTTTTTTATTCCCTCCTACATGCCTCAATAAAAAAAAAATAAAAAACCCACACCAAACCCAAAAAAAATAAATAAAAAAACCTTACTTGTAAAACGTGAAACCACCTCTCTGATCAGACCTGTGGTTTTAATCCTGATTACCTCTGGATGCACGTCTGAACTGATTTTGTAGCTCGCAGCCTAGTGAGCAGACTTTAAATGTTTCATGACCACCCTGTTGCTGTTGTTAGCGCAAGGTCAGTTTTCTCTCTGCAGATAAAAGTATTCCAGCTTATTAATGGGAAATTAGCCCCGCTGGTCTTCCCAGCAGAGTTTTAAACCATTTGAATAGCGCTTCATCCCTTGATTTAAAATGTTTAAAGGATGTGCCCTTGTTAGAAGGCAGGGAAATAATTGTCAGAAGCTGAAAAAGAAAGGCTTGTCGAGATTGTCCTTTTTTTCCCCCGTCCATATGCATGACGGCCAGAGCAATTTGACCCGACCCTGACCGCTTGTTTTTTTTTTTTTTTTTTTTTTTTCATGCAGAGCTGTTTGGAATGAACCACATAAATGAAATAAGGGTACATAATGACAAAAGAAAACTCATTATTGGATGCTGAAATTGTGTAATTTAGCAAATTAACAACACGCTATAAAGTTTTAATAGTAGTAGCCGAGCTCTTTGGAATTACTAAGAAACTAAGAAAGAATGGTACCTTCAATGATTGCCTTATTAGTCTGGGCTGCTAGGAAGTAATACAGTACGTATCAGTATTGTCCGTGATAGTATTGATCTGATCAAGGTACGATTACTTCATGTCCTCCTTTTTTAGCAGTTTATGCTTGTTAGTCACTGTTTAAGCATGCACACGCAGAATTTTATTTATTCCACGAATCAACTCTTTACTTTTCTTGTTACGTGTTTCTTTACCTTGCAGCATGTTTCGAATCTGATATCATAGTAACACAATGATTAATGCGCTCTGTTATTATTTCTGTAGTTACAACACCTCATGCACAAGGACTTGTGTGTATGCAATCGGTACACGTAGTCTGTAGTACTACTGCAGTAATTGTCAGCCTTCTTACAGTACATGCGCGGTGTAATAACCCAAAATAACCAGCGACCTTTAGGTCACCGACACCATGTCTTCAATTAAGCAGCAGTTTCAAGAGAGCTTCAGGGAATTCCCTGGCCATTTGAAATTAATCACGTTGAAGTGTCGGGAAAGTTGTAATAAAAAAAAAATATAATAATAAAAAGGAGCACAGCAAGTGAAAGAGTTTTCATCAACCGTCAGAGAACATGTAATAAACTTGTCCCTGCTCAAATGAGCTCATTCTTGAAGTGCCCTTCATTCTGATGTTTGACACGGAACAACTGTTTGTGTAAGCGAATGCGTGCGGATCAGCGTGTACAGCGGGCTTGACCGAGGAAAATAATGGTAAGGAGACAGCTGTCACTAAGCCGTGTTTGTGTGTGTGTGTGTCAGTCAGTCAGTCAGTCAGTCCACACAGGCCCTGATGTAGTGTTTGTCATCTGGGTCAAGCAGTCACAGATGAAGCTTAAGCAACTAAAAGTGGTGGATTAGAATGGCTTATTTCTTTAGACTCGTCTAATCTAACGCTGGATTGCAATTGATTTCCTTCCCTCCCTCCCCCTCTTTAAATGAGCGAATAAGTTGGTGTGCACTCCCCACTCCTCCCAAAGTATTGTTCAACGTGTGATTAGACGTCTAAATGAAGTTTGTTTCTTGATTCGAACCAGTGTATCAGGAAAAAGAAAAGGCCCTGGCTTGGATCGGTGATCCCGTGAGACCGTTATACTCCGATCGTTCTTTGCCTCACAAACTTGAAGTGCCCCTGTAATGTAGCCAATATCCGTAAAGTGGGAACGTTTGTAGCTTAATCACCCAGAAACGTTATTAAAACCCGAGGCTTTTTGCAGGTCTTGAAGGCTTTAGTGAATGTGAAAAGAGGTCCGGTGCTTTGCAAGAATTTGCAAGAAGCCAAGAGAATAAGGAAAAGCGAAGAAGTGCCAGTTTATACAATAAATATGAAACATGAAATGAGCTTTCATAAATACTGGGTTGTGTGACAAAAAGGTCCTCGAATCTCCTGCATTGTTGCTACAGCGTTTTTGTCCTCATTAAGCCTGGTCACCTGTCAGTTTCTACCCACCAGCTCTTTGCTATCATATGACAGCTACTAAACCAGGAGGATTAGGATTAACACATGCTTCCTGTGATACACATGAAGCCTGCGACACCTGTTTTTTCGAAACTGCTGCTCATGCTGCTTCGTGGAAGAAAGCGCTATCCGCCCTCTTCGGCATGCACAAGGTTACAGGAAAGCATGATGGTTTTGCTGCGATTGACAGGAATCATAGCGAAACGGTATCTCCGTCCCGCCCTCTCTGATATCATGACGGTTCACTCCGAAGTCCATGACACCGATAAGCCGCTAAGGTCAGATCTGATTTGGATGTATTATGGTGGACAATCAAATAAGAAACAGCATTAGGGAATATGGAATGTAATTAATTAGTTCCTGGTTTAATGATCTCAGTTAAATCGGTTTCTTTCCTCTCATCATTTCCTCACCCTCATTAACTATGTGCGTGTAAGGTGTGCACATGGTCTGGAGTCTTTCTTCACAGTTTATAATTGGCCAGTGAACATGTACAGAGCATTTGACGAAGTAAAACTTGAGGAAGGCTTGTATGACATACTTAATAACAATCTTCCTGACATCATGGCTGTGATTTATCTCATTACAAACAAAAGAATCTTGCTTTATAAAGGCAGGATGCCTACTGGGTTCTTTCTTAAACAAATTAAAAGCGCAACAAACACAAACGTCCATTCTCCTAAAGCTACATTCTTTTGTACGTTCGCAGCTGCAGAGCATTTTCGCCTGAAAAGGCCTACCTTCTAGTATGCCAAGTGGTTTCATGACTTTTCCGATCATGTTTGCAATTAGATCCTCAGTGTTCGCTCAGTGTTGCATGTCCGCTTAGCTCGCGTGAGTTTTGCCAATTTTTGCTTGGCCAGATCATGGATTAAAAAAAAAAAAAAAAAACACACTTAATGTTACTGTTATTGAAGTATAATAGGTCGTTGTATGTAGTATGTATAGATTGCATTGGGGTCCCCTTGCTGTTGAGAGTAGCTTACGGAGCAGATGATGTATTCATAGCTCTCATAGTGTATGTTCAAAAGCAAAAATAATACAGAATGAATAAAGTAAGGCATAATTTATCATGCGGTTGGTGCAGTTTTTTAATTTCTTTATTTTTATTTATACCTTTTAACCATTGGTTCCTGTCTTTGCTTGGGTTGTTAGAACAGATATAAATAGCTGTACCTTAACCCACCTGTTTTTTTTTCTTTACATTAATAAGATGAAAAAACTTTTCTTGCTACCACAAAACTGGAAACTGAAGACTCCTATGGTGAAAACCAAAAAAAAAAAAATGTTAAGTGACACTGGAGACTCATTACATTAATGTAAAATAAGCGGTATCTTTAATCAGTTTATCATTAGGTTACGATTATGTGGTGCTCCTGATGTATAAGTCCCTATGAATAAGCTGTTGCTGTAGAAACGCTACTGCTTTAGAACGAGCATGTTAATAGAAACCTGTGATTTGGATTACAGCCAGGGCTACGGTAATGATTCAACACCTTTTTAGATTTGAGATTTCAAGCGTACTGTGGTAAACAATAATTATGAAGATAATAACAATGACTAATGCACTACTACTGTTAAGCACTCTTAAAGGATTAAAAAAAAACTGAGCTGGAAACGGCGTGAAAAGGTTTACGATAAAGCAGGACATAAATATGCTGCAGACGGAGTAAAACCGGGGAGAAAGAAATGCCGTTTGACCTCGGTGAGCGAATTAAAGAATTAAATTTAGCCCTCAGTCTCGGGTCTGAACATGTGAAGGTGACTCTGTGCTCTCCGTTGGCAGGGAATTCGATAGGGCCTCTTTTAAACGCAGGCGTGGTGCCCGCGCGAGTGTCACGGTGTGTGATTAGTGACACGGCGCCGAGTGATGCGCTATGGCTGGCCTCAGCTGGCCCTCTGGGAGCTGGAACTAAATGGGACGGAGGCTCCTGGTTTCGGCCACCATCTGTGTCAAGAGCATGATTATACAAGCTCTACTCCATGTAGAAAGATTTTTTTTGTATGTGTCGAGGTATTGTAGCTTAGCCTGCGTGAGTGAGTTGCAATTTAATAGTCTGGGTTGCCTTAACCTCTGTGATACACAACGCTTAGATTTTAATATATACATACAATAATGCATACTGTACACACACACAGTATATACACAGTCTGTGTATATGTATATGTCAGGCAAAAAATATATACACACTTCAGGAAAATAAAAACTTGTCATATTATGATTTTTATTACGTAAATATAATGTACATCATACTGTTTTTCTTTTTCTTAAGTGTGTATACATTTTTGGTTGTGTGTGTGTGTGTGTGTGTGTGTGTGTGTGTGTGTGTGTGTATATGTATATATAGTGAGACTAAAGTAAAATTCAGCGTTTGAATGTCATTCTCAAATTTTCAAATAATGAAGATTGAGATAATAAGAATTATTTTATTTTATACAATTAAAACATAAATCTACAACAATCAATATTTAGTATAAGGTCTTTTTATTCTTCAAAACCTTGCTGTATCCGGCTGGGCATGGAGTCAAAAAGACGTCTGCAGTACTCTGGTGTCACTCGCTCGATTCATGCCTGCTTGATTGCTTCCTGAAGATCATGTACAGAAGACAGTTTCTTGACTGCTACTGTCGTCTTCCCCATTGTCCATCAGTTTCCTCTTGTGTTCAGTTCTGGAGATGACCCAGGCCGTGGTTCCAGAAGTTGAATATCATTGTCACATAGACAGCTTTTGACTATTTTTTTCAGATAATTAGCACAACTCTTCAGACAGATGGGACTCCACGGACCAGGTTTCGCTCCATACATGCATAAGTAAGCTTTGTTCACCCATGACCTTATTGTCGGTTCACCAGTTTTTCTTCCTTGGTCCTGACCATTGCAGACAGGAAACATCCCACAAGAGCCGCAGTTTGGAGTTGTTCTGAGCCAGTAGTCTAGCATTCAAAAGTTGTCAAAGTCGATCAAATCCTTACACTTCCAACATATTGACCTTTGGGATGAATATACGGTATCCTACCCACTTCCAGTTGTCATTGTAACAGGATAATCAATGTTATTTACATCACCTGTCACTGGTCATAATGTTATGGCTGATCAGTGTATGCATATATATTATTATCTTTTTAAATTTATTATTATTTTTTTAAATTAACAAACAGATTTTTCTTTTATTAAATTAAAGACGAGAAAGCATTGAGGCTGGTGATGGAACAGCTGTTCAACAGCTCTTTTAAGTGGTGTTAAATAAGTACTAAATCGCACTCACTTATTTCATGTATGTACAGTATGTTCCGCAACAAAAACTATAACGGGTTAAAATGCATGACATGCTGCTTATTATTATTAAACTAACAATATCTAATGATTAGTCACTGACGGAGTTTTGAAAGAAGGAAGAACCCACTTCACTTCAGAGACTGGGCTGTTATTGGAAAATAATCCACTTGGCGTTGGACCTCATCCCAGCACACTGTTGTGGAATATTTTCCTATAACGGCACTCTTTTGTCATAGTCAGTTCCTTAATAACACTTTACAATCATAAATAACGATATAGATATCTTAAATTAGAGCGCATTTAAAATTTTTATTTGTGCTAACCGGTCTAAATTTCCATTTGTGACCGCGGTTAGTCGGTTGTATGTCTGTGTAACTGAATGGCATGTGAATGAACCTGACATTTCACCTCTAGCTCTTGACAGCGAGGAATACTAACTGGATGGAAACCAGGTATAGATCTGATCCAGAGCCGAGCCCACTGACACCGTGGAATACCAATGGATGTTTGTAATGCACGGGACCTTTCAGAAGAAATGCAACAACGATTCAAAAATTCCTGGACAAACACGCCTGTCGGTCGATGGATCTTCCAGGTTGAACGACTAAAGGGCAGAATGAGACAAATCTCCTTTTAAAAAGATCATTTAAACCACTTATTGTATGACACAAATTGTTTTCTCTCAACCTGCAAGGTCAATTATGTAGACATTTTCATAACGTATGACGCAATCCATCACATTATGATGCTAATTCTCGTTCCCAGGCATCAGTCGCTGTCGCTTGTTATTGCTTTAACAGATGCTGCCTTGAGTCAGGGCAGCGCTTTTTTTTTTTTTTTTTTTTGCCGAGCTTCAAAGTTGTTATTTGCCTCGTTCAATAATTCAGCCGTTTCCTCTGTGGCCACTCTGCCATTGTTTTGGTTGCCCGCCGAATTCCAGGCACCCCTGTTAATTTGCGTTAATGTCAGATGATTGTAAGAGGAGATAGATGTACGGGCATGCTGGGAGCCCGTCAAGCAAAAAATTGGATTCATTAAGATGACGGCAGATTGCGGCGTTTGTGGCCTCTGCGTCTCGGGTTGCTATGAGAAAAGAACCCCTGGAGTTTTTTGCGGAGAGTGGAATTCAAGAAATGAACAGAGACAGGTTTGCGGGAGAAAAAGAACTCGAATGAGAGATGGAGTGAAAGTGAAAAAGAAATGGTGTGTGACAGGGAGAGATGGAGGAACCGGCACGAGTTTAAAAGAGCGAAAGGGACGTTGATGGAGAGAGAAGAAGAAAGAAATGGAATGTAAGGTGGGGTGCTGGACCAGGGACGAGAAGAAATGAGAAGAAAAAGGAGGGGGGGGGATAAGGAGTGAGATGAAAGATGGAGTGGCACACTGAAGGAGAGGGGAAAGGGAGTGAAGTGAGAGAAGAAGGAATGACTGAAAGTTAAACACAATTTTTTTGTGATTTTTTATATATATATATTATTGCATGTAAGACATTTTTAAATGTTTTTTAAAATTTTTTTTAAACACTGCTCTTTTCATGCTGGTCAGATCTAGGCTGCTGCTGTCACTTCAAGGCGTGTGTAAGTAATGTTGCGGTTGCCATACAGTGCAGTGGAAGATTACAGAAAAAGGCTTCTGGACTTTTTCTCCCTTCGCTTGGTTCGTGTTGGTCGTGTCTACAGAGAGAAAGTGTGAGCGGACTGATGAATCTGGTGAGAGAGCCAGGCGATCCGAGTTCCTTTTTAATGTCACTGTTTCTAACCTACAGAAAAACACATACTCGCACACTCTCAGTCTTGCCCCACACAGGCGTCTGCACTCTATCTTGGTTATATCACTCGGGAACATGCGTACAGTCATGCTGTGCACGCGCACGCACACACGCACGCACGCACACACACACACACACACACACACACACACACACACGTATGCCTTTGGGATGAGAGAATATGATTGGTCTTCAGGCTTGTTTTTTTTCTGGCCTTGGTTCGTGTCTGGCTCCAAGAAACCGTGCATTGAGAGAGCTTTGGCTTTGATGTGCAAGATGTCTTGGATAGAACAGAAGATGCAAAGGGAGGAAGAAAGGCAAATGGCTCATTAGGACGGTTGCTTTTTTATTCAGGAAAATACAAAACCGTGTCAAAAGGCTGCAAGGAAACATCGGGCCACACGACGTAAACACACATATTGTCTTGCAAGGTGAAATCTAGTAGGTTTGATAATTAGCCCTTGTGAAATGATCTCATCAAACACGACCATTAAAAATAGCTTAATAGCACATTCAAGGCTGCTGCTTTAGCAACTAATCACCTCCCTGATAAAGAGCAGAAGCTCCGATAAGTATACAGCATTTACACATTAATGACAATAAAACTGTTGTGTAATCATTAAAGGGAAAAAAATTATATAATGTAAAATAAGAAAATTAAAGCTAATGTAATATGTAATTATAAATGTACGTAATCAAATGTATGAAAATAAAAGAAAACAAGTGTAAAAAATGAAGCGTATACTATAATTACAATTATTAATAGACAGCAAAAGTATTGAAAGATGAAAGTAAGGAGCAATAAACAAGTATGCAAGCATAATAATAATAATAATAATAATAATAATAAGTAAAAATATATATACTGTACATAATAAAGCATAAACAAGTGAAAATAATAATTTTAGAAAGAAAACAATTAATGACAGAAAATAAAATTATTTACGTAAAGGATAATGAATAAGTAAAAGTAAACAAGTATAATAAGTAGTGTAGTATGAATAAGAAATAACAGAAATAATAAAGTAAAAATGTCTAACAAATGATAAGTAACAATAATATAAAGAACAATATAAAGACATGGGTAAGAATGAAAAAAGTTTTCATCTAACACTAAGTCTGCAGTTTATATATAAAAATATACAATGAAAATACAAAAATGTAAATGAAGGAAAATGTGTAATATAATATTACATTCAATTTGGATTAAACTACTTTAACTTAAGCTGCTAATCTTCAAACAAGAGCTAAAGCTCTACTGAGCTATAAGTCAGAAAGTTCCTTCAAGGAATAATGTAGTAATAAATATAACTGAGTTTGGAAATTAGTCCTCTAGGATTTTTGCTGCGTTAAATTATTTCTGAAACTTAAAATGGGTTGTTATCTTTCTGGGCATATAAGTAAAGATCAGAACAACAGTGTTATGGGATAAATTCCTGAGAAACTCATGTCTAGAGTAGGACAAGCAAGACAATATTATAAAATAACTCGGTAGCTAATGTATTAAAAACAAGGGTTTTAATATACCATATTGCACCAAGGTGTACCATACACCTCCACATAAGCTATTTTACTAAATTCAAAATAAATAAAAGTCAAAAATTAAGAAAAACAGTTAAAATAAATAACAACCAAAAGTAAAATTAATGTAAAGGTAAGTTGTAGTAAATTAATAAAGGTACTTTTAAATGTAAAATTATTAAGATGTTAGATGCATAACACACAAGTGTGCAATAATTCTTGTAAAAGTATATAATAGTGTTAAGTAAAAAAAAATACATAAATAAGGAATAACTAAGGAAATAGATGTAAAAAAAGTAAGTACAACAAAAGTAGATGTAAACAACAGTAAGGAAAATCTTAAAAGTAAGGCACAATAGTATTTGAAAGTAAAACTAAGAAGGGAAAAAAGTGTGAAGTAAAAGTCGAAAAGTATAGCTAGACAAGAAAGTAAAAAATAATAATACTAAATATGCTAAATTACTGTAAAATGTTTAATAGTAGAAGTAAAAATAAAATAAATTAATAAGTATGCAGTAAATTAAAAAATATTGAATAATAAATAGGTAGTAAAAATACCTAATATGACTGAGTAAAACTGTAAAAATAAGGTATAATAAGCATGTAAATGTACTGCAATAACATAAAATGTACAAATACTGTATCAGGACAAAAATATATCAAAGTACTGTTAAAAGTTAAAAAGGATACTAGCAGTAAGTAAGATTACATAAAGGAGTAATAAATAAATGTGAACAAGTGTATAAGTAGTACATACTGTACATATGTAGAATTACTGTTAAAACTTAATACGTAAATAATAGCAGTGAGTAAAAGTGTATAAGTAAGAAATAATGAATAAATATGTGAAAGTACTGTTAAAAATACAATTAAACAGTAGGTAAAATTACGTACATAAGGAATAATATATATAAGGAATATACACAGGTAAAAATGACAAATAGCTGTAAGTAAAAATGCAAAAGTAAGTTAAAAAAATTGTAAAATATGTTAGTCAATTAAAACTAAATGTGTATAATTACACATTGACTTAACACATATAAAGTATGTACTTGTACAGTATTGTTAAAAGTAAAAGATAATGGCAGTAAGTAAAAATACATAAATAAGGAATAATACATAAGTCAATAGATGTAATTAAGTAAAACTAATAGCCAAGTCAAAAATTTAAATGTAAGGTATAATAATAATTTAAAGTAACAATAAAAAGTGAAAAAGCAAATATGGAAATAGGAATGTAAAGAAGGTAAACGTCAACAAGCAGAACAAATTTTATGTTAAAAATAAAGTTTATAATTAATCAATAAAAAATAAGTATGTGTAAAATTAAAGCTAAATAATAACAGTAAGTATGGTACATAATAAATAAAGCTGATCTAAACAAACAAAAATCCATTAAAATTATAATAATTATATTTATTTATATTTGTAAAATTATAATAATTAGTATAATAGTATAATAATATAATAATAATAGTATGTAGCAAATAATAAAACTAACGATACGTGTGTAAACAAATAAAAATGAGTAATAACAGTAAGTGTTCAAGTTGTCATGTTTTGTCATTCTGTAATTACTGTAATGATCTTCTCAGAACCAGAGGGACTATTCCAGACTATTTCAATTCCGAGCTTTCACAGGCAGGACAGACATAATCAATAGGCCCACATTGTGGGAAACATTCATACAGTAAATGCAGAGGTCTGCATAATCTTAGTCAATTATGAGCAGTGAAGAAATGGACCGTAATACTCTGCATTTGAATGAATGAATTCACCTTTTATAGACAGCATTGTCCGGGTATTTAACCTGCACTGCCCGGCTGAAGCCATGTGCGGTTCTTTTCCTGCAGAGGTCTCAATATGCTAATTTTAAGCTTAGTCTCATATGAATAGGCAGTAGACACCATTTCATTCTTTTCTCTATGCCATTTAAACAAACAAAAAAGGGGTAGACAGTATGATTCTTGTTGAACATATTTGCCACTCAGATATGTTGGGGAAGAAGAATCCGTTAGCGCTGACGAAACACTTTCTACACGCTGGGACTACTACTACTGATCTGCATCTGTCAGTGTGTTATTTGGCAATAAAATGTTTACAGCATGGCTGGCATATTTCTACACATTTAGTATACTGTCACTTCTTTTCACTTGTACACTGCTGTCAGAGTGTGTTTTGTTCAGAATTTACAGCTTTGCAGTAATAAGTCGTCAAAGGATACGTAGGTATGAGTGGGTCTTGAGTATTTAACAGTGAGCAATCAAACAGTGAGCCAGTAAGAAAAACAACTAAAGTAACAAAAAGTAAGTTAAAGTAAGTTATCAATTTAATATGAGAGAGTGAACTTGTGTAGGTAACAAAAGTGACCAAGTAAAAAACAAAAAAATGAAGTTCTGAAAATACAGAACAATAAATTAGTAAGCAAACAAATGTACGTTAAAGTTATTAACAAAGTAAACTTAAACTGGCATATGTAAGGATACATGAGTAAATAAGTAAATAAAGCAAAAAGTAAGTTCATAGAAACCAATAAAAATATGTAATGATGGTAAAAGAACGTTAGCCAAGAACAAGAAATAAAGTAAACAGATAAGTAAAAAAAAAAAAAAAATGTGAATACAATTTAGCACAATAAATAAGTGAAAGTGTTCATGCAACATTATTTTGTTAGTCAGCATTAAAACTAGTTACTGACAAAATAAAATGTACAGTACATGTGCATATGAACAAATAAATAAGGGTAATTAATGTAAGCAAAAGTAAACAAGTAAAAATAGGTAATAATAGTGAGTGGTAAAAAAATAAATAAAAACAAAGCAGTAACAGTAAATAAAAAGCAAGGTAGAAATGATGAATTACTAAGCTAAAAGATAAGTACAATAAAGTACAGAAAAATAAATTAGAGACAGTAAAATTCTGTAAGTAATAAACGATAAGTAAGAGTAAAAAAGTGCAAAAAGTAATTAAGGTGTTTAAGTAGGGAATATTAAACAAGTATGCGAATAAGTAAAAGCAAACAACTTAAAAAGTAATATGTATGAAACAATAAATTGGGAAGAGAAGCAAATATGTAAGTAAAAAAAGTTATAACAGTAAGGCCTACTACTACTAATAAGATAGTAATTAAGCAAGTTTGTGAAATTATTTTTTAAGGGATTAAATTTAAAGCAATGATGTAACATTATTTATGTAAGACGTATAAGAGTACAATTATTAGGAGTACTTAAAATAGGTAACTCTTTTTCAAATCTTAATGAATGTATGGACGACAGTCATGGTCAGTCTTGTCTGCTGTACTTATGTCAAGGTCAGAAAATACAAGGGCTGCGAATTCATTAAAATGATTTTATGTAACTGTAGAATTGTTTGTTGTGCTAGTGGCTGTTTTAAAAAACATGCAGCGGTTTAATACATGACCGCTGAGGCCCAGATCCAATTCTGCTCTCAGCTTGCATGGACATGTACAGTTTGTTGCTTGGTACTGAGTGAGACTAAAACCGTGCTGGAAAGAAGTGTGTGTGTGTGTGTGTGTGTGTGTGTGTGTGTGTGTGTGTGTGTGGAGGTAAAAAAAAAAAAAAAAAAAACATAATCGCAGAAATCCCCTCGAGCAGGAGTCTGCATTTATGTTATTGGTATTAAAGCTAAAAGGTGTTTTTAGGAAGAAATGTCAGTTTCATTTGCAGTGCAGGAGAAGTTGTTCGCGCAGAAGTGACACCTCACACTTTAATCGATGAATGTGTTCTATTGTAATATTTACAGTTTTGTGCCTAGCTCTGCCAGGAAAGAAGTATTCCTAAGGCTTAAGCTTTTTACTGCTGACAGAGGTGTGATCTTGGCGGATACACACCTTGCCTTAGCCACTCTTGTGTTCAGGGACCTACAGAAACAGAGGTGCATTAATGGCAATAAAAAGTTTGCCCATTGCTTGACAACCCATTACTTTTATGAATTTATTTTTTTTTTAACTACCATCATGTTGCACCAGTGTTTGTAACTGACATTTCCCTACCAGTATAATATACAGTACACGTATATCCTCAATACATTTACATGTACATGAGTCGCAGACAGGTTGCATGCAGAGACTGTCTACTGCAGATCTGTAATTCCATTGTCTCTTAATGAAACCAAACCCTAATAGCAGGAGGGAATAATTTACGCACACAAAACTGCATCTATATCTCGTTCTCACACAAAAACGGGACGAAGACAATCCGCCTTTGTGCTAGCAGACGGTAGGAGGCAGCGGCATGGCACGAGGAAATTGCCGTGATCTCATCCATGTGACGACAGACTTCGAAATGCCTTGAAATGATGCCCGGTAACTTTTCTGAAAATCAAATCATACGATTTCTTAATTAATCAGCTCGGCTTGAAAGACTGCACAGTGTAGCAAAACGTCTCAGTATACACAAAGGGAAGGTTAACACTTTATAGCAGAATGCAACTTTATGCGCAAGTCATCCTGTACATGATCGCCATATGTTCATAAACACGGTGTTGTGGATGTAATTACACATTGAAAGTATTTTTTAAAATCCAGCCATGAGAACGATTTTATTACATTCCTTTGTCAAAATGCATTTTAAAGTGCTATCTGGGGGAAAAAAATAAAAAAACTACCACAAATACAGAAAAGGAAAGAAAGAGGAATGATAGAAATGTGTGGTGTACAACATTCATGGCTGAACAATCTGCAACCTTTAAGCCACAGCGTAAACTATTTGTAACTTTGAAAATGTAAAAGTTTAAAAGTAATGTTTGTCCTTGATTCCTCTTATGCATCAAGCTCATTTTTTTAAAGCCAGCATACAAGTACAAAGGTGCCGGTACATCTGAGCTACACAGTCTGCAATCTTTGGACTGTAAAATTGTCAAGGTTAAAATCTGTTATTTAGTGTAATGCACTTACACAAGTTCGCAACATTAATTAATCCTTAAGATTTATAACTACGATTTTAGCCAGCACCTCTTCATGTATTTTATTAAATACTCTAGAAATTGTTTAAAGAACACATTTTTTTCAGACTATATTAAGTACCAGCATTGACAACCTCTTTGTGAGAATGATTTCATATTTTTCTATGATGCACAAATTAGGAAATAAAGTAAGAAAAAGAGCAACAGACTAATGCAACCATTTTAGAATGATTTTACTAATGCTCATTTAGTAAAATCATCCTGTTTACTAGAAAGGACATCCTGGGTTTGAATCCCAATAGTGCTTTTTGCAAGGGCAGCTGTGGCTTAAATAGGTAAGGCTCTGGTTTGGGGATGGGAAGGTTGGGGGTTCAAGCCCCAGCACGGCCAAGTTGCTTTTAACACTACTATAACATACATGTGATAAATAATTTAATCTTAATTTTACAATAGGTAAAAATATTGGATATATTCGATCAGTACCCAGAACAGTAAGCTAGCTTTGTTTAAATAGAAAAGGAAAGCCTCGTTATTTGCCATTTTGCTATTGTACTTTGAGTTGTGGATACTTTTCAAATAGTAATTTCTGTGATTTAAATAAATTAGATTTTGTGGGTGGAGTCAGTAATAAACACCTAAATGAATTAGTTTTTTTTTTTCTTCAGTTGGATAAAACAGTTGGCACACGCATGACCAGGCTGAACAATATCTGAACTGTTAAACACAGCATAAGCTCATGAGGCATTTTATGTGAAGTTCTGTGATTGTAAAAGCATGGTGCATACTTAAAGTTTGGAACTAATTTGCTGCCTAAAGCAACTAATTTGAACTGTAATTAATGTTCTGTGAATGTGTGTGTGTGTGTGTGCGTGTGTGTGTGTGTGTGTGTGTGTGCGTGTGCGCGCACGTCTGTATATTCAGCCATATGCACACAGCTGAGTTTGTGTCTAAATGTGAATGGCACTTTGTGCATGAAGTGACTGGTGTAGTGACAGGCAGCCCCAGTAGGGCTCATGTCACTTTCTGTATACTAGATCGTTATTAGACACATCCCCCCTTGTGGTTGCCAGTCACGTGAAACCTTGCTCCACACTGTGGCCCATTTAACTCCTTCATGATTATCCACGCAAATGATTTCCTTCAAACACTCACCCTGCACCCTGATGTAAATGCATGCAAAAGAAGCGGAGGCCGCCTACTAGATTTTTGTCCACTTTTATTTTGCAATATGACCAATAGTTTATCATATTCAAGTGTGTATGAAAAAAGTTAACTCACCGTTTTTATTTCTTTTAAAAAGCTAAATACAAGAAGCATTGTATCAAGGCACATACAAGACTGGCCAAAGGGCATATATGCACTTTGGTCTTCAGTTGGTAAGGAACAATTAACTTTCAGTTGTCGCAACATAAAAGTGGCTTGAACTTTGGAAGAAACAAAAATACAGATAATTATTATAAACAAAAATAGTTCACACTTGTATTCCAAGTAAAAAAAAACAAAACAAAAACAAAACAACAAAAAAAGAATGAACCCATGTGTGTTTATCGTATCTTTGTCTTTGCCCGATTGTGTTCCTCTTCAAGAGCATCATTTACAAGTACAATGGGTAGACAACTGAGGAATTTCCCCTGTTGACAGGAACACTGTTGTTAAAGTAGCCACCTCTCGTTATTTCTGTGCTTTGCCGGTCCTGTGCTGGACAAGCATACCCAGCCGAGGAACGCGTTACTGGGCTCTGTGCTGTGCTACCTCTCTGAGGAACAAAAGGAAGCAGTATATCTCCATACTCCAAAAATAGCAGAGACTTAAAGCCTGACAACACTGTTGAAAAGTCAACTAAGATCCCTAACATATTCTTGAGGTTCTGTTAAACCGCATCACGTCTATGTTTGTCCAATACAGATAAGACGAAAGAAAAGCTCTTCTACCCATTTAATCAACTGTGCCGTATAATCCCGTCGGCCGTTTTTTTGCCTTTTTTTATTTTTTTATTCTGAGAACGACATGGTGAAAATGATGACCTGTGCTTCTACAAAGTTCTCTAAACTCTGATTGTTTAACACAGCAATAAAACCCACTTTCACAGTTGATATCTCAGTCGAGCACAAAGACTTTTTTTTAAATTGGTCTGAAACCTTAAGCAAAGGATGTACAGTACAAATTACTACAAACCTCTAAAATATATAATTGCAGTTGCTGACAGCACACACTGAGGACTCAGTGACGGCCTGCAAATGTAGCCTTGTTTCTTTTAATAAACCGTCCTTAAATATAAATTATATGGCAAATGTACAAAACATTGCTTTCTCAGTCTTTTCAATCCAGTGTTTTGTAAAAGACCGGGCAGTCCTGATGTCAGTCACTCGTAATAAAGCGTCTTTCAAATCTGCACACATTATCATGAATGGGAGTGGTCTGAATCTGGTATTCCACTGTCTCTGTAGCTCCTGTTGTTGATACTGTTTTCACTGTGTGGACTCTTATAAAGGTTTAAACCGTTAGGAGGGAAAATCGTGTGTATCACAAACTCTTCCTTGGTCACTGGCAGGTGATTTATGGGTATCATTTGAAAAGAACTCTCTCTAATCTCCAAGATGGAGTTGTCCTTCTTTGTACCGGCCTCCGCGTAGTCGTCCTTCCTCCTGCGACCTTTATTGTACGTGCAATTCCTGGAAAACAAAGAACTATTCCTGTGGATGTACCAACACACCAACGCCAGCAGTATGATGGCCGAAAGCGCCACGGCTCCTCCTATGATAGCAGCTAATGGCAGGCTAGAATTTTTGTAAGGCTCCTTCTCCTGCTCCCTGTTTAAGGTCGTAGTGGGGTTGTATGCTTTTACGGAGCCTGTTTCTGTCTCTATGCAAACAGGCGTCTCATCCGACAGGTAAATATTACTGGTCTCCATAGGAACCATGCATATCCTATAGGAGGAATCGGGCTCCAGAGCTGTGAGCAAGTACTCCGTCCTGTCCCCTTGTACAATGGTTTCTGTGATAGACCCAAATGCGGGGCTGTGGCCCAGTTTTAACCAGCTGAGCCGCAGGGCAGTCATTGGCTGAGATACCCTCCAGGATATGTGTACCGTGTCTGGAGTGCTGGATTTAACGCTTATTGTTATAATCTTATGACTCGGCGGCGTAGTACTTCGATAGTTCTTTCCAAAGTCAGGCCCCTTAATCACAGGTCTTTTAGTCACGTAAACTGGCCACTGGGGTCGCGATGGTGGCAGTGTGACGGAAATTGTGCTGGTCTCGTATGTCGGAGAGACCTCTGTTTCAGAGCAATCAAAGACCTCCGTGGCTAGATCCTTAATAGCCATTCCTTTGACCTTATCAGGACCTTGGCACATAAAGCCACGCACGTTGACCTTAGAGGGCAACGAGCGCAGCCAATCTCGCACCCACTTCATTCTGCAGTTGCAGTACCACGGGTTGTTGCGCAGCAGCAGATGGGTAAGGTTATCTAGGTCATCAAAAACCCCCATGGGCAGGCTGCTCAATTTGTTGCCAGACAGATCCAGGCGGTACAGCTGGCGCAGGAAAGCAAAGGAACCTACTGGTACCCTGTCTATGTGGTTGTCCTGCAGCTGTAATTTCTCAAGGCTTGAGCCTGGCAGGTTGGCAGGTGGCGATGTGAGGGAGTTACGCACCAGTGAAAGCTCGGTCAGGTTGACCAAATTAACAAAGGCCATTTCCCCGATACCCCTGTTGTTCAAGAGATTGCCGTCCAGCACCAGACGTTTCAGATTGATCAGATCTTGCAAGGACACCTCGGAAATGGAGGAGATGCGGTTGTCATCAAAGCGCAGCTCCTCAATGGTCATGGGAAGACCTGGGGGAATAGTGCTCAGGTGATTGCGGGAAAGGAAGAGTAACCTCAAATGATTGCTGTCTCGGAACGCTCCCTCCTCTATACTGACGGCAGACACAGAATTGTCGTCCAGATGTAATTCCTCGATGAAGGGAATTTGTGCCAGTGAGGCATGGGTGATAGTCCGGATGTTGTTTTCCTGAAGGTGGAGCTCCTTCACGTTGATAGGAAGATTGGTTGGAAACTCATCCAAGTTGTTGCAATAAAGGTAGATTTTCTCCACATTGTTGAGTCTCCGTAGATCAGCAGGGATGCCCGCACTCTTAATCCGGTTGTTCTGTAGGAAGAGGACGGTGGCATCCTGTGGGATTCCTGAAGGAATAGAAGTCAGCTCTCGGTCATTGCAGTAGATGAAAGTCCCATCACACCGGCACTGTGATGGACAGGAGGCTGAGGTCACCAGAGGATTGGCCAGGCCCAGGAGAACCCCAGCTCTGATGAAGAAGACGAAGAAGGACTTGTACTGGCACGCCATTATTAGTATTCTCGGTTTGTTTGTCCTCCTTGAAGGAAAAGTGGTGGAAAAGAATTAGAAGGCATTCTGAAATAATAACAAAAACCCTCCCGTAAATAAGTGCCGTTCGTACACATTCTGCCTTGAGCACATTTCTGGTATTAAAAGAAATTATTAAAACAAATACTGTAAATATACCACTATTAAAAACAATGCCAAGAAAAATAAGGCTTTTTTTTTTTTGTAAAACTGGGTATACAGACATCAGAGGAAGGAGAAAAAGATGATGGCAAAATGGAGTCTGTGTCTGAATATCAAAACTAGACTAAAGTGGAAGGATATTCCAACTCGGACACGGACCCAGATAAGAGATCTTTCAATCAGCTTTCTTTTCCTAAATAAAATGCCTGTGTCACTGGTTTTATCTTTTACTGAGTGTAATGCAGACGAAGTCCTAAAAATGTCTGCAGCAGGCCAATGCATTTCAAAGCTGCCTTTCATACTAGCAGACTGTGCCGGATGAATGAACTTGGGTCTTGCTTATTAGCTTTCGGGGGGAAAAAAACTAAGACAGGACCCGCTTCTCTTCAAGGATTTGTCAGGTCAGACTTAATATATAACAACTGTAGAGCAATATCTCAAATAAAACAAGGTCCATAAAAATGAAGCTGTTCATAACATGGAGATAACCATTTATCTTAGTAGTTAATAACATAGTTATTGTGCTAAAGACCAGGATGAATTGAGGGTGAAATTTTTGTGTTAATCTTATAGTTTGTATTGTTTCAATACAATATAACAAAAATAGGGGAAAAATGTGTATATGTATATTTCTGTACATGATTAAGGCCTAACACCTCATATGGTCATATTAAAGACAAAAACTGATACAGGATTTGTAGTTAAAAGATAAAATAGAAATTGTGTTAATTTAGTAGATAAATACAGACAAACTGTATCATTAGTAAGAACAAGATGACAAGGCACTGAAAGAAATAATGCACCAATGAACTGAAATGCTTCAATTAATGTAGTACTACTTGATCACCCACTATGCTTTTAGTTTTTATTTAGTTTTTTTGTCTATGACATTTGTGTGCCCCATAATCCCCCTTCCTACACGTCTTATAAGAACCAAGAATGGTCACTCGAGCAGAACATGGCACAGCTGAGCTGTAATGCTCATACCTGATTTACAGGAGCCAGTTAATCCTTTTCTTTCACCCAAAAAAATCCAGTGATGCTCTAAGCTCCCCCTTTCTTCTCTGCACTGTCTGAAGAGTCTTCTTTGGTTATATCCCGGTCCAGCTGATCCTTGTTTGTACTGCCGACCTCCTGCCTTGTATGACAGCGTCTAGAGTTCATGCCATCAAAGGCTCTGTGGTAGATAAACCTCTGAAGAATCTCCTCTGCTTCGTGACAGATCTCTAGTGCATTTATGCAGGCGTGCAATTCAGATAATTAAAAAAAAAAAAAAGGGGGAAAAAAGTCCAGTGCGTGAAGAATCCTTTTACTTCACTGCGCGGTGGTTTGGACCCCTAATTAGACCCTTTTGTAAGTCTGGGAGACTCCTTTGTAGGGTTCCGGTATGTCCTTTAGCAGAATGGACATGACATCAAGAGGCCAGAGCCCACTTAGCCTGCAGGTAAGGGCAGGCTGAAATCCGAGGAGGCTCTTGTTCTCGGTTAGAGTTAGCCCCAAATCGTTTCCCTGTTCTCGTGGCAGGAGCATGAAGGACGTATCCAGCCTGGTGGCTCTACGGCGGAAGAGGTTCGCTCACTTTCTCCTGTGCCTTGAAAGCATCTTGTGCTCCTTTTTGCTCTCCTCGGGAGCGTCACCTCACGCAGTCAGGCAGCGGTTCATGCTGATTGTAACCTCAGGGAAGATCCTGTGAGTCAGAGGGAAAGGAAAACACAAGTGTTGGAAATCAAGCACTCAATCCTTGTCTGGAGACAATCAAAATCCTTACTCGTCTTGGAAAGTGGTATTCCTAGAATATATATTTATTTTGTTTACAAGAGTGATGAGATCCTCTACCACGAGTTTTGAAAGAAGTATTATTAGGTTTCTGTTTTTCTCTTTGATGACACATATTGCTTGGGGAAACGAAATGAAATGGGACTTGAGTGTTTGTTTAAAAAAGAAAAAAAGAAAGAATGAAAGGAAAACCAAAGAAGTATTCTCTTCCACACCTACCACCCTATGCCACCGTGATTGTTTTCTCTGACCTGCCTGCCTGTGACCTCGCCAGCCCCTCCCCTCGGTCTTCTCTATGGAGACTGGGGGAAAGAATGTCTTTGCATTAGAAAAGCTACGGTGCTCAGGGGCCCTGCTGCGGTAACAGCGAGTCGCTTCTTCTCTAGTTCGCCTTTAGTTTTTCGTCTTCGTCTTGTTAAATTACCGGTACTGGGTTAATTTTCTTTCATTTCGTGAAGCTTCTTTGAGACAATGACCATTGTTAAAAGCGCTATATAAATAAAATTTAATTGAATTAAAACCCGCATATTTCCCTAACCACAACTCCTTTAAATATCGTGCAACTTTCAGAAAGCACAACCCTTTTGAGATTCACCAGCAGGAAGAAAAGCTCTCAGGCTGCTTAAAAAATGCATACGGTAGATTATTCAAAGCTCATCTCACGAGTGCTTATGAATATCCAAGCGAGAATCTGGTCCATGTCACCTCCAGTGCCCCTCATATACCTGCTGCATCTTCATGATTTGGGCCTAAAAATAAGCCTTTTTCTTTTCCTTGCCAAGTCAAACGATACGCTGCATCTCAGCACACAAAAGCGTGTGTCCTCTGCACGAAACCTTCCTCACACTGCAGCTCGTGTTGTAGTAGCAAAGTAAAGCTACAAGCATCTCTGGCTCTTAAACGTTGTAAGCAATGACATGGAGGAGATTAGAGAATTGAGAGCCTTGTAACTCAATTTGCAGGTCCAAACAGCGCCGTCTAATAACACGCTGTCCTTCTGTCATGCTGAATCACAGCCACAAACCTGACATCTTGAGAAGGAAGGTGATGTCATTTATTTTTTGTGTGTGTGAAACATTTTTAAATAGACAATGCAAAGCTAAGTTTCAAGCATGGGTGTGACACCTTTTTTTTTTTTTTTTCTTTGTGCAATCCTCAGGGGGGAAAAAAGGAGGTATTACAAGATGTCATCATCCCATCAATGGGAAAGAAATACATGTTTTGTTCAGTTCTTCTACTTGTTTCCTCCCTAGAATTATGAATGAAATGCTTACAGGTCAGACAGCCTTATTTCTTGGTAGTAGTATTCTGTATGAAGAATGTCATGCAGTCACAGCACCACCAAGCTCATATTATTATTATTATTATTATTATTATTAGAATAATAATAAATTGAATCAGAGAAACTGAACCAGGGAATTTGCCGCTCTGTTTAACACACTAGGCAGCACCTATTGACTTGATGGAGTGAGCTAATCATTTCTGAGCTTTAGCTTGTCTAGCTGATTGCATTTTCTCTCGATTCTCAGTGCTCATTGGATTTCTCAGAGCTGCATTGTCCTGTGCTAAACAGGCACAAGGATTTGGGAACCTGATCTCAAACACCTTTGCTAAGCTCCTCTGGTCGTGTGCTATCATTTTTTTTTTTCTTTTCTTACATGGTTACGTTTTTAAAGTTTCAAATTTCCTCAAAACATGCAATCTTCTAACAGTTCTGTAGATGACAGTCTAATTGACTGATTGGCATTTCTCCTTCTGATACACTGCCTCTGCTGTGACATCTGCTCATAATTATAATATCATCATAATAACATGATTATGTAGCCAGTCAGTTTTGCATTACAGCTGCTTATTTATTTTGATGCGATGGTAAGTATAATTAAACTTTTATCGTATAAAGCTAGTAATTTGTGTACACTTATTCATACCTGCTTAGTACTTCAAGGTATGAAAAGTAACCTGGACGTCCATTTCATGTGTACCTCAGCTCGTCCCAGACTGGGAAGGTAGGTACGCCATGTTGAAAACGATATTTAATACTTAGTGTTATTGTGCTCGTTTCTAATGTGTGGTGTAAATGCTAATTTAAACAGACACCAAAGCTAATTTGAAAGGTTTGTCGCCGGTCGAGGAGCCTGGGCGACACGGGGGGTAAGCGTGGGGGTCTCTTTTCTTTTGAAGAGCCTGAAAAGGGTAAACGGTGCATGGTGTAGCAGCTGCTCTGCTTTTCCCCCACTTGGGGGTGGTAGGAGCTTCGGTATCAGGCCTGCGCGGCTCGCCGTGCCTCACACGCTCGCGTACATGCAAAGATGGTGCTTTAATTACCACATGTGCACCCCCTGCCAGGGCACAGAGGGTTTCTGCCTCTGGACAATAGGAGAAAGAATCTTGGGTAATTTACAACCCTGTACAGTCTATGCTTTCGCTCTGACGAGAACTAATTGCTTCCTGTACTTACTTACTTGCAGACTAAAATGCATTTCGCCCAACCATCTATCTATCTATCTATCTATCTATCTATCTATCTATCTATCTATCTATCTATCTGTTTTAAATCATATTTGAATTAGAATTCTATTCCAGAAATGCACATTTGAAACATATAAGGAACAAAAATAAAGCGATTCTGGAAATAAAGTGATTCTGAAGGGCATTCTCTACAAGGCCTTACGGCTGGGTCAGAGGTCAGCCGTGAACATGAGTGCTGTGAATCCTTTCGGACGACTTCTTTTTTTTTTTTTTGTCTGCCCCACAAAAAAAACGATCTCGGGAGGCCCCGAACACACGACTATTTGTTGCAGTGCATTTTACAACAAAAGAGGAGAGTAAACTCGCAGTCTCTGGGCATGCCTTAAGATTTCTTGTTTTGGCACTTTTCAGACAGTGATTTGAATGAATATAAGAACAGACTGATTGATTAATTGATTTTTGGAGAAATTAAAGATTATGAGCCTGTTTTATTTATTTATTTATTTATTAAACCTTTATGCTGGATATAGAAATCTGAAAAGCTGTAAATATTTTGAGTCTTGTTATGCTGTGTCGAATTAGTCTGGTAGTTGAAGCATGAAGCTGGTCTGAGCTGAGCGGAGATGAGATGAGCTTTGGCTTGTCCTATAGCCCTGACTATTGCTTTGACATCAGCTGTGTGAAATCCCAGGTTAGGCCGCTTAAAGCCGAGGACAGGAGAGGAGAGACGACACATTTTGTAAAGCGCACTCATGGATTACAAATCACACACACACACACACACACACACACACCTCTTCCTCTTTACATGACAGGCTTATTTTGGGTTCCCAAATTGTAAACCATGCTTGGTTATTAATGAATGCATTATTACATTTCGGTCACTTGCTTGCTTGCTCAGGTCAGGGCTGAGGTGGATTTTCTGGGTGACTCCTATAGAAACTCCTATAGGGTTTGTGGGGAAAACGATGCGATCGGATCGGATCTGAGCCGCGGAGCCCCGGCGCGCGTCACCGCTCCTTTCTCTCTCTCTCTCACACACACACACACAGAGACACAACCTTGGACTGGTTGATCCTATTCGGCAGGCTGTTTAACAGTTAATGCATGCTATGATAGACTACTCTTACACACACACACACGTATATATTGGTGTGATTCTGGGCGAGAAACGCGAACGTGCGTTTAGAGATGGAGACTCTGCGTACAAACGCCGCGTGCGAACTGAACAGAACACCCTGCGCGCGCAGAGTTTGTGTGGTATTTCGGTTGATTCGTGTAGATCAGAGCGGCCGTCCAAGCTCGCGCAGAGGAAGGAAGAAGAAGAAAACAAAATCCGACAAATCCATGGCGCGTGCGGTATTTCAGCGGAAAGGGAGAGAAATACAAGTGGGGAAACGCGTCCTGCATAGGCTGTGCTTCAACTATATTTCAACGCGTTTCTCTCTTTCTTCTCGCTTCGTCGTGCATCCCAAAGGCTCTTGTAGAGATCGAAGCGCAAAATGCGTGCTGCGCTCCGAGAGCCAGCCATCTGAAATGCGCATTTGCTCTCTCTCTCTCTCTCTCTCTCTCTCTGTCTGTTCAAGCTGAAAGCACACCGAGCAAATATTATCAAAAGAATAAACAGTTCTGTGATAAACAGATAGGTTGTTAAGGGGCTGTGATGGTCAGTGTGTCTCTGCATGTGCATGGTTTAAATATCGTCACCTAATGGGGTAAAAAAAAAAAAAAAAAAAAAAGATAAATAAATAAAACCCCTGACAGAATAATATAAGATGCAAGAAGAATCCAAACCCATGGAAGAAACACTTACCTGCAAATCATTAATGCAACGTTTAAAAAAAAAAAAAAATTACTGTGCAATAAAAACTTAAAGAAATATTCTCCTCCAACAAAAAAAAAAAGAAGAAGAAGAAGAAGAAGTCAGTCCACAGTGTGTGTGTGTAAAGAATATATATCCAAGGTTTTCCACAGAAAAAACAAATCCAAAGAAGCCCAGGATTCGCTGAAGACAGAGCAGTGTCGGTGTGTTATTGTGTCCGCACATGGGTTTGCACGAGACACACATGCACACACACACACACACAAACACACTCCTTGGCAAACAGTGAGAAAGAGATAGAGAGAGATAGATAGAGGGAGAGAGGTTGAGAGGATTCAGCAGGTCTGCTCAGCTGCCTGGAGCTCACTATAAGTGTGAAGTTACATCTGCCTCTAGCTCTGCCTCAGCCCTGCTGCTGATGTCATCCAGAGGAGGAGCTTCACACTTTCTCTTACCTCCTCCCCTTTGTCACTCTCTCTCTCTCTCTCTCTCTCTCTCTCTCTCACTCCTACAGCTTAGCTAAGATTCACACCAGCGAATGAGGTGCTTTCTAGGCACTAGGGGGAGTTAGAGAAAAGGGAGATGATCTGGACAGGGGGGGAAAAAAGTAAAAAAAAATAATAATACAGGGCCCTTAAGAGCCCTATCTGGAGTGGACACTTCTTGCGGCGGAGGAATAAGAGCTACAAGGAGCAGCGCGCGAGGGAGACCGATGCAGAGCTTGGAAGGATTAAAGCCGAGATTTGTTTGTGTTTACGTGTGTGTGTGTGAGAGAGAGAGACGTATAAATTTATCTGTGTCTCCAAGCACGCCATGTTTGTCTGTGTGTGTGAGGCGGATGTTACGGTCAGCTTAACCGTGCTCATGAGGTATTAAATTGAAAGTCCAGATGGAAAGTTTGTATATTTTTTGACCGCACACACACACACACACACACACACACACACACACACACTCTCGGAGTATTTTTTTTTTTTTTTTTTTTAAACACCACCTGATGACTGAGACAAACAAGCAATTAAGAGCTGATAATTAGTGTCAATAAGAGTTAAGCTCCCAAAAAGAAAGCCTATTCATTAAACTGCATCCAGTATCACATGGTCAGCTCATTACTGTCCTGATGGAATCCAGACACTTTTAAACAAATTATTATTTTTTTCTTGTGTGTGTGTATACAGTACTGTGCAAAAAATCTTAGGCGCCATATTATCTGTAGTACTAATTTTGTTATATAAGTTTATTATGTCTGCATTATTATGTATTCTCTAGCATGCTCAGTAAAACCTAACAGCTGTTTCATTTACAGTACTGAGCAAAAGTCTTGGGAAAATCATATGCAATGATGCTTTTGAAAACATTTATACATTAAAAGAAGCTTCTATAAAGAGCACTAAGTAATAACATAAACAATAAACGGTCAATATTTGGTGCGGAAACTCTTTGCTTGAACATAATCGATACAGATGTGTGCAGTATTCTAAGTAAAACAGCTGTTAGGTTTTACTGAGCATGCTGGAGAATATGAGTTCTTTTGGTAACTTCGTCACACTCGCCCCTTTCTATTTTCATGCAAAACCCAGGAGTCTACATTACTGACTTTTTTTTTTTCCCCATCTGAAAACTCTGGTCTGTCATGTGATATGTCGCTTTCTTTACAGGCATGCACATATTCTTCTGTAATGTTATTGATTCATTAATTTTTGTGTATGTTTGTAGGGAACGGTCTTGTACATAATAATGCGGACATAATAAACTTGTATAACAAAATTTGTACTACAGATAATATAGCGCCTTGCGACCTTGCGCTAATAGGAAACCCGGTCTGCTTTACCCATCATGGCAGGTCCTGATGTGTTAACTATGTTCATTTTTAAAACCAGCCACGTGGGAGTAACGTTTTCTGACGACGTCCGCTCAATTGTAGACCACTTTGAATCTCGTCCAAGACATTTTGTCCTTTTTCTCCATGCTTTGTTTGATATAATCACAGTCGATTTAATCCCTGAAACACACTGGGGACTAAGTGGCCCACTTCTTCTTCTCCTTCTTCTTCAGGTCTGACGGTATTCTTTGCCCTTAAGTGTCTTTGCCCTTTAGTTCAGCCAGAGACAATATGTCCGATGACCTTAGTAAGAAGCAAACACACCTCACCACAAGAAGAAAAATTTCAGATTTAGCCCTAGGACATGTTCTCGCTTTCCCACCGTTTTTTTTTTCTTTGTTCTTTTTAAATCTGTGTTTTAGCTCTAGGGTCGGAGGTGAAGAATAAGGGATCATTTAGCGGTGGCTAGGGTGTCAGCGCTAGACATCGCGGGTAATTCCCATTCCTTAGGTTGTGCCACGACTCGAGCCCTCGCTTTGCACCCCATCTGCGGCTTTCTCCGTCTGTCATCGGCCCCTGATTGACTCTCGATCTTACAGAGCCCTGGAGGAGAGACCAACCTGGGTCCAGTTACCTCTGCCTCATTGGCAGGGATGTGGGGTGGGGGTGGTGCAATGGGATTGAGGGAAGAGAAGACGTGCGCAGCTTTGTCTTTCCCGAGGATGCAATTTACTTTATCTGTCCCATCTCGTTGTGTTTTGACAACAGTCGTGGCTTTGAGGGGAAACAGCCTGCCTCTCTGTTTCCTCTCCTTTCCCTGTCTTCGCTTGCGTGTTAAAGCCGAGCTAACGTCATTAAAGCACTTGATTCGGTTAAGTGTACGAGGGCTTTAAGAACTTTTAAGACGAGGGAGATGCCTGAGGATCGAACGGCCGTCCGTTTTCAACGACGCGTCTGCATTCTTCAGGGATCAGCCGCGAACTGGTGTCTTTTTTTTCCCCCCTCTCAAATAGTTTTCTTATTCTTATATGATGAATCTCATCACAGGAACTTCGTTAGAACGAGACATTCTGATACATGATACAGCAGCAGGAGCGTTATTGCATCTAATGGTTTGGTTTTACTGAATCAAATGTTCACTGCACTGAAATGAACTAGTAGAAAAACTACTTAGAAAAATTGAATCAGGAGTATTTGAGTCATTAAAAGTAATGAATCAAATGATCAAGTTTTTTTTTTTTTTTTTTTGCTGAAATCTCTCAACACTGCAGACAGGAAGCATTAGAAGACTGGCGAATGATGATGATGATGATGATGATGATGATGATGATGATTTTGTGTTTCGGCTTGCAGGCGATATTTCAGCTCGATAGGTGAGACAGGATCTAAATGTGTGTTCGTGAGTGAGTGAGTGAGTGTGTGTGAAGGTGTCCTCACCGAGCACCATATTGAGCATGTTCCTGTTAACACGTTGTTACAGTATGGCTGATGTGATAGCACTATTGTTTTCAGCAGGTTTTGACTTCCCCTTTGTTTTTCTCTTTCTTTTAATGCACATCCCATATGCTAAGGTTTTAACCCATTTTCTCCCTTGAGACAAGACGATAGTGACGAGGAAAACCCCCCACAACCGCAAACTTTCCAAATCTTATAAAAGAAAGTGACTTCCTGCTGTCTCAGGCCCTGGAAACCATAAGCCAGGTTCCCTGTCAGTTCTCTCAGCCTTGTGTATTTGTGCTGATTCCTCTCTGCTGTTTCCTTTTGTCCCGGCTGCTTGTTTTTTTAAGTCTTCCCTTGTCTTTAGCAGGGTTAAAGGAGACTATTGATGGGGGGGGGGGGGGTGGAGGAGCTGACTTGTCAACTGCGAGGAGACCTCTGGACCTCCTGTAGTTTAATGAGCTCTGAAAACAATGGCCTCTGATCAGATTAAGGTTAAAAAAAAAATCCCCCCCCTTCCCCTTTCTTAGCTCTGTCTTTTAGCCTTATCAGCACAGAGAGAGAGAGATAAAAAAAAAAAAAAGGAAAGATGCCATCGGTATACAAAGGCTTTCTCAGTACTGCTATTCCACTTCTGCGTGGCTCACTGGAGCACCTCGCTCTCCACCCTGTAATTGGTTTACTGTTTCAGTCCTAAATCTGTAATTAGCTCAGTCACCGTATCCTCACAACCTTAAGGTATTGCCGCCTTATTCGCCTTGAGGAATGGCATCTATTTTGCCTCATCATTTGAATTTTAAAAGAGCAAAGGCCTGTGGTTTAAAGGGTTTCTGCTTCTTTAAACAGCTCACAAACCATGGATGCCCCGAGTCCCTCGAGAAGATAGGAACTATTTTCTTATGTGTGGCGGCTGTTTTAAAAAAAAAACTTTATAAGTTCTTGTAAAAAAGGAGGGCCGCTCGTGCTTTTGACGTGCCGAAGACGCGACGATTAATGCTATCGGATGCTTGCAGTTATAAGCGCACACATGGGAATGATAGATCAAGTCGATAAAGGAGTGTTGTTTGTCCACAAGGATCTGATTAGTCCAGCTCATCTGGCTTTGTTCCACTAAGTGGGGGTCATCTGCCAAATTTGTGATACAAAGCGACCGGTGGAAGCATTTCAAAGGTGATTTTAAGTTCGTCTATCTGTTCGTCGTGGAGGAAGGAAACGGCTGGGAAAATGCTAATGAGCGCGGCGTCGTAACGAACTCTATCGTCTTCTATCTTAAATAAACTTCTTTTCCGTCTCGTACTGTTCTTAACTTCAGTAATTAAATGGAAATAAAGTGAAACTGTTATTCACAGCTGTTTATAACAGCTTTCATCATTAAGGGTACGCATACAAACGCACACACACGCACACGCACACACACACACACACACACAGACACACACACACACAAATGCTTAAACCCACAGTATTTTACATGAACACATCAACACATCTGCCTTAAATCAGCATGGTGGAAATGTGCATGCTGGAAACCATGTGGTCATTTAACAAACCTGAACGTCTTTGTAACTTATCGGTTATTATAACGTTATACACGCAGTCCTTCTTTTTAGTTTTAAAAAAGACCAAGGTAAAAAGCAAAAAGTTTCAAAAAGTTAAAAAAAAAAAAAAAAAAAACTGCGGTTGTACATGCATTTCTAGCATGTATAACTGGATTGCTAGACGCCATGAGCTCCAAGCCGAAAAATTTTTCAGATCAAAAGCTAAATACAAGTTAAGGCCTGGCCCGCAGTCCAATCCTCATTCGCCGCAGATATTCGCCGAAGAGGAAAAAGGCTGATTATCGGCTCGCCTCCATCATCAGCTTTACTCATCGGAGCGGGCAACTCGGCACTTTGAAAACACAAAGGGGTGAAATCTGAAGCCGTCTCTCAGGATCCGATGTGTTTTTCCTAACGCCTCAGAAGCGTCTAAGTGCTGTGAAGGTGCCCAGGTCTGACACCATGCCCAGAAATCCTTCCGACACAGAGTATCAGATGTTGTTCGTGTCTTTGTCGAGGCTTCTTCCCAAAGCAAAAACGGCAAGATGGGGGGAGAAGAGAGAAGTTCCATCAACGCTAAGACGTGTTTATAGTCCTCTTCCTCCATTAGCAACTGTCAGTTGGGTTGAGAGCTTGGAATTTTTTTTTGCCACCACTTATAAGAGAGGAGGATTGATGGGTCCTCTTAAGCTCAGGGTGAAGAGAAGTTCTAGCTGTCACCTCTGATTGCGTAACGTTTTTTTTTTTTTTGACCCGCATCAAGTTCATCCTTATAACCGGCGCTCACGTCTTTGACGTATGTTAGGCATGATGTCGGTGTTGTGGTGAATCATTATCGAAAGTGCATCCGGACTGTGCGTCGTTCATATCGTCAGCGTGATTTGAAACAGGTTCCTGAAAGCCAGCTTTATGAAGATGCACGACTTGCAAATGTGAAATTGTTTTTTTCTTCTTGTCCTCATGAGCTGATTATATTATCACTGCAGGATGAGATTCCGTCCTCTGCCATTAGCATGGTCTGCCGCTGAGAAACGCAGGCTAGCGCTAACTCCATGCTCAAAGAGAAGGTCATGCTAATAATGTGAAGAAGCCGCATTTGACTGCATGTATATAGTGGGAATTACAAGCGTGCTGAGATAAAAGTCGTCTTAATGGTTTTTAGGAACCTTGCCTCTGTGTGAGTGTGTATGTATGTAAGTAAGTAAAGTAAAAAAAAGTAAATGTGAACGTGTGTGTGTGTGTGGCTTGCTAGCTCTCCTGGAGGCATCGTTCGTTTTCTGTCATCCTGTTGTTTTTTTGCTGAGCTCCTCGCAGTATTTTACATGTCTTTGCCTTGGTAGGAAGAAAGGCCCATTACCATCTGAGGCGCAGCACTGCCTTCCAAACCCCACCCGTCACTAAGAGATGGATGGATGATGCGGATACATGCGGTGCTCTTTTCAAGATGAGAGAAGGACGGTGGTTCTGGTGTTGAGAAGGAGAATAGAGGAGGAGTGAGGCACCATGTTTTTGCCATTGATTTATTCATCTCCGAGGCTCTACTCGTTTCCTCTGTACTGCTGACTCAGTGCCTGTACTCCTCCCTGCGACATTAACCTGGAGTTTGCATGAGAAAAGCTCGAGCGTGGGTCTCCTTCTGCTTCCGAAATGGATGGACAAACAAAAGCAGTGACATCCTGAGAACTGTATAGTAGAGACGGCAACTGAATATGAATACAGATCATATGGATGCAAATACAGCTATGAATAGGAGGAGTAGTTTTAACTTATGTAGCGAGTGGTTAGATAAGGATGAGTAATGATGATTTGTAACAGCCTGGTCAGGGTCGTGTTGATTAAAATAAGCCTAGAATAATTTATGAAAGAAGTGAAAGGAAAATAATACAGCAGGTAGAATTAAATATACAATAACTGCACTAGTGGGAATCTTCTGTAGTTGAGACCGTTATATATTCAAGTACAATATATCGACCAAAGTGTTTGGCCAAACCTGTTAATTATTTACTTCAGGCGTTTCAATCAGGCCCTTTATCCCCAATCTTAATGCTTCAGCACACCAACACATCTTGGACAATGCTATGCTTCCAATTTTGTGTTAACAGTTTGGGGAAGGCCCGGTTCTATTCCAACACGACTGTCTTCCAGTGCACAAAGCAAGAACTACTGTATAAAGACATGGGTTGATGAGTTCGTTGTGGAAGAACTTGACTGACCTGCACAGAGCCCTGACCTCAACCCCATCAAGCGCCTTTGGGATGAACTGGAACGGAGATTGCGAGCCTGACCTTCTCGTCCAACATCAGTGCCTGACCTCATAAATGCTCTACAAAATTAATGGGCACAAATTTCCATAGAAACACTCCATGACGAGTGGAAAGGCTGCAAAATAGCTGCAAAAGGGAACTTGACTCCATACCGCAAATGAGAAGTATTTGGATACAATGTCAATTGCAGGTTTGGCCAAATACTTAGTGTCCATATAGTGTATATGAGAGGTAAGGTTTAAGCCACGCCTATTTTGGATTCAAATGCCAATTCAGCTAAAAATATTCGAACCATTATGACATAAAGACATACAATACAGACCAAAAGTTTGGACACGCATTCTCATTCAAAGAGTTTTCTTTATTGTGTTCTTAAGCCCAAACGCGTCTCTTCTGCTTGTTGCCTGTCCTTAGCAGTGGTATCCTAGCAGATATTCTACCATGAAGGCCTGATTCACACAGTCTCCTCTTAATAGTTGTTCTAGAGATGTGTCTGCTGCTAGAACTCTGTGTGGCATTGACCTGCTCTCTGATCTGAGCTGACTGTTAACCTGCGATTTCTGAGGCTGGTGACTCGGATGAACTTATCCTCCGCAGCAGAGGCGACTCTCGGTCTTCCTTTCCTGGGGCGGTCCGCATGTCAGCCAGTTTCTTTGTAGCGCTTGATGGTTTTTGTGACTGCACTTGGGGACACTTTCAAAGTTTTCCCAATTTTTCGGACTGACTGACCTTCATGTCTTAAATTAATGATGACCACTTGTCTTTTTCTTCACTTAGTTGCTTTTTTCTTGCCATAATACAAATTCAACCTCTTTGAATGAGAAGGTGTGTCCAAACTTTTGCTCTGTACTGTAGGTATTTTTATTAAATTTTTTTTTTTCTTGGGGAAAACAATTTGAAATTGTCCATGTTTGAGAGACAATTAAAACATTTTTAAAAAATTGCTTCGTTTATATATATATATATATATATATATATATATATATATATATATATATATATATATATATATAAAATAAATAAATAAACCTTTATTTACTCCACCTGATAATGCAGGAATAAAATGAGGAACCTTGTGGACAAGTATTTAACAAAGACTGAACAAGTATTCTTTTTTGAATATGTTAGTTATTTATGTTAGGATTAACAAAAAATTAATTGCTTTTCTATTTCTGTTTAATGTTTGTGCATTAATTGACAAAGGCGAGTAGTGACAAAAAAGGGGGTGTGTCATTTTTTGACATTCACATGGGTCTCTAGTGTTTATACACAAACAAAATGTGAAGGTAAAAAAACTTCCTGTCCTGACCCTGGATTAAACAATCCAAGCTAGATTACCCCTATTGTGATCTCATATAAGAAGGAGCTCCTCCCCCAGCTGGCTGCTCAGCTAGAAGTAGCAGGAATGACTTTTTACTGCATTGCTCTAGAGTTTAATAAAAGAACAGTTATGGTAAAATTCATTTCTCACAACTGTCCCGTAGAGCTTTATTGGTCATGTAGTTCATATAGTTCTGCTCCTTCCTAGTCTTACTTTAAAACTGAGTTTATAGTGTGCAGGATTTCTTTTGTTTTACAGTAAAAGCCTGACAGGGTCACACTCGATTTCCTTCTCTTGTGTTTGTGAATGGTGAGAGAGAGTAGCGGTGTGGACTAGCAAGTGTGTGCGAGCTAGTTCAAGGCTAGCAGGTGACAAACCGGCCCTCTGCGCGACTGAGCCCGGGATGCCTTCGCAGACGCTGGTAATTTAAAATGGAAATGTCTCTCACCTTGGCACGTACAGTGGGCCAACTGTATTCAAACGCATGGCTTGAATGACAGATGGCTCACACTCTCCTCGTTTGTGCGAGTGTGTGGCTAGTGTGAGCTCTCTGCATTCACTTTTTGAAGAATTTCAGCAAATCTGTCATACAGCCTCACCCTGGTATTATGAAGTTGTAGGCTGATTTGTCTTCTAACCATGACCCTCGTGCTACACAGAAGAACAGAATGATCCATAGGGGAAATGTTACCTAGTTTTTATTAACTGAGAAAATTTACTGTTTGGACCGTGAAGTACGATTTCTAAAAATATTAACCCCATGATGCTGACGTGAGTTGATAAGTGTATCTCAAGCTTCTTCTATTTCCCAAGAGTATTCTAAATATCAAGTCTGTACAGCTGAAAGGAGATGAATCTTCTAGAGGAGGCTTAAAGGATTAAGACTCCGCTAGAGGAAGACTGTCCTAACAAACCACCAGTGGCTAAACGTTTGCTAAAAGATGGACCCGATCGAGGCAGAGGTCTGAGCAAGCCTCAACTCGACAAAGACGTTGGTTGAAGCTGAGGTCTTAACTCTGTGGCAAAACATCTGAGAGGCAGTAAATTCTTCTCTGCTTGTGTTTGCATGTTTTGTATCTTCTTGTCCTCTCTGTTCTTTAAAAAAAAAATTGCCTATTATATTTTTATTAGTTGTTTTCTCTCACATAACTTTTGCCCTCTGCGCGGACAAATGCATAATTCCAATTCTCTCAGGGTTTTAAAAGCAAATAGCTCGGTTAATATGTATTCTCTCAGTGTGCCCTCATGTGATTTTTGATCCCGCAGTGATTGGCTGGGCGAGGATATGTTAACTCACTATGTTCTTTTCAGTGCTTAGAAACGGTTACCCTCTTGAGCCCTGACATTTCTTTACGTGCCAGTGTTTCAAACTGTGCTCTTGAACAAACCATTAAATATATGATGGGGTAGTATGATCATCACAAGCGTTTTTGGCAATGACCGTGTCTTCCTCTTAAAACCCTGTTGTTATTCCACTGTTTGAAAGCTTGTTTTCCTGTTCGACTGATTAAAATTCAGTGTGCATAAGTATGCACATACACTCACACTGACTCATAAATTTGTAGCCTGTAAGATTGTTTTTTGAGATCAACTAACTATAAAATGTACATTAAATGATTGGTGGTAGATGGACCAAGGAGAATCAGGATACACCAGGGGATGACGAGATCAAATCATCCCAGTTTACCACTCTCTATGCACCGGGACACCTTTACATAAAGGAAAGGTTTTTTACCAAAATTCCTGACTAGGCAAGCATAAAAACATCCACTGCAAAAAAAAACTGCATCTCTCTATCGAGTAAAATATTCTTATTGTCCTTATATCTAAACCTATCTATGCTTTCTCAAAATAAGATTAAAACAAACCAGATATAAGTTAATGAAACTTATTTTTAATCAGTTGTTACCAAAATTGCAAGCGAAAAATATCTTGTTCAATTGTCTGAGAATTTTTCTTCGTTCATCAAATAGACTTCTAAAAACTAGCAAAGCTATCAGCCAAAAGAGTCAGACATTTTCACTTTCAACTTTAGTCAAATTTGACTAGTAATCAAGCTAATAATCTTATACTTTGCTTGTTGTAAGCATATTTTAAGAACTTATCAAGAGGCTTGACTAGATTCAAGAATATTACACTTTTCTAAAATGCTAAAATTTTTTGCGGTGTATGAATTGTGACTATGTCTGAGTTTTGGGGACTAACTATAACACATTACATAGCTTTGTACGACAGAACGTTCTGTACCTTAATGTATTATTCCAGGTGCTAACATAAAGTACATGTGGTTGATCAGGATCAACTCTGTGTGTGTGTGTGTGTGTGTGTATGCCATGGGCAACAAGTGATAGTGAGAAAAAAAACTAAACAAAATGCCACATTGTGTTAAAAATTGAAGAACAATTAAAAAATGTATTAACCGATAATGTTTTGCGTAATATTTCTCCATAGCTCACACACCTATTAACTTGTATACTACAGTACAAGGTGGTTTTAAAAAGAGGTAATTCAAGTAAAGAGACGTGAGCATTTGTCTTAGCTCTCATCGAACTTTGTAGTTTGTCTAAATTATAAGGTATCACACGCAAGGAGACACCTTCCCAAATTGCAGACAGACAGGAGGGGATTTAATACCTCAGTGCTGTTTCCTGTATTGTAACGAGGCTTAAAACTGATGGAGAAGGCTTTCATGTAAGGCTTTTATGTTGATGCAAGGATGAGCTCTTCTGTTGAGCCTCTTTACTTTGTAGGATCGTAGAAATACATGGGAGGATTGCATTTGGTTTATAGTTGAAATAAAAAAAACTGGCGGTTTTACATACACTCTCGCAGCAGTAACAGGTGATTAGTCACCTTTTAACCATCTGCACCAGTCTGAATCACCCCGGATGCAGATGCCTCTGTGCCACCATACCTTTTCCCCCTTGAAGCGATTAAGGATGGATGTTTCTCGCTTCTTGTGGTTGTGGTTGATGTTAATTTGAGACATGGTAGCACCCTTGTGAAGAGCAAAGGCTTTATGGATATTATACAGTATGTCTAAGCAGGGATCGCCAGGGGCAGCTGTGTGTATGTGTGCTCTCGCGTTCGCTTGCATGCTCATCCCATCGTTTGTCTCCCATTATCCAATCACAGTCCTCAGTCTCAGAGCAGGTTGGGGAAGGCCCCAACTCCCTCTGTCTCACTTCCTCAGTCTGGATCGTTGCTGACGGACATCACAGCGCTAGATTTCTCGCCTGCAGTGTCTCTGCTGAGAAGTGGGTGAGATCCGGGGAGTGGATGAGAACAGGAGAGTGACGCTCGACAGTGGATGAGGATTTAATCAGCTTGAACTGAAGCGTCCATTGGATATTGTAGAAATGTGCCTTTTTTCTTTTTTTTTTAACGTCCATTATTTCAGACACCAGGTGCGAGCCACACCTGCAATAGAACGTCTGTCTCTTGTTAATTGGAGTGCATTATCCTCACTAATGAATATTCTCTTCTTGGCTCAAAGTGGAGCATTACTGCAATCCCAGGAAGGCCCTAGAGAGCCAGCCTCTCTCTCTCTCTCTTTCTCTCTTTCACTTCTCTCTCAACCCCTTCTTGACTGCATTATCACAAGTGCTTATTATTGATTGCCTGAACAATCATAAATTGCATCCTGTTTGTGTGGGGAAGAGGTTGATAGATGGTTGCACTTCATATTTGTCTTTTGGCTGCATGTAATATTATGTCTCCGAGAATGGCTTTCGGAATATTTTAAGCTTAGAAATACAAATGTAGCTGTGATGAGGCTTGGAAGGGGTTGCCAAATGTCTAATCAGTGGTTTTGGCAGAAATTTGATGAAGCTAGCGTGCCAAAATCCATACACGTACAGTCCAATCAGTGTCCTCGTCAAAGACACACCCCAAAAAGACATGTCTGGGGTAAAATGCTTGAATGTTAATGCAAGATAGGTGCTTTCTGATTTTTTAATTTTTTTTTAACCCTATCATTTTCAAAGCTTGGAGAGACACCGAGATCAGAGATTGTTTCGTAATTTATTGAGTCAGAGTGTGAAGAGATCTTGGAGAAAACGACTGCAAATAACACCAGAGCATCGTTAGTGTGATGAAGCTATCAGCTCCGGCTCAGCTAGGAAATTTTCACCCTTGCCCTGAATCATCCATGCAAATCCATATTTATTGGTTTCCAAACTAGTTACAAATAGCAACTGTTCTGTGAAACCTCAGAAGCCTCAATCAGGAATGCTTGATCCAAGGCCATGTTCTTCCAAGCGAGACCACAGCTGAGTAATGGTGAGCGTGATAAATGTTGCACAATTTAATAGGGGTAGGGATATTGTTATTATGCCGTAAGCCATGTCGTTGCATTATTAAAGACTGGTCTTTTGAGGCAGGACGCTTTTTGATTTGAAGCATTAACCAGACGCAACCGCGAGAAAGCACTCTTTTCTTGACCGCTTGTTGAATGATGTAATGATGGATGGTACGATACAGTGACTGCTCCGTCCCGCCGCACTTATGCTTTCAATATAGAGCACTTATGTAGCTCGAGCTCGTGTTGGTCCATTTTTCCCCCTCTGGCTTTCTCCTAATCCTACAAGAGCCAGTTAAAGCCCTGTTTGAACAAGTGACAGGTACGTCTGAGGATTATGTTTATTTGCCTGTCAGTCAGAGATGCAAGTGTGCATGCTCGTGCACGCCTGCATTCTTCTGAGGATGATTTATGTCTCTGCAAGTCCTGCCGGGGATTTACAATTTTATAATTACATCTCTGACTCGAACCAGTTCTTGATATTTGCATTTACATTAACATGGCGCCTGCAGAAATGGTGTTACTTGTCATTATTTGGCTGGAGGAGTTGCGTTTCACCTTCGCTACATGAACTGACAAACCGGGCTTTTGCTGTTTTATTTAGTTATTTATTTATTTTTATTTTTCTTCAGTGGCCGCCTCTCTGGTTGGGTGACACGACTGGAATGTACCACACTTGTAAGGCCTGCCTGGTTGTAACCCCCTCTCACATAACTCTCAGGCTTGGCCAGGCTTAGAAAAATCTCAGTTTTCAGTATATGAAGCATATAATTGAATCCTTTAACATTTCATTTTTAAGGATGCCCGTGTTTTACTATTTCTTTAAAAAGTTGATATTGATATCAGATTGTTTGTTAATTCTCTAACTGAAATCTCTCTCAGATAATGTATACGTCACTCCTCCTCCAAGCGCGCCATTTCATCTTTAAATGATGTCACTATAGGGAAAATCTGATTGACTTGTTTAAGGTGCAAAAATTTGGAAAGTGACATAAAGCTGGGATTGTTGTTGTTTTTTTTGTTCACATACACACACATTGGAGACCCATCTGAATGTCTAAACATGACAAAAAGTGAATTTGGTGAAGTCGGTAACCTGACCTCAACCAAATGGAGCATGCTGAAGAAAAGAGCAGCAACTGAATCCCGCTAGAGGACAGGACAAGCGTAATCCATCCTCTTCTACATATACATGAAGACATAGCACGCGGATTCTCTCCAATCGACTCGTGTCGCATTGATTGACAGTCAGAAATGAGTTTCACTTCTGTCTCACCCAGAGAGCATGGCCAGTTTTTCTTCCTTGCCTCTTGACCCATAGCTGGCTGTGGCATTTTAGGGATTTGAACCTCCGTGATGGGGCAGATATTTTTCTTCGTGCTACTCAGAAGTTTAATTTAAGTTTTATACACACCTGTTTTAAATGTTTTGGGATGTTTACGTGGCTGTCTAGCAGACCTGCGGTGTGTATTTATGGCTGATGCTAAATGCTTGAACATTTTGCTGCATCTTCATGAAGTCTGTTTAATACCAGATTATATTTAAAACATCGCCTTTATGTTTAATGTAATATTTTTGTGTGTGTGTGTGTGGAAAAGGTCAAGTGTATGCACTATTGACTGTTCCATCATTTTATGTTATTTTCTGTAAAACTATAATGAAAACGGCACTATCCTTCTCCATGTGACAGTTTTCTTGCTTCGTCTGTTTGAGACGTCAGGAAAAAAAAAAGGTAGACTGTATTCCAGGTAATTAAGCAGCTGCTCGTGAGCCACAGTTATATTTTGCGTAAACAAAGGACAGTAGCGTGTGTAGCTCTGTAAAAAGCAAAAAGGGGGGGGGGGGGGGAAGAAAGCAGGATGAAGATTTTTTTTGGCTTTGTTTTGTAGCTCCTGTTATTTGCTGATGCTAAGAAAGATTTGTTTAAAGCATACTTCCCTAAATGAAACATGTAATCTCGTCTGTCTCTCTGTGTATTCCTCACCTGCTGTCTCGATTAGTACACTGGATGCGACAAGCTCTCTCTGTGTTTGCGTGTAGGTTTGTCTATGACCCGCTCAGCTGCCCCTGGCTTTCTTTTTTTACACTCTTAAATCAGGGCCGGGCATTGTGTTCCTCATTAGCTTGTCTGGCTGCTACGCAGAGCTTAACAAGCTATTTGTTTGTGTGGCTTCGGCAGGTGTGTCTCCGGGTTCACAAGCCGCGGCAGTGAGATTGGTTTGTGCGACTGTAATTACTAATTTAGCGAAAGTGCAGTGAAAACAAACAGCGGCAATGGAGGGGAAACTCAGGTTGATGGAAGAAAAGAGGGAGCGGGGGAGCGGGAGCGAGAGCCAGTCAGACGACGGCCCCCTAACCTCTTCCTTTCAGCGTCAATGCGGTACAGGTAATTCCTTTTCGAAGCCATAGATTCGGTGCAGGTGATTGAATTCTGCCCTGTGCTACAAACAACAATCTCGCTAAGTGACGAGCTGCTTGGTTGCACCTCAACGGCGCGGGAGCAACATCAGGTGTGAGATTCAGCACGGTCGACATCATTAGGTTTATGCATGTTCCCTCGTGTCTCCATAGGCTTCATGTATTTTGAGTGGATTGTAAGTAGTTACTAACCTCCATCTGTATAGCGCAGTCCTTTAAAGCAAACAAACAAACAAACAAAAAAAACACAGCTCTGGCCAGTTTTATAGCTGGATGAGCTGTTTTTGTACTTCAAAGCACCAAGTAAATTAAGGAGTTACACTGTGTACTAGGGCTGCAACAACTAATCGATAAAATCGATAATTATCGATAATGAAATTCGTTGTCAATGAATCCCGTTATCGATTAGTTGGACTGCTCACGTTACTGAGGAGCGCGACCACAAGACGTAGTGAGTACACAAAGATAAACACAGATACACAGCCGCTCACGCAATGGAGGTTACAGAAGCGTCTGCAGGAAAAAGCACGCGACTATGGCGTTATATTCCTGCCACAATTCTGAGCGTGCGGTTTGACATTTTGAGAGCAGACAAAGCACTCTATGCGCGTGCAGTGTCTCCATTGCGCGCTCAACAGCTCGATTCTGCGTGTGAAATGTCTCCCCTGCCCGCGCAACATGTTCTCCGCGCACGCGCGACTTCTCGATTCTGGGCGCACTCGACTCTGGTACGCTCGCTCAACTTTGTCCAGAGTTACAAAACTGCAACAAAACCAGCCAATCACAGACTTCCACAACCTACTTCTGATTGGCTGTTCCTTCTCTATCAGCTGGCAATATCTGCAATTATTGTAAAAAAAACAACAACTGTATTTGGCATACTCAAATGCTGTTATTTATTTATTTATTTATTTATTTATTTATTTATTTTAAGAAAGAGACAAGTCAGCACAAGTGAGGTCATTCAAAAAATACATCCCCCATGCACTCCACAACAAGCAGCCACTATAACAGATGCCATCTAACATAATAAGAGTACATCAATTGTTTTTTTTTCTTTTTTATTTATTTATTTATATTTTAGATATTTAGAGGATTTTTACTGTTCGAAAACAAACTTTGTCTTTAATTTAAGGTTTAAAATGTCAAAATTAAAGATCATTAAACTCTATATATGACTTTTGCATTTTTTAAAGTTTAGTTATATACATAACTAATACCCTGATTTATGGTTTTATATAGTTTTAAGCAAAACATCAAATTAACGAAGCATTTAGTTTTTATCCGATTAATCTAAAAAATTATCGCCCAACTAATCGATTATCAAAATAATTGTTAGTTGCAGCCCTACTGTGTACCATCTTGCTGTCTTTTTGAGCACCAGTTGTTCTGTGACAGAAATTCACAAAAATTCTCTCCTAAAATGTGATTTTTTAAAATGAGAACAGTTTAAGAAATAAAACACAATAGTGAAAGTGATCTGTTTTCCCTGAAAATAATCAGCACCATGGCATGATGATGCCAAACGCAAATTTCAGTCCACTGTTTTCTTATGTAACACTACACTCAGCTCACCAGGTTGCCAGTCATTACAATTTTCTATTTATTATTGATTGACGTGGCATGCTTTTAACAATTTAGTTACATTTGGGGCAGGGGTTGCTCAGTGGTTAAGGCATTGGAAGGTCCTAGGTTTAAACCGTAACACCTCCAAGTTGCCACTGTTGGATACAGGAAATTAATCGGCACCCTTTAACCCATCAGATTTGTAACATTCAGAAACGTTTAAAGTCTTTTTAAAAAGTGCCACTGTAAACGATGTACAGATGGATTAAAAAGCAAATCGGCGTAGATTGCGGAGCACCGTTGCAGCAGGAGAGTCAGACATGATTGACGATTTAAAAAAAAAGAAAGAAAAAAAAACCCCAAATAAGTTGTTGTCTGACAGAAACAAATTCATCCCTGTTCATTCTTTTTTTCTTTTTTCACGGTCACCTTGCACTGTTCTGACTGCTGTTTCAAAGTAAACACAGTGAGCAATATGCTGATAATGCATCAGACAACATGAATAACATGAATAAATGGACTGTAAACTTTATAGTAAGTTACAGGCATTTTAATTGCTAGGAAGAGTGCAATACATATATTTTACTAGACAGTTTGATGCTTGGTGTAAATTAAAAACTGCTATCACTTTACATTGTGTTACAATGCACTTGTTTTGACATAATTCTATGTATTGTGTGTATGTATGTTTTGTTCTGCTACAACTTTACTCCTGTTATGTATTATTTTTTGCTGTGAAAAACAAAAAATAGTGTAAAAATAGTGTTATAACACAGTACAACCTCATAGTTTGTGTGTAGTTTATAAATATTAAATATTTTTGTGACTGCCAGTTTGTTTAAGAACGTTATATTATTGAAATAGCTGTAAACTTGTACATTGTGTTACAGGAATTTTATTAATTAATAGAATTTAATTAATAGAATGACTTGTGTAATTACAGTCTAGTGTAATTTTTATCAGTTATTTATTGTTTTGCCATAATTAAAACATTTTTTGTTCCAACTTTACGTAAATGAGTTTATTTAAAAAAAAAAAAAAGAAAAAAAGTTTTTTCTTTGTAAAATTATTGTTACACTACAGAATAAACCTTACCGTTTTGTAAGAGACATTATTGTATGACATTTGATATAAATTAAAAATAGTCTACTTTTACAGTCAGTTTAGTGTTGTTTTGCCCAGATTTTACATGTTATGTTTTACTTTGCCTTTTACTTACAGCAGCAGTTTGACTGTTACTTTAAAGCAGTGATTATTTTGCTGTAAAAACTTCTTTAATTGTAGAAATTACAGTTACATCAACAGTACAAATAGTCTTGTAGTGTATAAATGCCCATTAATTTAACGACTATAAAATTTACAATAAAAGGTTACTATAAAGTTTACCATTAAAATTGTAAACTTGAACTGAATTTTATATAATTTCAAATGAATTTTACGACGCGAATTTAACGCAATTTTTACGAAATGAATTTTACGACGCATGGTTGCACGCTTACATTACGCAAACCATGGTAAAAAAAAACGTTAATAATAATGTGTACGTTAGTTTCTTTCAACTTACAGATGACAACAAGCTAGCAATACATTACATTAGTGCCTTTGCATTTGTACATATTGTCCTTTATCATCTCCTGAAGAACATCTTTGCAGCCTACCCAGGGGCTTCTGGATTATTTGTGGAACAGGACAGATTTTTATCGCCCCTCCACATCCTTCTTTACTGGAATGAGGTTCGCCCTGTTGAATTTCACACCTCTCCCAGGCTAGCTCGTCCCTCATGTTTATTCAGCAGCGATCAGGGTCGATAAGAGGGTGTCTCCTCTCACTCTGACGGCCATCTACATTTCAGAGAATGAATTTGTAGCGTGTCTCCGAACTCGATTCGAATCAGACGAGCACTTTTGTCACCTGGGAAACGTTCAGCAAAGAAAAAAATTTAGTTTTTTTTTTTCCTCTCGGCTCCTGGGGGGTGTTACGGTTTGACATTTTTTACAGAATGATAAACTCATCTAAAAATACCACTGTCACTGTATTCTTACATCTTAAACTTAGGATTGGGGTAGTTTCTTACATGTACCTCTTACATGTTTTACCTTTTGTCCGTGACATGACAAGTGATTGAGCCGAATTTGAAACCTTTAACTAGCGTTTGGTGAAACCAAACGCTGCCATACATCTCTGTAACTGTTGTGACGCACCTTTTGACTTACATTTTCATGTCACTTGTCAGTGTTGGGTGCCTGCTCGATGGAGGAAGGCTTCCTCTCGACGGCTTTCTTCCTTGGGCAATTTCTACTTAGGACCTTGATCTCTAGAAACCTGATTTATGACAGTGGCGTATATATGAAAAGAGCTTCACGCATGCAATACACAACTGAAAGGGAATTGAATTTCCCGGGAAGAATCCTCAGCACCTGATTGCGAGCAAATATCGCACCGATGCTGTAATTCTGCACACAATCCGTAGTTGTTCCGAGTCAGATGTTCTGCTGTTGCGTAAAACAATGGTTATCTGTTAGGACCTAATCTGCCGTTTCCTATTAGTGCCTGGTGTCAATCATCACTTACAGTCTGCAACCCCTTGAGTGAATCTACCCTGAACTGACTCACCCAAAAAAACTTCTCTACCACTGTCTGAACATCAAAGCTTCCAGAAAATATCTAGACGACTATATTGCATTTGGAGTTTAGTCAGACAGCCGGTAACCTTTAGGACTTTCACCCCACACACATTTAATCTCGGCAGCACAACATTTAAATAACTCTCGGTAGTAGAGTACATAATCGAAAGCTCTATTTCGCGATGCAATTACGCGCCTAATATAAACACCGGTGCTTCTTCATATCTCCGAGTGAGAATGCGTCGTCCCTGTAGTTTATTTCCTCTACCGGTTTGCACTTTAATAGTGGCAGGAGGCGAAGGGATCACGTGGATCCTGATTGACGTCCGGGGTGAAATCTCAGCTTGTGGTTTGATCCTTAGCATCGTGCCCTTTGCAGTCGGTAGGTCGAAGGCCTCCGAGGAGATTAACGTAGCATGGATGAGGAGTGTTTAAGCAAATGGCTTCCATTTTGATTTTTGAAGTCGCGCACACGCAGGACAGATTTTAACGGTGCCTCCAGAAACGGCAGAGGTTGCCCTCTATTTTATGCAACATTTCTTGAGTACTTTGTGTGTGCTCTACCTTTTTACTCCCTTTATAACCCTGTCGAACAAAAGCTCACCCGTATTCCCCAAAGCATGAACAGGGTTTTTTTTTTTTTTTTCCTTCCCCCTGAAGACCTTTTGTCTGAATGTTGATCTACCAATTACTTAATTGCCTGTTATGGGGCTGCACTCATCCATTAGTGACCAGCTGTTGTAATAAGCAGCCATAGAAGTAGGAGTCAGTGGTGTAAAAGGCCATTGTCTCAAACGACAAACCCTGGGATTAGTAGGAGGTGGTATTGACTGTTGGAGTGGGTTTTTTTTTCCCTTCCTTCACCCATTACCAAGGAGTGATCCAGGGGTCTAATCCGACTCCTTCAGGCCTCGTGGGCGCGCTGAGAAGCAGCTGGGGTTCTACTTTCTCCCTGCTGAGGAGCAGGACTCCGTGTCCTCATTAGCTTAGCTTCATCCCTCCTCTCTCGAGTGTGGATCCAGCCGGGGCTCAGCTATTGCACCATTTCCACCGAGTTTGCACACCCTAATACTTTCATTTTAGGAATGTCTTCTAATCTTCGAATCTAAAAGGAAGCAGGCGGGTGGGTTTACAGATCGACCAGTACTATCGAGGCTGGCTGCCTTGATACACGGGATGGTGCACAGAGCACTTGAAATGGAATCTCAAATTTCTTTGAGCTGCTGTGGCACGGGTCCATGTAGATTTAAACTTATTTGAACTTTTTTTTTTTAGGTTATTACAAGAACTGTGCTCTGTCGAAGCATGCTTTGTGCACAGCTCGGCGTCTAAGAGTCAGTTGGTAAGCTTTCACAGGACCTCGACACTAAAACGCACCGAGGTATCAGCCTGTGAGCCCCAGGATTAAAACGTGTCTCTTATGTGCGAACCTGCTGATCCCGTGTCTCGCTTTGCCTCCGTCGATCCTGCAGACATCAAAACGCAGATGACTTACTGATAAATGCCGGGTTGATGGGAAACGAACTACAATTAGCATGTGACCTCTTCAGCGCCGGATTAGATCCTCGAGTGAGTGGAGCCGATGTTCTCCGCGTCGTTCAGATAGATAGACGTGCGCTTTCAAGAAGCTGTCTCGGCGTGCCGGAGAAATCAGACGGGAACAAAGGAGGATGGGGATTCCGCCTGGCTAGTGCTCCACACACAGAATCAGTCACAGGCCATTTCTTCTCGCTAATTCTGCTTCATTACCTGGATGAAATAACTGCATACCGACCGAGGGTAGCTCAGAGCGGAGTTCGTCTTGTGATTAGGAGAAAGGAAAAATGCGGACTGTGGTGCTTAGGTTATTCACACACAAGCATTTTATTTTTCATTATTTTGGAAATGCTTTGGGAGTCAGGATCGCTAGTCCAAATTTGCTCCTTTTGGTTTGTTGATATTGAGTACATTTCTGACGGTGACGGAAGTTTGAAAATTAAAGCATAACCTTAGTTACTCTTGAGACTATCCCTTCATTGTATCTTGGAACTCCTTGCGTTAGAGCCGTCAGCTTTTTGAAAGTTTCATTTCATCATTATTAACTCGCCTGACCTATCATTAATAAGGCCCACGAGTGTGAAATGATTCATTGACCACATGGGAAAAGAAAGATTCTTTTCAAACCGGTTATAAGCCTCTATAGACGTTTTGGGTCTCTCTAAAGACATCTTTTTTTTTCCTTTTTAAATTTATTTCGTTGGTTACTTTCTGACTCAAATAAACAAAAGGTCTCGAGGGCTAATTAAACCAGAATGGGGTGGAGAAAATGGCGTATGGTTTAAACTGGCTGAGCCATTCCATGACGTAGGCCATAACAGACCTACCGCCAAATGGAAATTGCGACTCGGGCGAAGACTTGGGTGTTCTCTCTCTTTCTCTCGGTCTTTTTCTTTTTCTTTTTTTTTTTTTTAAGGCTATTAGGGCAGCAGCCAAGCAAAATGTCCTTCCACACTTGCCTGTTTAGTGTCAGATTAAGCTTCTCGTCGAACCTGCCAGACATCCATTCTAGACGTTTTGCTCTTCCACTAAAGTGCTCGCGAGCCCCTCTCATTGCTTTACAATAGCGCAGGTTCATTACTGAGTGCATTTGCCTGCCTAAGCGAGATTGGAAATGAGGTGGACGTACCTGGCGAGGCTGTCTGGAGTTCAGGGCGGTGATGCCTCACTCTGGAAGTTAATTATGAGAGATCACCAGTCACTCGCTCGCTCACGAAATGATCTACTAGGCTTAAAAGCATGGTCTCAGCTCTTCAAGCTGTGAGGTTATTACTCCAACCACTTGGCTTCGCTGTGAGAAACCAAAAAAAAAAAAAAAAAAGCAACCTTTCCTTTTTTTTTTGTTTTTTGTTATGTGTTAGGATTATTGTTGTATTAATGAGTGGTAAAACCGGGCACTTGTGTTGCTTGTGAAGTCATGTGGATGTTAAGTATTATTCTAGTGCCACTCAAGCCTTGTGTCCTGCTGTTCTGAGGTTGTTTTACTAATGCACCTTCACAAACGAGAGCTTGTGCATCAACCAAGGAGGATTTAAGGCTTTGTTTCTTTTCTACATGACTGTTGTTTGGTTTGGTTAACTGCCTACAGTACGATCATAATAAAGTACCAAAAAATATATCTAGCATAAGAACATTGTATGTAGATTTTAGTTTGCTTTTTTTTTCCCTAGCAATGCACACACACTCTTTAATTTTAAAGGTTTACACAAAGATATACTAGTGGCCTTAAAGATGCTGTAGATAAAAACAGCTATTTAAGTTAGATAATTCTCTATCTGAACAGCAATGAAGAAGAAAATCAAGGTTTTTCTTTGTACACCTTTTGAGAGTGTAAGATAAGCTGACTTAATTTTTTGTGTTTTAATCCATACATCCATTTTTGGAACGCTGCAAAACAGTTAAAAAATCGTTATTCGTGCAGGTCGGGAAATAAAATAGCGCATCGTTGCATATGACAGCACACACGCAGCACTCAGGAACCAGACCAGACGCCAGATGTTTTGTGTTTTGTTATATTATGTAAAATATTTCATTTAGAAGATAAATAAAGGAAAAAGAAAGAAAGACGAAAAAAAAAAACACGGCCTTGACCAAGATAAATCCAAAGTGAAGAAATGAGCGACAAAACAAAAAAATCAAGGTAGCATCGGAATTCATTTTCCTTTGCTAAAGCGCACAATCTTCCTTTATCCATTTATTCTCTTTACAGTATTCGACTTTGTCAGATATCCTCGAGGTGTTCGCTAATAGTGAAGAGGGAAGATGAGTGAGTGAAGAGGGAAGATGAGGGATGATATTGTCTGTCTGGAAGGGTCGTTCTCCTGCTGTGCTACATGAAAGTGTCAGTCAGTGCTTTTGACATTTGGCATAAGTACTGGCACTGTGCATACAAAGTGGTTCACTGACATTATGAAAAGGTGTTGCTGCCAAACCTCCCCCCCCCATAGTCGGTTGTATTAAGTTCCTCGTATTTAAATTAACTGTTTTGGGTGGGGAAAAAAAGAGGAAAAAAAGAAATGAAGTTTTCCAGCTGCCTCTATAGACCTGATAATAGCCAGGTTTGTGCTGCGACTGAATATCTTACTGGTTTCATTTGCATTGCAACCATTTTCAGTGCTCCCTCGGGTCTCGCCTTGACTGCCTGCTAAATAAAAAATAAAATAAATATAACAATCAGCCAGACAGCTTCCAGTATCTACAGTTTTTACTAATGCGATACATACAAGACTATAGACTACTCAATGTTAGCAATAAAGGCGCTGTTGTGTTTCAGAGATAAAGAGATATCCGGTTTCACAACTGAGCCTTTCTAGCCCAGACTGGAGATCCATATTCAGTGCAGGAGAGCCTGGATCTTGTCCCAGGCAGGGTACAACCTGGACGGTGCGCCAACCCATTGCAGGGCACAAACACTATGGCCGTTTTAGAAATTCCATTCAACTTGGACCGCGTGATTGTGGACTGTTGGAGGAAACCTATTAAGCACTGCCAATCCTGTGCACACAGAACGAAGGACTTGAGAGGAGAACCTCAACCCCAGCGGTGCCAAGTGACTGTGCCTGTGACTAAGCCGACAATAAAACTATGCGTCCTGAAATACGATGATGAGGCTTCACATGCAGGAAATCACCTACCACAAAATATATAAACATGAACCATGTCGTGAAGGTTTAATCCTAAGATCATGGACACTCCTTAACAAAACCGCTAGCCATTTTTCATAACAAAATCCCATTTAAAAAGAAGAAGAAAAAAAGTGTTTACTATCTTTGCTCTTGTCTTAATGGAAACCCTCATTCCTGCCCCAGTTTTTGTCAGAGTAATTCTGTTAGTTCTTTTTTAAGCAGCAATTAATTTTGCCCTGAAAGTAAGAGAGCACTGGTTGTATGTCTGAGTGGCACGACAGCTTGACGGAGATCATGTTAAGCAGAAAAATCGACCGGGTCTGAAGCCGTTAATTAATAGGTAACCTTTTCGGCTTTGTGTGTTAGTCACTTAATTTACCCTCAATCGACACGTTTTGTGGAATTGTGTACAACATTCTTCTGATTGTTGGTTATATATAATAAAAAAGAAAAGAAAAGAAAAACTGACTATTTTAAATTTAGGATCTGAGAATACCTAACAAAGAATAACAAACAGCCATCTGTGATTTATTTGTGTGTGTGTAACGCCTAGAAAGTAAACGATAAAGCTTATCTTGAATCTGGTTTATAGCTTTGTGTCATGTAGTAAAGAGTTCGCGTGTGATTCATTCGTGTCATTTTCATGAATTGTTAGTGGGGAGTAGTGCCGCGAGTAAAGGGAGTGTTTTGATCGGACGCAGGGAGACCGGGAGGAGCTGGCTGTTTTGCTAATGCATGTACGAAGCAAACGCGAGAGCGATGGTTATCACCGCGGCGAGGCTGGACTTCTCCCTTCTGACGGGAAGAAAATGAGAGACCGGCGCTAGGCCTATACATGTTCCAGGCCTCCTGTGCCTGTTTCACTAGATCATCTTCCCTCCCTGAGGTTTGATTAGATCACACTCGGCAAGGGGCTGAGGCACAGACCCAAAGTACAAGTAATAGCTCCTGTTCTATTTGTTAAGACTCCCAGTGCGTGAAGTAATCAGTCAGGGAGATGGGCTAAAGGAGTGAGGTTGTTCTAACATGCAACACTGAAATATTTGTAGCTTGCGATAATGATTTTGTTGTTGGAACAAAGGCTCCAACAGTGGCGCTAGTCTTTTGTAGAAGAGGTAGGTGCTAATGGTTGAGATAAATGCCGGAAATCAAGTGGCTATAGGTCTCGCACTAAAACGCCATTCAAGAGCAATGATGTCATAGGTAATCACTCAGGACATAATTACACAATCAGGATAATATAAGTGAAATATGTGGATAGTTACTAATGAAATTAATTTCTGTCTTGTTTAAATCAAGTTTAAACTTCAAACTTCCTCAGATTCTTAGTGAACGTTTTTCGACAATGTCACGTTAACATCTTGAGTACAACTGGCCACCTGACCTGTCTTGAGAAGAACTGAGGGAAGGTCTTACGGTGGAACTCGCTGGGAGGTTCCGTGCTTCTCTCACCAGGACTTTCTCAGACATCCTCTGTGGGGAAGTGGTGGCTCGTAGGTCTCAAGTATGTTTAACAGGAACCTGGTCCTTGTCAGTTCTCAAAAGTACTCAGCCATACAGTCACCACAGATGACACCGTGTACTAACTGATGGGCTTAAAGGAGGTGTGACTTGTACACCTGTTGAAGCTTCTCATAAACGTTCTATCTGTGTGGCTGCCACTTATCTCAGAAGCTGGGTGGGTTTGTCTTAAATGCTGGTTTCCCCCACTTCATCCGTCCATCGCTCTGGTCAATGGTGTCATCTCTGCAAACACTCTGTAGCGCAGTCAGAGACCATCAACTGTGGCAAAGTGGGGATTCGAGAGTTGGGTTTGATTTCGTTGTTGTAAATGCATGGCTTGTGATGGAGTCCATGTTGAGGAGTGCCTTTTGTACAGAGAAAAAGTAACTCTACAAACATGTGCAATTTAAACAACCTGCGTGGCTTAATAAAAATTACGCCCACTTTTGCATTCCTTTAGAGAATAACCCTTCTACGTTGATGTATGTAGTCAGCAGGATGATTGTCTTGAACTAGCTTAGCCTTGTAATTGGATGCATTCAGGTGTCAATCAGTCATATGTGTTTGGTACTTGGAAAGCCTTTGTAAATCTGGTCAGGAATGCCCTCGGGTAACAGCTCCACTCTTCTCATTTCTGAAGCCGGACCAAGCAGCACACTATTTATGGCCATTTTTTTTCCGTGTCTGTGAGTAATGTTTCAGCAATGACGGGTGTCGTTTCTTTTGAAGGGGCTTGTGCGTCGCCAGATGACAACTACCACGGAATGAAATCTCAGTAGTAGGTTTAGATTGTCTCGGAGGGTTTTATGGAAAAAAAAAACTGGGCTTTTAAACCCGTATATGTCGCATAACATCTCTTCTGAACTATAGCTCATTTAGTGTTCTAGCGCAGAAGTGTCTGTCAAAACCGAAGCTATAAAAGTGTTTTGCTTTTATCAATCTCTCGTCATTAAATGAGCACTCTCTCTTCTTTTACACACTATCTTGTTGTGTCTTGTTTACATGTTTACTGTTGTTGCCGTCAGTGAGTTTGAGAACGGCACCATAAATATCACTCCGACTAAAAAGAAGGCGCGTCGGTCAGACCACTTTGTCTCTGTGGAATATATATATACGACCCGCGGGCACTTCACACAACAACCGCACCAGTGAAAACCGTCGTCGTTTTTCACCCCGCGACCTGCCGGGCTGACGCGATGCTCCGGACACTCCAGATGGCCTGCGCTGTAGCTGTTGCCGCGCAACGTGCTCCCACATTTCCCATAAACAGATGCTGCACTTAAAACGGGCCGTCTGACGTTAAAAGCAGTTAGTGCTCTCCTAAGAGGTCTTTCTCTTGCAGCTGTTGGCCCTTTTTTCTGTTTAATTGGGGAGATCATAGACTACATTACTGTCACTGCAGACACCCAAAGCCCTTGTTACACCTTTGCTAAAACAGATGCACCTCAAAAAAGCAACAGAAATTTTTTTCTTGCGTATTGTTTGTAGACGGATGTGGAGCGGCTGAATGCAGTCGATATTAGACTTTTTTGCTACTTGATATTTGAAACCTGCTCCATTTTTTTTTTTGACCTAGCACATTTGTCTGATTGAATGTTGGATCGAAACAGAAGAATGAGAGGGAGAAGAATGAAGGCTCTCTTTCACTCCCTGATTTTTCCTAGTGATCGCAGCACTTGCTGTCTAGACTGTCTGATGGTAATGTATCCTCGCTGCCTGGCCAGCAGTGACATATCATATATTTGCTGGAGACAATCCCTTTATTTATATTCAAGTTAAATATGCCCCAGGGATATTATATAGCTGCAACTTGAGATTGCATATCTCCAACCTGAATTCCCGCCAACACTGACACGAGCCTGTTCCTCGATTCAAACCCGATTAGTCCGAACTGAAGAATGAATAGGCCCCCCTCCGCGACTCGGGCCCACACCTAAGGAAAAGCCTCTGCGCATTCCTGTGAGCCTATTTGTCGGAGAAACTATAAGAGCGTGCCTTTTATTCCCCCTCGAGTAAAGCACTCGATGCGACATGCGATCGCATACGGCGCGAGCTTCGACTCGGCTCCCTTTTTACACCCCTCGCTGCATCTGGGACCGGCGCAGCACGGTCCCAAAATCCTGACGTGGGGGCTGGGATCGATTTCAGTTAAGTGCGACAGGGTTAATCCGAGACTACCAATAGCGTGATCAGGTTTCCTTTCCATACTCAGCTGCGGTCTGGTTTTGCTCGAGCCATGGCTTATATGTGCAAGAGGCAGCTATTTTTTTTTCTTTTTTTTATTCCGAGCACCAAAAACATGAGGGAAAAAACATCTGGACCTTTCCTTGATCCCTGCAAGCAGTCTGAAACCACAAATCTAATCGAGGGCACGGTTTTATAGGTTCTGCATTCCAGAAACTTCGAGTCCATACTCTTGCATTAACCCTGACCGCAAAAGACTTGCCTTAGACTCTTTTTATCGGCGTCTGTTTAATTAATGATGGAATAATATCATGTAATAATGTGCGTCTTGTCTGGCCAAGGCTTTTAGCCTCGATCGGTCTTGCCCAATACAATAGCCTGCTTTTACTGAACTTTGTCCAGCAAGTTAAAGACAGCCTTTAATGCTAGAAGTCTGATGTCTCTGGGGTCTTGTCTGCCACCGTTGAGTTGAGCTAAGCTGATCAAGAACAAAACTGATTCTCTCTCTCTCTCTCTCTCTCATATACATACATATATTTCAGCCATGGCTGTTGGGCCTTTCTGAGATAACCATGCGTGAACATCTGTGGAATACCAGGAGTGGAGGGAGTTCAGCACAGTGGCTGGCTTTTCACATGGAGTTCATAAACACATTGTCTCCATCCTCTCTATATTAAATGCCTATAAATGTCAGTTCGTCGTTAAATATTCCGCTTCTTTAAATATACACAAGACATGAAATATGGCATGAGGTTATGCAGAGCTGTGTTTACAAAAGTCTTGGTGAGCACAATTTTTGTAGCCCTATCAGTTAGGTTTTTTTTTCACGTTGCGTGGGAGAGGGAAATGGTTCCTCGGCTCTGGCGATATCCCTGCCTGTGCGCATATGTGCTTAAAGGAAAATAAAGGAAGTCTGAGAAAGAGTGGCACAAACGAGGTGGCAGTATTCATTCGAGAGATCTTTAAGTATCTGCGCTTCATGAATGATGAAAATGTTGTCAGCCTTGGTGCTTATTGTTGACTCCTCTGTCATTAGAAGCTCCATTAATGATCACAAAGTAGTCCTTCGTCAAAGGTTTCTCTTTCTCCCGGCAGTGTCACATTCTTTTAATGTGCCTGGGAAGAAATATAAAAAAAAAATATATATATCCACAATTTGACACCATATCCCAAATTATCTTTAGAGGTACCCGTAATATCAAGCTCTCTAAAGTAATTATTGAGTTTGTTAAAACTGGACTAAATGTGATTAAATGGAACGGCTAATGCGGCATTATTAAACTAGGATACGGTCAGGTTATAGTGTGTACATCCAAAGTGATGGTTTCCGAACAGGTGATCTCGACTCCCTGGCTTCACTTTTCCGAAATGGGAAAAAAAAAAAAAAAAAAAAAACTCACTTGTGCCAGTCCTAGTTTGACAAAAGCCCTTCTGTCTTGGTGAACACGTGAAGCTGTTTATTAGGACCTGTTCCAACTGGAGCGGTTTTCACTCAGCTGTGAGCAAAGCGTCCAAAGTAGCTCTGATTGAATGAAGTGTGGAGCAGATGGTGACCGTCCGTGGCGTTCCCATACCGGCTCTCAGACAGAGCGAGATGAAACCGGTAGGGGTACATGACATGAGCCAGATGCAAGTTAACATGGTTTGGTCTACCTGCCGTTGCGCCCAGTCAACACTGCTCATCCAATTCGTCGGCTTTAACGGAATTGACATTTGGTTCCTTGCGCATTCAGCCCATCTGTTCCAGTGCTCACGTTGCTGTGGTTTGCCCTCAGGTTTCTTGAATGAATGATATGTCTTTGCCTTTCTAGCTAGGTATGGATGTAGGTGCAAGACCTACACCTACATCCATAGGTAATCAGGTGATAATAGCTCTATTGATTCCACCCTGAAAAATCTTTTTCTGATACCAGTCACAAAAGGCGTGGTTCACCTTGGATGAAGTTTTGCAGGGCATCCCAATCATATATTATGGACAACTTGGAAACACCAGTCGAGCCAGACCTTCAGTCTATGGACTGGAGAAGAAGAAGAAGTATTTATTTGTCACATATACCTTATAGCTTAGTAAAATTATTTTCTTTGCATATTCCAGCATGTTAGGAAGCAGAGGGTCAGCCACTAAGGGGCAGACAGGATTATGGGCCTTGCTCGAGGGTCCAACAGTGGCAGCTTGGTGGACCCTGGGCTTGATCATCTGATCAGTAACCCAGAGCCATAATCCAGTAAGCTACCAATGCCCCGTCCTCCTAAAACCAGGAGGAAACCCATAAAGCACAGGAGAACACGCAGACCACACTCCGACAGACTGGGGTGAGAGCCGAGTCCCCAATCCTGGAGGGGTGGGGCCACGGTGCTAACCACTAAGCTACTCCGCAGATGGGACCTGCAGATATAGGAAAATAATCAACGACACAATTTGGTACTTCAAGTTGATCATTTTCGAGTTACCACAAATACATTATAGTCCCTGACCAAAAAAAAGTCACCATTTCAGAATGGCCAAATTATTGGCACCCAACAATCACCGAAAGCAATTAAAGAGATTTTAAATCACTGGCACTGGGTTAAGAACTGTCCAACATATTATTAAGTATTATTAAACCTTTGTGGAACAAATGTGGATAGGGAAAACAAATCATCATAGCGATCACTTAAATGCTTAGTAAAGATGCATGGTAAAAAAAAATAAATAAATAAGAGGACAGTAGCAACTATAGCTAGGTTTAATAGTGAAAGTAAGAGCATTTCCACAAGCACAATGTGATGAGAGCGTACATGATTGGGACCAAATAGTTGTGTGCCCGTAAGAAAAAACTATTGTTAGTGAGACTCACCAGAAAAAAAGAAACGCTTCAATTTGCTAGGGATCACAAATATTGGACTTTGAGGTAGTCAAAAAATGTCATGTGGTCTGATGAGTCTAGACTGCCCCTATTCCAGAGCGATGGGTGAATCAGGGTAAGAATGGAAGTGCATATGAAGCTATAGTGGCCACTGGACAAGCCTCTAGAAGCAGTGTTGCTTCAGTGTATGTCTTTACCATTAGAACAGCTGCATTAATGTAAGAACACATCTAAGAACCAAATTTAAGAAAAATTTTGACCAGTAAGTACTGCTAATTTGACAAAAAAAAAAAAATCCCTGAAATCCTGTAACCCTTTCTAGTTCTCCAGGGCATTCCTTGTTATCCAGTAACAAGAACAATATATGACTTGACTCCTTGACTTGAGTGTGCTAAAACATAACCTCCCTACTTCTGAAATTCTCATCATCCCAGCCGTACCTGGTGCAGCCTTGATGTGTTTTCCCTGTTTTTATTGCCTCCCCCCTGCTACCAGATGCTCACCATTAGCATTTCGTCAGCCGTGCATGCGAGAACCAGGGATTAATTTCCTGATACTCCACACCTAATCACTAGGAGAACTGCAGATTTTCCCCCCTAAATGTCCGGTATGAGATAGAACTTGATGTGAGGATGTTTGCTTGGCTTTTTTTTTCTTCTTCTTCCCGGTTTTGTGCTACTGTACATCACAGAATGGTTTAAGAAAAATCTTTGTGCTTTTCATTTCCCAGAAGTATGTGTGAGAAAGCAAGCTGGGAACTGATGATCCTGTTTCCAAAGCATCCACTCCCCTGAAATGCATCTGAATATTTTAGCTGGTGTTTAGAGTGAAGACATCTGGCTGAACTCAAAGGGTCACTTGATGAGACACAGCAATTACTAGTCACTCAGCAGACTTGAGCTTTTAGGAGAATATGCTGAGCTAATTACGGCACATGGCCCGTTGTTGTACCATAGGAAATTGATTAGATTATAATGTTGTGTTCGTACTATATATAGCGTTTTCACATTTTTCTTTTTTTAATGGGAGGGGGATCTCGTTATGCTGTAAGCTTACGGCAGTGAAAGAAAAACATGTAGCTTTTTGGTTATATACTTAACATAATCTGGTCCCGATAGGAGGCCTAACAGCTCTTCTGTTCAAGCAGTAGGGAGTCTCGTGTTTTGCTTCACACTTTATGTACTACCTCCTTGAGACTGATTAAATTCTTAGAAAATGATTCATAATTACCGAGTACATTATGTGTTAGAATAACAACAAAGCCATTAAATGTTCCAGATCAGCCCTGAAAAAAAAAAAAAAAAAAAACATTCACAAGGTTCTGCAAAGTGACATTAACATTTAAAGGGGAGAAAACTTAACAGTTGTAACTTGAGCATCGGTTTAATTTGGAACACAGAGAAATAGCAATGATTATTTGGCTTCAGTCTTATGCTCTTATGCCCACATACTTTATAGTGTGGAAGTTTCCAGTAAACCACTTTATTACTCTATGAACTCGTGACATTTCTCTTAAAGGTGACCTGTTTTGCAAAATTCACTTCTTAGTCATTTTTAAACGTTCAGATTCAGAATTTGTATTGGCTGAGGCTTAAACAAGCCTTTACAGGTTTACAGATTTTTTTTTTTCGGGCAGCAAAGGCTGTTTCGAAAGAGTTTTCCATTGGCAAGTGTTCAAAAGCTACGTTGTTTTTCATGCATTAAAAAAAAAAAAGATATATATATATATATTCATACAGTTTTGGGTTGGTGGAACCGCTTTTTTGCATTTGCATTATTTCTTATGAGGAAAATCTGTATTGCTATACGAATTTGAATTCAATTCAAATTTTAAGCATTTTCGTCACATACACAACCGTACACAGCTTACACATCTGTCCGTGACCTAAAATGGAAAGATAGGGTAGAATAGAATAAAAAGTTAGAAAAAAAATCACTACAATAAAAGGAAAATTGCCCTATAAGAATACAGTTAAGCTGAAGATTTCTAACAAAATATTGTAAAATAAATAAATAAATAAATGAATGAAAAAATAAAAAATGAATAAATAAAAGTATAAAATTGAAAATTCTGGTATGTACAAATTTAGAAAAGTTACAATAAAATATAATTAAAATAGAAATATATGAAGTATATAAATTACACAGAAAATGCAAAGTGTAATTGGATACTGAGAAGTATTTAAGGAGTGAAATAAAGGCAGTTTAAAGAATGAAAACATTTGCTGGAGCAGTTCTGGAGCATTAACACATACACACTTGAGGGGGTCATGTTAACTTGTTCGGGAAATAGTAAAATATGCAAACTATTTAATCAACTTTCAAATGCAAGCCCAGTTTGCTTAAGTGCACTCAGTCTCTGTTAAAGTGATGTAGAAATAACTGCAGCTGTGGGTTTTACCGAAACTAAATACGACTCCAACTTTACCAAAACACTGTCTTAGCGCAAAGCCAGTAATCAGAAATCCCTGTAATTACCTGACTACAAACATAAAAACATGATTTTTTTTGTGTGTGCATTAATTCTCATACCCCTTCAATATAGTCACTTCAACAAATTGCACTACATTCCCTCTCATCCTCCGGCACTGCTCGTCTGGTCCCAGCATCTCTCAGGGATCAAGGAAGACGTGCATCTAGACTATTTTTTGTTTCTTTCTCCTAGGTGGTAGAAAGAACTTCCTTCAGATCTAGATGTCCATATACTGTAGCCAAGTCACTCTTGTAGCTCTTGTAGGGATTTGCTTCACCTACCGTGTCCCCTTCCAAGCATACGATGTTGGTAAACGGTGGTCGTTTGAGTTCCTGTATCCATCCAGTCAGGTCAAAGCAGTTGACCAAAATTGTCCTTAAACCAGAATTCATTATAAAGAAAATATCGCTTGCGCTTACGAGCAGACTGGCGTAATGATGTGACAGTAGCGAATGCTACCATATTGTGCGGTCAGCTGGAAACCGTTAAAGACTTTGACAACCTTTATTACAAGCTTTACCGTTCAGCCTACACAGAGTTAGAATAACGAAGGCATGACATTATCCAGATCAGCACAAAACGCATCATTTACTCGGCTTTCTTGTGGTGCTTTTTACTTTTTATAGGGATTTTCTAGAGAACAGCAGAAGCTGTGGTTTTGGTTAACAATCTTTGGCTGCCAAACGTCTAAAATAAGACCTTATTGGCTAGATCTGCTGAGGAAATTAATAGATCCTTTCTATTTTTTCTAGCAACACACAGAAACCTGTCACATATGTACTATATCTGGATATATATGTGAAATAGAGTTACACTATTATACTGTATGTGTGAGATTTGAAAAGTGCAAAAAGGACAAATGAATGATTAGGGATGGGAACCATCAAGTGCCAGCTGATACGATATTATCACATGTGCCGATTCGATTTGTATCATATTGATATTGATTTTATATACATATATTTTACATCGTTTATTTTCATATTTTGTTACCGTTCTAAGCAAATTTAGCAAGCAAATTGTTTGTTCCTACCACACACGATGCTGCACTGCGAGCCATAGTGAATAATTTAGAGTGCACCACCTGTAGGATTATTGAGAAACGGCAACGTTTTACGACTGCAAATGCAAACATGTATAAATTTATTTAAAGCTGTGAATGAAGTTATTGAGACAAAACTTTGACACTGGAGATTTGTGCTAAATGAGTTTAATGCTAAATGAACATCTTCAAATAGCAATGTATTTCTCCGTTTTAAGTAGAAGTGAAATCCTGTACATCCATCCATTCATCTAGGATGTAATCCAGTGGAGGCCATTGTATTTATTTTCATTTTTATGACCATGGAAGGGCCTCCGGTCAACATACACACGCTCATTCACACACTACGGGCAATTTGGGAACGCCAATTAGCCTAATCTGCCTGTCTTTGGACTGTGGGAGGAAACGCACCAAGCACTGGGAGAACATGCAAACTCCATGGACACAGACCCCAAGTGGGAATCGAACCCAGGACCTGGAGTGCAAGGCGACAGTGCTAACCACTAAGCCACCATGCCAGCGCTAATATTAATATTTAGCCAGCCGAAGTTTGGTTATTTTTCTAAAAAAAGGATCAGATACCCCCGGTTCCAGGCGCAGGATATTAATTAACAGTTAAACATTCTTGATGTGTCCGAGTTCCTTTTTTTTTTTTTTTTTTTTGATTCTCTAACACAAAATACCTTTTTTTGGTAAATTCTGAATAAAACCATGTGCCAGTGCTTTTAAAACCAGTGCTTTGGTCCTGTTTATACACATTCATCTCATCTTTCCAAAAAGAAAAAAAAAAGCTTAATAAGAAAGACCCCTATTGTTTCTTCATCTCTCATTATTTGTATGTTGTCAAAGAGTCCCTTTGTTTCCTCTTGTTTTTTTTTTGTTTTTTTTTGTGTGTGCACGCTGCTATTAAATTTCAAATCGAAGCCATATGCAGATCTCCTAAGTTAATTTTCAGGTTCATCGTCTTTATTTGGCTTTCGAACTCTTCCTTCGGTACTCCGCTTTCCCGAGGCTCTGCGTGTTATTCTTTAAAATATCTGTCTTTTCTTGAGCGAGGACGGAACGTTTTTACGTGATTAACAAAAATAGACAGTGCCTGACAATTATCTGAAAATATTTTGCTTCTCCACAGAAATGAGGGTTAATCAGGGCTCCTGAGTGACAGAATCGTCATTCGGCATCTGGAAAAGCACAATTTAGCATGTTTTTCGAAGGTGGAGAAAAAAAAGGTGGATTAGTCTCTCTTCCTGTCATTTTGCCGTTTCGGGCCGTGTAATCACCGACTTGAGTTAGTCGTGTACATGGAATCGAGCAGTCGGACAGGTCGGCGTGTTCGGCTGTCTCCTGTAGCTCAAAATGATGATTGTGATGGGTGACGTGTCGTAGCGGAAGGGTCTGTTATCCCTGACCCTTTTAGATCGCAGCTACAAATTTAAGAATGAACACAAGGCTACTTGTAGAGTCTTGTGTAAATGGCTGTATACTATTTAATTCTGTTTGTGCAAGAAGCAGACGTTCGACCTACTGATGTTTGACTTCGAAAAGCCAATCTTCTAAGTACATTTGGGGAAAAAAAAATCTGATGACTTGACATGAATTTAAAATATATACAGTTGTGTTCAAAATAATAGCAGTGTGTTGAAAAAAGCGAGTAAAGCTCCATATCCATATAATAACTTTTAATTTAAATCAACAAATGCATTGGACACCCTGCACGTTTTATTCTGAATCACAACATGAAAAAATGTGATAAATGTATTATTAGCTTACAGAAAGTGACAAACAAATATTAGTCTGTAAAAAAAATAAAAAATAGCAGCATCATTCATCTTTATAAAGTGATGAATTTACCGTTTAAACAAAAATCTGTTTAATCTTTTTTGTGCATCTCTGAACTAATATTTAGTTGTATAACCATGGTTTCTGAGAACTGCTTCACATCTGTGCTGCATGGAGTCAACCAACTTCTGGCACCTTTGAACAGGTATTCCAGTCCAAGACAATTGTACTGCATGCCACAACTCCTCTGCATTTCTTGGTTTTGCCTCAGAAACAGCATTTTTAATGTCAACCCACAAGTTTTCTATTGGATTAAGGTCTGCGGATTGGGCTAGCCATTCCATGACGTTAATCTTGTTGGTCTGAAACCAAGATGCTACTCGTTACTGGTGTGTTTGGGTTCATTGTCTTGTTGAAACACCCATTTCAAGGGCATTACCTCTTCGGCATGAGGCAACATAACCTCTTTAAGTATTCTGATGTACTCAAATTGATCCATGATCCCATAGTACACCATAGTACGAGAAGCATCCCCATATCATGATGCTTGTGCCTCCATGCTTCACTGTCTTGAATTCAATATTTGAGGGTCGCCTGACAAACTGTCTATGGCCTCTAGACCCAAAAAGAACAATCTTGCTTTCATCAGTCTACAAAATATTGCGCCATTTCTCTTTAGGCCAGTCAATGTGTTCTTTGGCGAACTGTAACCTCTTCAGAAAAATTTCTTTTTTTTTTCAACAATGGGACTTTGCGGGGGCTTCTTGCTGATAGCTTGGCTTCACATAACCGTCTTCTAATAGTAACAGTACTCACAGGTAACTTTAGATGTTCTTTGATCATGCTGGAACTGATCATTGGCTGAGTCTTTTCCAATTTTGTTATTCTTCGATCCATTCGAATGAGAGTTTTCCGTTTTCTTCCATGTCTTTCTGGTTTTGGTCTGCATTTTAAAGCATTTGATATCATTTTAGCAGAGCAGTCCATCATTTTCTCCACTTCTCTAATCAACTTTCGAATCAAAGTACGCTGTTCTTCTGAACAATGTCTCGAACGACCCAGTTTACTCTGAATTTCAGAGAGAAATCTCCATTTATCCTTAAATAAGGGGAAGTTGTTTGACACAAAATTATTTTGTTTGTCTCAGAATAATTGACTTAATTATAACTCCACACTGCTATTATTTTTAACACGCCTCTTTTCAATTAATGATTAAATTACACAGAATCAGGTGTATGCACGTCTGGTCTGTTGGTTTTCTATTACTCCACTACACCTAAAAGTAAAATATTTACCATGACAAAATATAATTTTTCCCCAAAACAATTTTTGATCTGGTTACTGAGACTGCTATTATTTTGAACACAACTGTATATGACTGCATTTTGCTCCATAAACTCAATATGTCAATTAGTTTTAGTTTTCTTGAAATCCATGGAAGGTCTTAACGAAGAACTTCAGTGTACTGTAAATCGTCCTGAATGATTCGTCCAGATAGAGTCAAAAACATTTCAGATTTTTGTAAATTGTCGTGTCATTAATTTGCGAGGAAACACAACCTAAGACAAAGTTCTGGAATTGTTTACGATTATGCAAAACTCTCGTAATGACACCTAGTGGAAATCCCTCTCCACTCTCTCTTTTTTTTTATTATCTGAAAACAATTATATTTCTCTGATTCATGACATCACTACAAAGTAGTCATTTATTTAGTCGTACATCTATCCTTAGCGGATCTTCTTTGTATAACCTGACACATAGAAGGCGTGTTATCGCATCCCCGTTTATAGCTTTCGGCCAAGATCTTATTTAGATTGTTTCGTACAGTGAGTACAATGTGGTGAGTACTAATATTACCCCTTCGGCCATTATGAATAACTCAGGCAGCCTCTGGATTATTTTTATCTTGGGCATTGAAAGCTCAAACCTCTACACCGGCGTATAAGTCAGACCTTAAACAAAGCCCCTTAACCTTCATCTGCTTTTCACTTACACTGCATTGCCCCAAGGTTGCCGGAGCCTTCAAGGTGGCACAAGGGCAGCCTACACAATGCTGGGTGTAATGTTTTGTGTTGATCGGTGTACAATTTCTTCTACTAATAATCACAATAAAAGTATCCACAGCAGTACTTCTTGCTCCTTCGTAAGGCTGAGAAATACGAACGAGAGTTTACGAGCAGACTTCTGAAATGAAAACGCAGACATTTAAATCGCGAATGAAGCGCCAGCACTAGTAAACAAATGCGTTCTGATTGCTCGAAACTCTTTTGCGCCGTGAGATTGAGTAACTTTGTTCAGAATATTACCCGAGCGCAGCGCGCATTAAGGAGGTCTTTCCTAATTCATATTAATATATTGAAACACTGATATATTAAACTGTAATGAGCTTGAGAATTCCAACAAGCCCGCGATTAAATTAGCAACAGACGGAGGCTGGTTACAAGGAAAACACAAGGAGTCGCCCCTGAAGCTGATCAGAAGTTTCACATCAGATCTGTTGTTCCAGCGGCTCTTTCTCTCTCTCTCGAACTTCTTTTTATTTCTACTTCAGTGAAATGATGCCTGGTACCTTTTTTTTTTTTTTAATCCTTCCCAAGTTTTTAACCATTTGAAACATCTGTATTTATTTCTTCCTTGTTTTCTTGCCTTTTCCGAGAGCCGTGTATGTTGTGTAGTCAGACACCAATTACAGAACATATTTGAGTTTTCTTTGTAGTTGTTACAGATGGTGGTTTGGTCTTAAAAAAACAAAACAAAAAAAAAAACACTTTGCTTGTTATCTGTATTGCTCATTATCCACCACTATCGAACAAACATTCTACAGAAAGTCCCTCTCTCTTTTTTTTTTTTTTGCAGTATATGTTATGTATTTTGTATAATGAAGGCTTCACAAGACAATAATCCATCAGTTACACCCTGCATGTATTAGATTTGTACCTGTATATGAGTACGTTATTTGGAACTAACAGAATCCAAGTTGTTCCTATTCATAAACCTTTATCCGCATTATGAATTTTTCTTGGACGTTTCATTTCTGCACTGGCCTTCCGAGCGACCATGCTTCGTCACATGACCCTGATTACTGTACATCTGCACCTGCTTTCTCTCTCCCTCTCTCTCTCTCTCTCTCTCTTTCCAATTAGTGTGCCTATTTGTCTCACTTCTGTTGTGTTCTCGATTGTAAGCGCTTAGTTTTGCACAGTTTCGTAGTCACACTTCCTGTTTCTGAATCTCATTTTGGTTCCAAAAGCTTATTTCGATACGTTCGTTAAAGTCGAGTCCGCACCTGCGCCCTTGCCTCTTCTTAATCCCGGTGGAAAGCGAGACCGAGATGGCGACGGCTCGGACCTCATTAGGAGCAAATGCTTTAATGCTGCACAATGAATCACTTTACAAAAAAACCTAAATCGTGATATGGACCTGTACAGTTATTTCAACGTAAAAAACTGCAACTTAGTCAGGAATTTATGTCGAGGTTTTTAAAAAAATATATTATTGAAGTATTTTTTATGTGATGATAAATATTGGTAATCGTCCTCATAATGAGATAATTTGTGTATATACTGTATGTTTGAATACCAAATAATACATTTAATCACAAAATATATTTAAAGAAAACCTTTTTATTTATTTATTTATTTTTTAATCAAATCTTGCAGCCCTAAAAAAAATCATGCTACATGAGATCCAAATGTACGTGGCATCAAAAGTTGATCTGAGAGGACAGAAGACGGACTAACTAACTAATCCATAGTTTTGATCATTCTGATTATTTTAGAAGTTAACTACTCCGCTTTTTTTCAGTTACCTTAGACAGAATGTTTTCGATTTCTCTAAAGTTCCACACTCTTGTCTGCACCACGTTTATAAACTCGGGTGATGTAGCTCAGGTCGAGGAACTGTAAAAGTTCCTAAATGGATACAGATGAAGATATTTCCCATTTTGTCGCAGCCTTAATACCTATAAATACAGTGCATGTTTGTCTCATGAATATTCCAATAAACAGACGGCGTGCTCTTTTTTTTTTTCTTTTTCTTCCCTCTCTGCTCTCCTGATTTTTCCCAGCCAGGTAAATGGCTTTATTATCGCAGTATGCACTGGTGATGATCTAATTTCAGTTTTTCTGCACGGCTCCGGGCGCTAATGACGGCGTACAGGCTCGGGTGGTAACCTTATTTATGCTGCTGCCTGTCTCTTACAACAAAAGCTTCCCGATGTCGCTTTTCCACGCAAGCTGTCATTGTGCTGAGAGCAACAGGAACGCGGTGTACAATTAGACCCAGGCAACCACAATGGAAAAATATTCTCTTTGAGGTGCAAACATCCGGCTTATTTCCATTCTGAAGTGCAGGGGACGGTGAGGAGGGGGAACAAATAATCGCATTTCAAAGTGAATATCTTAAAGTTTGATCAAAACTGTTGTTTTGTTTTCTTTTTTTAAAAAAAAATTCAGGTTCATATTTATTGATAAAAAGCATGCCCGAGAGGACAAAAGAGCACGCTTGTGAGTTTGCTTTAATTACAACAATGCAAGCGAGTAAGCCTTTGTGTTGCCTCAAAACTGCTTTTGTTACAGGTTCTATGTTGTGTTTTACTTTACTGTAATGAATGAACGAATATATATATATATATATATATATATATATATATATATATATATATATATATATATATGGCAAATGATTACAGGCACAGGAAGTCTGTTAAAACTGTCTTGCTTAGCTAGTTTAAAACAAAAAAGGGCCATCCTCAGCATTTTTTAATTATTTCCTTCTTCCTTTGCCTCCTTTAGGCATCACTGGGGATTGGGTTATAAATTAGGACAGTATTAAATTTGACCCGTTTGATGTTTGTAACAGGATGAGAATCGATTTAGCATGCTGCGGTGCATAAATCCACTTTATACACGTACTGTAGACAAAGGGTACTAAGTGGTACCATTCGTGTCACTGAATTGGTGCTCTTTAAAATGTTTAATATGCATCTTTCAGCTAAAATGGTGCACCTTTAAAGCTCTTTGTTTAAATCTTTTTACAGGTACTCCATATGCACGTTTCCACATGAAGATTAAAATCGGAAACCGATTTGAATGGAAGTGGCTTAAACACTCGGATGGTAAAAAAAAATCAGCAGTAAAAACCCATAGCTGTGGTGTTGCATAGTGAAAGTACAAGCATTTCTATACGCATACTATGTGATGAGGACTGACAGGACTAGGACTAAACAGCTGGGTGTATCAGGGTAAGAAGGGACGGGTATGAGGTAATGCACCCGTCACGTATAGTGGCCACTGTGCAAGCCTCTGGAGACAGGGTTATGATCTAGAGTTGCTTCAGTTGCTCAGGTCTAGACTCAGCAACGTTATGTGGCAAAAAATTAAGTCAGCTGACGACCTGAATGTACTGGATAACCAGGTGGCGGCTGTGGCGTTTTTTCTTCCCTTTTAGCACTGCCATATTCCAGGACACAGATTGTGAAAGAGTGGTTCTGGGAGCATGAGGAATTATTTTCACACATGAACTGCCCATCACATTGTGTGCTATAATCACAGCTAAATGTGACTGAATGACATATTTTTTGGCCCAGGCAGCTTATATGAAGACTCAGTGTTTACTTAAAATTGAACAGTGCAAGTTATTCATTATATTCAGTCACAGACACCATTTAATACGATGTGACACATAAAGACGACAGTACACAAGCATACAAAAAGTTTTACAAGTTTTGGCTTTTACAAGATACCAAGACATATTAAAACTATTAGAGGGAAATATATATTTTTAAACCTTGCAGCACTGATGCACCGAGTGAATTATGGAAAGCCAGCTGTTTATGCCGAGCGCGCACTCTTCAGCAACCGAGTCGGTTCGATTTAACGGTGTCGCAGTGTTCCTCACAGCCTTGTTAAACTGGATGGAGTAGAAGTCGTTCCATGGTGGGCATAAATGTACGCTGTCTTCACCATGTGAGCTAGGATTAGTCTTTAGTGACAGAAATATGATTTCACGGGTCATGAATATTTGTCCCATGTCTCTCTCTCTCTCTCTCTCTCTCTCTCTCTCTCTCTCTCTACTGATCCAAAAAAATAATAAAAAATGCAACGCAACACAATTTTTTTTGCCACGCTGAAAATTTAAAAGGTTTTCATTTTTCCGTTCCTTCCTGTCGAAGAAGATAGCCTGACAAAGACTAATGCATTAGTAATTTTTAGATAGAATCATAAACCAAATGTTTATTTGTTCCAGGCCCTGTCCTGTTAGATTTTACACAAAAGCAACCTCTCATGCAGCCTGTTTCTGATCCAACTAATGACATAGCCATATAGAAATAACAAATAATAGACGTAGGACTGGCTGCTTCTCATCCACCGTTTCCCCCCTCCCCCCCCCTCACTTTCTCTTTTATAGCGATGATTCACAAAGCCTCACGGAATAATGAGTCTGTTTAGAAGTGAGAGCGCCATTATTACAGTACGGCGAGGCTGCCACTTTGCACATTAGGTGTAAAGGAAAAAAGCAGGGAGAGAAAAGAAGCTTTAAAAGGGGGTCGGTGCAAAAATAATTATAGCATATAAATATCATACGCTGGTAATGAGTCGGTAATGCTATTAAAATGAATCTTTTCATTTCTTAAAGGAAGTGAGTGCATTGATTGTTTGGAGAGAATCCCTCTGATTATGATGAGTGGCACAAATATTATGGTACCCCATGAATAATGCAATATCTCTCTTTTTATTTTTATTTTTTTTATTTCTAACAGTGCCTGTGCGGTTACTATACACTTCCCTGCTCGATATGCCACGATCATTTCCAGCCTTTCTCAAACAGCGGCACTGGGGCAATTATTGTAATAAAATATACTATAAACATGTTCTGAAACTTTAATGGTCCCATATTGGACTATTTCTTTAACAAGTCATCGTTGGTCTCAGAGGTCTCAGTCTTTAGTCCCAGTCAGATAATTTTTATACCTCAAACTGACTTTATGTCGCTCCTCCTCCAAATGTGTCATTTCATTCTCTACTGCTGAGCCACGCCCTTCCAGAGAACAAAAGTGATGGGTGTATCAACCCTGGGAAAGTGGGGGGGGGGGGGGGGGGGGGGGGCTCTTCTTTTTTTTTTTTTATCACAGTAGTGGAAAAATCTAATTGGCTTGTTGTAGTAGCTCACCTTTAATTGTATAATTGTTTAGTTGTGTATATTTCAATGCAATGTAGTATTTGCATGCATGTAGTAAATTATATACAAAAAACAGTTTTCCTGAAGTAATTCAAATAAAAACATCCCTCTACATATGTGATGTAGTTGTTCATGGACGACTGAATTGCGCAGCTAGGTTTGAAACATACAGCTATTTTTCAACATTGCATATATATGTTCACTGTTTTATATTTATATATTTATATATATAGATATGATAAAAAAGTGAGGTTACTTAAAAAAACAAATACAAAGCTTGTCTTTACTCATTAATTCACATTTCTAAGTAGTATTCAGATTTTTTGTCTGTGCGCTCTCGCCTGCATGTCTTGTCAGCTGCTGTTGTGTGTTTGACGACGGGATGAGCTCGAGAATGGATGCATCCGTACCGCTTTTATAAAAAGACACCTACTGAGATTACGTCCTCCTTTGTTACCAGCTCTTTGTCTGGGTTGTGTTTGATGCGTGATTGATATTACATTATAATAGTTTTTCATGGTCTCCAAGTCATAAATTTATTCGGCACATCATTCCAGAGCCATTTTCCAGCAAGGCAGTACCAACTAAAGGTTTGCGACTGCCTTCTTTAAACCATAATAATGTAGTATTGTGTCATGTGTAGTGTAGTGTTTTATATCTACCACAAAATTTTAAAGGAAATGGACTTGGGTAGCACAAAGCACTGCTTTCTAATAATGATAGTTTGATTGCAAAGTAGACTCGAAAGCCAGGAGGACTGACAGCTTTTTTTTTCTTTTTTCTTTTTGCTGCTAGCATTGCCCCTAGTATGTATACACGGATGTATATAGTAACGTAATAACGTGGCTCTCTGGCCCAAGGAAAGACAAAGCTAGTTCTTAGGGGGTTTGCTATTGAATCAGTTCTAACACTAGGCATGAATTTGCACCTGGTTTAATTTGTGTTGAAAAAGGGGTTTTGGTCTGGCATTAACGCTGTTTTAAGTTGTAATGAGAACGCACACGAGGTGCGTAGTCCTGATATAGTGATGCATTTGGAACAAATACGTCTGCAAATTGAGATGAACCAAAAAAAAAAAAAGTTAATGTTTAGATGAGAGACAGGGTTTATGTGGAAATCCACTAAATGGTTCAAAGTAGTTCCCATGAACTGTGCATAAGATCGATTTGGATAGAAAGAGCATTCCCCTTTCAAGTTTGGAAATGTAATTGAGTCGAGCATAATTGAGCTGCTTTTATTATTCCTCTGTTTGTGCACTCTTTCACCACAGCAGATAGAGATATATGGTTGTATTTATGGTGGTGAGAGAACTGACCCCACCTTGCTCTGGTAATGGAGGAAGCCTTTGATCACATCCACTTTCTGTCTGGGCCTCTTTTCACATGCTCCCAACCTTGTGTGCGTGTAAGTGTGTAAGGATGTGGATGTGTGAGACGTGTGTATGTGAGGTGAGAGCCTCGTTCTGGTCCTCTGCTTTGCTGCTCTGTACTTCATCCACACAGAGGCTCCTTAGGGAACACTCGCGGCAGTAAAAAGCAAAGAAAAAAACCCCAGAAGTTATCACACAGCGCTGCGTTCAGGCAGGGCAGAATTCATGTATTTTTAATATGCTGCAAATAAGAAACATCTCCGTCTCCATCTCCGTTGTCTTTTGCTTTCCGTTTTCTTGTCTCCTCATCTTAAAGAAGACGAGGTGTATGCTCAAGATTTACGGTTCTCGGGAGCTAATGAAAGAAGAAAAAAAAAAGAGAAGACGAGCGTTATCATTTCCCACAAGAGTTGCTTCAATTTAACGCTGCGCTTTGCAGTCGTGTGGCCGATATTTTCACCCTTCACCGAGTCTGCTCTGTGTTTGTGTGTGTGTGTGCGCATGTGCATGTGGAGGCAGAACAGTACCAGAGATACGCCAGCGTTCGGACCTGACTGTCGGATCTCGTTAGGCTGACTTGTTAGGCTGTGAAGTAGAAAGACACGTGGGTGCACACTTGCGTCTGTATGTTTAGGGGGCTTAACAAACCAATTTCCACTCGACTGTGCTTTTGAATTGTCGAGTTCAAGCTAACCATGATGGCAGGCTGCAGTACTGTGAACCAAAGCAAACTAATGATTATCTGAAAGCTGGAATCACCAAAGCGTTCTTGAATATCAACTAAATAATTTAATAATGTTAGTCTTGTATAACTTTTTTAGATCTCACTTTGTTGCCCAAAACTTGTTCTTCTATCACAGTTTTCTTTTCTTCTTTTCAGGACAATTAGCCATGACCAAAAATAATTATAGTAAAAAAAAAAAAAAAAAAAAAAGACCAAGTACCTAGACGGTGGTTGAGCCGAAGCCGTGTTCTTCTCTCTGGTTGTGTATTGACTCTCTTTATTCAGCTGAAAGATCTAAAGTGACTTTCACACACACAAGCTCTGAAGCTCTTCTGATTTTAATAGCTACTTTTAAATTAAGCACCGTCTTTTTAAGGCTAATTTGAGCCTTTAGAGGAGGAATTGTTATAGAGGTGTCAAATGTTAAGTTTACACTCTAGGACCCACTAAAGGGTCATTATTTTCATTAACAATGGAAGTTCTTTTTAAAGTTCAAAGTTGCTGTGATTGAATTGATTTCAATTAAAGAATAACCTTGATATGATCAACCTATGAAGATAAAAAAAAAAAAAAAACTCATGAATTATAGGTTTCCAGTTTAGCAGTAGGTTGTATTTGGTTCTTTGATTAATGCAGGGCGTCGCAGAAGAAGTAGAACTTTTACTGAAGCAGTTAGCAATTCTGTCATGTATTTTTGCTGTTTGTTTATTTATTTATTAGCTATTTTATGTCTTTTGATGTCTTACTAAGATATCTTAAATCTAGGCAAATTTATTTTTAAACTAACTTTTTATAAGATTGTAGTAAACCAAACATAAGATTATTAAATGTATTTTTAGACATTGTTTTAGTCTATTTAAACATAAATGTCTCATTCATAAAAATACAAATATTAAAGTGAAAATATCTTAAATGTATTTAAATGTAGCTACAGTTTCTTTACATATATACAATAAACCAAATGTAAAATTATTTAGCTTGTTTCTAGACATACATTGCCAGATAATTTTGCGCCTTTTAAGCAAATATTTTTAAAAATAAGAACAATCGACAAAATAAATTTCTGTTTCAATGTTTTTTGTTTTTTATTTTACTAACCTTTTTAAACTTTGTCTTGGCCTTATGATCTTATATTTGGTTTGTTGTAGTCTTATATTAAGACATTTTAGATTAACTTCATTCAAATTATTCTATTAAATTCAATATATTTGCACTTGCTAAGATATCAGATCATGTGCTAAGATAGATAATGTAGTAAATAATTTAGCTTCTCTCTGGAAATAAATACTTGTGTTAAGAAATTGTAGATTCAAGATATTTCCACTTGTAAAATCCCAGCTACATTTTTAAAATTGAAGTAGTACAAGTTGAGGAGTGTTTTTGTTAAGGTGACTATTAAAAAAAAAAAAAAAAAAAAAAAAAAACCCTGTAGCTACAGGTTTTTGTGTGTATATAGGCATGCAAATATATATATTCGATAATAATAGTAATAGACATATATATAATAGTAATAGACATATATAATAGTATATATTATGTATGTCTATTACTATTATTATCGAATGCGCTACATCTTAGCTGAGCATGTGTGTTTTTTCCCCACAGAGAAATGTTCTGCCTAGTTACACAAGCTCGCACGTAGCTAAGTGCTTCTTTATAGCTGTTGTGTGTAAAGGCTGAGTTCAAACAAGAACTCAGGAAAGACGTGTGTGTGTGTGTGTGTGTGTGCGAGTGCGTGTGCGTGTGTGTGTGTGAGGCAGGATAATGCCAGGTGTTACGAAGTTGTCTACCAACTCCGGTCAATGACCAAACCCCCTCCCCCACCTGCCTCTCTGGCACACTACTGTCAGATGGAAGACTTGAAATCTCAGGTTCTCGCTGTTGAGATAACAAACCCGGTCCATGTAGTTTCCAAGGTTCTCTCAGAATTCGATTTATTTGCCAGAGCGTTTCCATTTCCATTTGCATTTACAGTTTACTCGCTTGTCAGAGTCGCCACACCTTTCACATGCACTCCTATAGTCAGATCTCACGTACTGTCCAGTTAACGCCAATCTCCGGTTTATTTCCTGTAGCAAAGCAGGAACTAGATCAACAGACTGGAAGCCGGTCTTTCGAGACCCATGAACTTTGTAAGATAGATGAAGGCACTCACCGAAGCGGGACTGAATGCAATTCACACGTTTGTGTTTCCTGCTGTGGCTGAGAGGTGTTAAAGGCAGGGGTTTAATTATGACTGTTTCTATCCTTATCTTTCTTTTCCTTTCCTTTTCATTGTGCTCAAAACATTCCATGACACCGTTGTGACTGACTAAACTAGCAAACATTGTCCTCTCACATCTTAGTATTCTTTTGTCTTTCTGTCTTGCTCTCTCACTTGCAATTCAGGTTTCAGTTATGAGATAAACCTCCTAACTAAAGGTTTTTTTTTGTTTTTTTTTTACCTTTTTCTTTTTTTGAAACAGCTCACAGTCAAATTGCTTCTTGAATGCTGGTGTCCATGACTGCGCAGCCACTCTCTCAAATTATACGCCTGTGCACAGGAGAGTACCAACGCCCTATTAGAAATACAGAGTGAGAGATTCAACACTTTTCCACTGGCATCTACAGCGTGCTCACTCTCCGGACAAGTGTCTGGATCTTTTCGTTGAAAGTAAAAAATAAAAAAAAAAAGTTTAAATTATGACTCTAATTTTCTTTCTCTGTCTTTATGCACCATCATCATCAGGAACTATTAAGAAGTCCGCTCCTTTTGTGGATTGGTTTCCGAATTTTGCGACTCGGCTCAGTTCTTCCATCGTACCTGATGTGAACGTTCCTAGTCACTTCTGTTTAGATTGCGGAGCTGTAGTGCTCGCTCTAGCTAGCTGGTGTCTGAATTGTATCATGTGAAATTTGATAATCCTGGGATGATTGCACCTCTCCGGCCAATGGTCTAGGGTCCAAATACCAGTATGTAAATGATTATTATGCCACTATTATGTCTGCATTTGGTACTCTTGGAAGCCTGGCAAGAAAGGAAACCAAAATTAGGCAATTGGCTATAATTTATGTTGATCAGCAGTGGAAATAATAATAAGCTGGATCACAGATTTGTTAATGTACCATCGCTAAACCAGTGTATATAGTGTTGTGTACTTGTATTGGACAGATAAAAAAACACTCCTGAGTTATCCCTAGTGCCCAGTATCTACAGATCGAAGCATATGGTGAGCTAGGGTGTTTCATGATTGATATATACTATCAAAACTTCATTATGGTATAAATCCTGTTTAGTTTCCAACTCCGGCCAACCTGGATGCTGTCACTTCACATCAGCCTGTGAGTTCCCAGTCTTCCCAAGTGCTAGTTCTGAGGAATTCTTCACCTCTCACTAAATTCTTCTCTTATTCTCATCAACTTGTGAAAATGTGCAGGTTCCTCGTTTACTCTCAGCTTTTTTTTTTTTTTTAAACAGCTGTTCCTCGTTTGTTCCCATTCTCCCCGCTGTTAGATAAGGAATCGTCCCCAGTTATTTCAAGGCCTTGAATGCCTCCCTTGATATCAATTGCAGCGGGTTCGGTTTTGTTTTTGCCCTTTGCGGAGTTAAGAGATGTGTGCTCATGAGACACTTTGAAGGGGTGAAAAAAAAAAAAAACAGGACTAAAAGAAAAGGAATAAAGAGGAAAGATGAAAGGAGTGGTCGGTGTGACTCACGGCACACGCGGAGAGGAATATTAAAAGAAAAGAAATAAAACAAGCCAGGCACAAGATTTTTCTGTTCTGCCTTGCAGGCGAACACATTTACCAAAGTCCCTGCCGAGATGAGATACGCCTCTCCAGCTCTGTTGGATGAGCGCATACCATTAAAGAAGCTCCCTTTTGTCGTCTGGGCTTGGGACTCCCGCGTCTCGCCGCATCCCTCTCGATGGTGTCAAATTGATTAGCTTCTGTGCTTGTGAGATGTTGACTTTTAACGTACCAGATGAAGTGGATATCCATAATGTCAGCCGTGCTGCAAAGCCACCTAACGAGACCGTGGCGTAAGCCGTGTATTGTTTAGTAACCCTGCATTCACACTAGCAGGCAACAAGTCGTTTAAAGTTTCTCTTGTGGGTTTGTAGCAACCACTACTATAGGTGCTTTTTTAGGTCCTGAGGAGAAATTCTCATAGCTACACTACGGGAAAAATAGTCATCATATCAGAGGGGTCAAATCATTGTTCTGCATTAAGTATACACTCTAAGGAGATTTGAAATGAAAGGAATCGGGTTAAGAACTGTTCAATGATTGCATGATGAGCAAATCGACAGTAGAAATCAGAGCTTTGTTTAATAGTGAAAGTGAGACCGTTTCCATACACACACACACAATGTGATCAGAGCTCACAGGATTCGGACTAAACAGCTGTTGGTACACTTGTTGGTAAAAATAATCAGAAAATCAAATCAAGGGTTTAACATGCTGGGAAGATGGAATCTGATGAGTCCAGATCGACCCTATTCCAGAGCGATGTGCGCGGGTAAGGGTAAGAAGGGAAGAGGTTGAAGCGATGCACCGATCATACATGGTGGCCACTGTACAAGCCTGGGGTCTGCTTCACTGGGTCAGGTCTAGGCTCAGCACCATCATGTGGCAATAAAATGAAGTCAACTGACCTGAATGTACCGGTTATATATACAGGGATATTCCTGAACTCAAATTGTGAAAATGTGGTTCTGGGAGCATGAGGAATGATTTTCACACATGAACTAACCACTGTGTGTACCATAATCAAAGACAAAGGAGGGCAAACTAAATATTTTAGTGTGATGTATTTATTTATTTATTTATTTATTTGTTTAGATGGCTTTGGCAACTTGTTAAGCAGATTAAAAGATCTGGTAATTGGCAAGAAATTTGGTTGACTTTGTGCTAGTAGTGTGTACTCTGCATGGCAGTATAAGAGGATACCACTGTTGTAAGGTTGGAAGTTAAATTGCTGGTCCAGGTATACCACAGGATTGGTCCAAGGAATTATATGATAATCAATTAATCAATCAATATCAATGATAATGATAATATTCAATTATTTGTCAAATGTACATCCCAGGTAGGAAACAGGGATCAGAGCGCAGGGTCAGCCAGCTTACAGCGCCCCTGGAGCAGAACAGGGTTAAGGGCCTTGCTCAGGGGCTCAACAGTGGCAACTTGGCGGTGCTAAGGCTCGAACCCCCGATCTTTTGATCAGTAACCCACAGCTTTAACCGTTTGAGCCACGACTGCCCTGTTTACCGGGTCATACTTAACTTGTTCAGGTGTCCCTGAAACTCATGGAAAATCTTGCTTGCTCGTGAGGATAAAGCCTTATGGAGACATTGGCACGGATGTCGTCCTGGAGCAAATGATTTCTTTCACTTGAGAACCGTTAAAAATGCCTTGACCCCAAAACATAAAGACACCCCTCTGAGTTGCAATTATAGCCCGAGCAAGTTCTTTTTCCCTGTGACAGCTGAACACTTGCAGTTTTAACATCTTGTGCAGCTAAAGTACGTTAACGTCCGATATATGTGCATTTTTACGCTCTTTCTATAATTATACGATTGTTCTCAGTTAGATTTTATTCTCGTTGACAACCTAGAGTGAATCCAGACATTCGGACAGAGGCGATCATGGTAAAAAGGGTCTAAATGTGCCGAATGCAATAAAAAAATAAGTCTTAGCTCTTAAAAACACACACACACACACACACACACACACACACACACACACACACACACACACACACACACACAAAAAAAAATCACTCGCAACAAAATCCAGATTGTACCCATGCCAGCTGGAAGCTTTTAAACCCTTTTTTCATCTTTCACTTCTATTTAGTGTTTGCGCAACAAAGTGCTTGACGAAATGCATGTCTTTATCAACAGAAAAAGGGAAGGTTTTTGTCCTTCCGCCCACGCACACACTTAAAACAAAGTAAATTCTCACACACTGCAGTACATCCAAAAGCATCCCTCAAGAATTTGGGAAAAAAATGAGCTCAATCAGCATGAACACCTTTACTCACTCACATTTCTGGCTCATAAAATGTTCCCTCTTTCGCCACAGCAGAATAAGACTTTGATCATTTGCTTGTTTGTTTTATTGCTCAAACACTACTGTACTAATTGTGATTAATGTTGGTGTAGACTGCACTTTCTGTGAACCACACTTTTTTCGAACATGTCTGCCTTATTTTGCCTACACTTTTTTTTTTTTTTTTTTAAATCCCTCTTTAATCAGTCGTTGGAAAGCCTGGAGCTGACACGCCAACACTTTCTTGATGTTGCCTTTCTTTGACCTTGGAAACAAATTTCCAATAAAATCTTCTAGCGGTAACAAAAGAAAGGGTGTTTGTAAAGCTGATTGTGCCCATCAGGTCTAGAGAGGTGAGAAACAGGAGCAGGGTTTCTCCCGGGCTCTTTTTAAGTCACGTTATCGTCCCCGTGAGCGAAGTTACGACAGGCAGACTTGTGACCCTCAGCTGCCTCCTCGCCACGAGAGATCAGAGACGTAGCATCAAAGTGCTTCCCGGGCCTCGCAGCATCTGCTCAGACTCACTCGCCTCGGAACGCCGTCATCCAAAAAAAGCACAGCGCCGACGGTGCATGCACGCTTGTGCCTCGGAATCCCGGCATGATCTCTGCACGATGAATAAATCTCGTCTTTAGAGCGTACGAGTATGCTTGACCTTCAAGGTCTGTGTCTGTGTCTGCTCTTATCTGAATAATGGTGTCCTCTCTGAGATAAAGTGTTTTTTTTTTTTTTTTGTTTGTTTGTTTGTTTTTAAAATGTTTTCTAGACCTGACACTGATTTTTGTGTTTTGTCTCCTTAACAGCGAACTCCAGTCTCCTCGGTGGCGGTGGAGGTAAGGATCCTGAACTTTCACACAAAGTGTTTGGACCACTTAGTAATCATTAAGCAACTTACAATTTTATTTGTACAATTTTATATCACACAGTATGATATGAAGTGAAATGCTTATATGATCGCTAATGAAATAAAAATGAAAAAATAAGAAAAGTAAAAGTTTTCAAGTAGAATATAAAGTATTAAATAAGATAATTTTTTTACTAATTAGAAAAAAAAAACTTTTAGCTGTAAAAATAATTAAAAAATTACACAATGTACAAAGAATAAAATGTAAATATAATATAATATTCTCAGAAGTATAATATAATATAATATAATAAGAATTAAAGTGGAATGTAGAAACCATGTCCATTCATGGGCAAGACAATGTGCAGAATAATGTGTGAAGTCGTAGGTCAAAGTTCAGATACCCTAACCCTAGACAATTAGATGTATATAGACATTTCTGAATCTTTTATGGTAGTTAAAAAAAAAAAAAAATATATATATATATATATATATATATATATATATTATAATTAGAGATACAATAAACCTAGAAACATTAAAACATACCTATGCAGTTGTTTATACTACAGTAAGGAACGAAACCTGTAATGATTTTATAGGAAAATAATCAACAACAGAGTTTCTCCTATAACCTTAAAGTGGACTGATTTCACCAACACCATGTCCTGAATAGTTTGACACTACTTTTTACACCAGAGCATTTTGCTAAATGATTCAACTTTAAAATCTTAAAGAAACAAAAATCTATGTACTGTACAAATGTTAAATTTAATGTTGTGAAATGGATGAAATTTCCTGTGAATTATTACTTATGCTATAGCAAAAAAAAAACATTGTATGTTACACAACGCTAACACTGGAGACTCCTTCCTTAATAAACATATCCGTACAGAAAACTTTTGTAAAACATTTGGGTTTTTTTGCTCATTTGTTCATATGATGCCTATTTCAGTCTATATCGCACTGGTTCATTGACTAGGCCATCTTTGCACCTTCTGTAATTAATGTTTAACATCATGCTCAACACGATTTACTGTACATACAGTATATACTGTATGTATATCGTGTTGAGCATGATATCATCATATCCACCGTACATTTTTTTTTGCATTTGTATTATCTTGTATACTCTGTTCTTATTACCCGCTGCACCTTCTGTACATTAATCACTCTCACCCCTGTACATACAGTATGGACCCATACCCTCATTTACCACATTGCTATTTATTGTAAATAGGCCACTTACACACTTCTGCTTAGATGCTAACTGCATTTCATTTGCTTTGTACTTGTACATTGCACAAAGACGTTAAGGTTCAATCTAATCTAATCTAAAATCTGCGCAACCTGTGCAACTGACTTAATAGAAAAAGTTTCTGGTTAATAATCCTCAGCGACTTGTACAGTTTTATCGCTCGCTGTGATCAAGCACAGGATCTGTAATGTCTAGAAATATGGAGAGTGTTGGATTTGTAGTTGTTTATATAAAGGCAGAGAGGGCTTTAGCCAAGCCAGGACGATGATGCTTTTCTTCACCTTGAGCACTTATGAAACGCCTCGGATTTCACCAGGGGTCCAGAAGCTTTTATGATTTACACAGTGCCGTGGATGAAAGGAACCTGTAATACATACATCCTAAGAACACGTTTGTACCATTTCTCGACCCTGAACCTTTTTATTTTTTTATTTATTATTTTTTTTTATAAACGCTGAACATAGTTCCTCAAGGGCTTGAATGCCGCCATGTCTGATGTCCGTGTCTTCTCCGGTCTGCTGCTGTGCATTTGCATCAAGGCACAGACGAAATCAGAGGCAACCAACCGTGTATTACATCCAGCCAGAGTTCCTCTATTTGGCAGAATTTTGCACAAAGTCTGACATGATTGAAATAATAATTGCGCCACGAACTGTGCAGGACAAAGGCGAGGGAGCTGAAGGGGACGGCGTGTACGAATCGACCCAATTATTCCAGGAATTTTTATTTTTTTTTATCGTTTCTGAACAACATATTGGAATGCAAGCTAGTCCCTAGTCGGAAAAAAATAAATAAAAATCACCAACACAGCTGTTTAGCTTTCACACAAATCTTATATTTAGTCAAGTGTTCTTATTCAGGTGTTGCTCGAGTCACATCCGCAGCCCTCACGAGGAAGACACGTTACCCGATCCATTTCACACCACTGTGTTGTTTGATTCATACTAAAACCCCCCAGTTATTGTAGCAGTATCATGCTGCAGGATTGGTGGTCTAGGGTGGGATGATGAAGAAAAGAAAAAGAAAAAAAAAAGGCGCCTGATTGAGATCAGAGGTCACACGGGCATGACAAAACCACTTACCGGAGCAACTGTCAACCAAATAGGATTGACCGGTCCGAGCGCCGCCGCCCTAGTGCTTTCATTCCCGCACTTTCGTGTATGTCATCACGGTTCTGTTATTGATTGGTCACGACAGTTTAATCATTGGAGGGCAATTTGCTTTTCTTCATTATTTTCTCGTAATTGCCCTCTGCCTTCTTGGGTGTCTGAGATGGAGCTTTAATAGCAAGATGTGATACAGTTTGCCGTATCAGTGTTAAGGCCAGGAAGACTTACCAGAGCATCCATGGCTTTTGAGTCCCTGTTGATGGCAAATACCGCTCTCATGCGTTCAACAAGCTATAAATTGTACACGTGTAGACGGAAACCCGTCGTGCCGTCTGACACCAAAGTGTCCCGAATCAAATCCGACATCAAGGACACGTTTTTTTCTCTAATTTGCGACCCTTGATAACTGTGTCAGAAACCCAATTAACCCCCACGCCACAAGATGTCTAGCTTCAAAAAGCACCCTTAGTGGCTTTTGGCCAGGAACTTTCAAACACATCAAGTGAACATTTGACATTAAAATGCGGTAGGTAGCTTTTATAGCAGCTCGGACTTGAAGTCAGGAAGGTTAATCCTATGTGAATAATTGCAGCATCAGAGGAGCCAACTGGAGTGAAGTCAGAGCTATAAAAGGCAAAAAAACAGAAGAATCCGGCTTGGCTGGATGAGCAGACTGACGGACTCTTTGATTGAAATTCTTTGGGTGGCAAAAGATTACTGGTTTTATCATCAGGAGAGTTCTGTCAATAAGCCAAGATGTTTTTCTGTCTTCTTCTTCGTCTTTTTTTAACTCCCTGGTTCACTCAAAACAAAGCACATCATCCTCTTTACTTTCTCTGTGTGTGAGAGAGAGAAATAGAGAGAGAGAGAGACTGACGGTTTTATCTCCTCACTCTCCTTTATTGCCATTGGACGACTGATAAACCTGCCTGTTTTCTTTCTCCCTCTCGCCTACCTTCTATCGTTTAGCAAGGTGAAGACCTCCAGCTGGGATAAGTTCATCCTGTCCTAGACCTTTTAAAAAAGACATGGCTTTCTCTCTCTCGCTCTCTCTCTCTCTCTCTCTCTCTCTCTCTCTCTCTCTCTCTCTTATCAGCAAGCTTTCTCTTCGTCGCTGGAAGTCCACAGGGATTTAGGTTACATTCTCAATGCTCTCGTAATGGTCTGTAAACTTTGGGTGGGACAGAAAATCAGGGTCATTACGCCTCGTTTTGGTGTGCACAGCGTTCTTGCTGATTGGAGCGGGATTGTGAGCGAATTGCAGCGCGGTTGTTTATTTTATGTGGTTAAAAAGCTGTGCAAAAGTGCCTTGCTGTTATTTAATGTCAGAAACCGAAGAACAACGCGAAAGCACGCCCCGCCGCCAACATAATCGTGGTGCATACTTTCACTCCGAGACGTTTTTTTTCTTCCTTTCTCCAGAAGGTCTGGACCAGCTCTTGGAAGCCACCTACTGAGACAATTTAGCATCTTAGTTCCTTCTGTTCCTTAACAGGAGGGTTGGAATCCAGCGGTTTGGCGATATCCCTGCTCAAACACACATACTAAACCTGACAGTTAACTGATAAGTTAAATCAGGTGTCTGATTTTTAAACAGAGAGAGAGAAATGTCTGAACTTGTATCAGACTCCGCCATTACAGGAGGTCATTCCAGTTTAATGCTGTAGTATAAACGTCGCCCCTTGATGGATGAGCGTCTTTTTGTTTTGTTTTGTTTTTTTACGTTCTCTTGTCCTCTTGATTGAAATTTTGGCTACATGCTCGACTTAGACTTATCTAGGAGGTGCGGCATGGCATGACACTTGAGGGAAAAAAAATTAAAAGGCCACGTTTAAGCCTTCTGAGCAAAATCAGCTCAACAGCAACAAGCAGTAAAAAAAAAATAAAAATCCTTCAAGAGCATGCCAGGCAGCTTTCCTCTATTTGAACCCGATCGCTAGACGACATTCCGCACGCTGTGCCGCATTAGCATCTAGTGCTTCGTTTTGGGAAACGGCAGACGTTCGAGATGCCTCGCCTCCGCAGACTTCTCAACTGTAACATGGTCCGCTTTTCTTTCTGTTGTTTAATGCATGCTTCCTGGCCACGCTTCACTAACTCTTCACTAGTGCCTATAGGCAACTCGATCCAGCCTGCTGAGTCTGTGCGTTCAGTTTCCTTCCTCGAGGCCAGTACCAAGCCTGCTCTACATCTGGTTGATCTGCTGCTGCTTCTTCTTTTCCCCCTGGCAGCCACCTACTTTCTGCCAAGCTGGAGGGGTGAAAGGGTTATAGTGATCTTTCTTTCTTTTCTTTCTTTCTTTCTTTCTTTCTTTTTTTTTTTTAGTTTTGTGAACTGCATGTCTTTTATTTATTTATTTTTTAACTTGTTGGATTTTGAAAAGGAGGGCATTACAGTTCATCCATCCTATTGATGACTTCTTGTTTATAAGCCGATGCTTTTTGTTTAGATTACTGCACTCTGTGCTAATGCTTCATTCTTGTGACTTCAGACTAGACTAAATTCTAAACTCTGGGTCATGTCTGTCTTCTAGAGGTTTATAATCCCTTTAGCCATCTGAATGAATAGTCTTGTATAGACAGTTATGGAGATATGAGCTTTTTTCCCCCCCTGTTCTCTTTCAAATAGTTATGTAAACTGTCTATATAGATTATGTTTATTTTTAGAATTCAAACAGGTCACATATAAGGGAAGTCAGGTTTATTAAAAAAGCTGTTTATTAATATGTACACGAGAAGGTTTCATCCCGACCCCACAGCTGGTGCAGGTCCGAGACGTCGGATGAAAAGTCACATAGTGCTGAGCTTCGTAAACCGAGCCTCCTACGCGGTTATGAATGAGGAGGGGCTTAAGGGATATAACAGATGATGACTAAAACAAGCAAATCCTCTTTTCAAATAAATAGAGCGCTGAAAGAAATTAGTCAAAAGTAGCAAAGTGGGGAAAAAATCACATGTGGTCTGTATTAGTGTTGTTACAAAATCATCTATTATTACACGAGTGCATAAAAGAAAAGCATGTCCGTGGTGTATCTTGTAAGCAAAAACACCTGTTACTTTTTAACTAGAGTGTGCAACTTTCAGGCAGATGGGCTACAACAACAAAGAGCAACATTCGGTTGGCACCTGTCTTTTCTTTTCTTTTTTTTCCCTCCGTTCTTCACTAGTCATGCTTTTCCTACATTTCCTGTTCTTGGCTGACGCAACATGGTCTTCTGCGGGTGAAGCAGATCCACCGTTGTTTTGCATTCTGAAATGCTTTTCTGCTTAACGCTGTTGCAAAAAGTGATTATTTGAGTTACTGTCACCTTCCGGTCAGCATGGGGTGTCCGGTTATTCTACGCCACTCTCCCTTGTATGCACACGAAATATTTATTTTCCTTTTTTAAATTTTTTTTTAAATTCTGTGCAAACTGTGGGGACCCCCTGGAGATCAGCAGTTTCTAAAATACAAGGCTCTTCAAGGCTCAGCAGTTTTTGAAATACAGTCCAAGGCCAAGGCTCTTGATCCGTAGGTGCACGACGCCTTGCGTGAAACTGTTTTCAAATAATTAAAGCACAACTGTCCAGACGTCTTTCTTGTAAAAGTGATCAGTAAACACGTTTGTCCAGAACAACGCAAAATTTTTCTCGTATTCAAAATGCAGAACGTTTTGGGGAACGAATCAAAGTTGAGCATGTCGTTCTGTAGTATGTAGAGGAGCTCACCAAGGACATTTCAGACAGAAATGGGAAAGCCTTTTTTTCTTTTTTTAATATGAGAATTCATGTACATGTGACTCTATGCTCCTTTTTTAGTGGGACAGATTTACCCACAGGCCTCCGCTTCGTGCAGTGTGACAGCTCATTGCTGGAGGGAGCCGCGAACAGGCTGCACGATCACACTCGAGTCCAATCAGAAGTGATGGATGGACTAATAGATGGAGAACGATCACACCATTAATGTTTCAGAGACTTTTGTTAGTACTATATTTGGAAAACGTGTTGTGTCGTGATGTGGGGAAAGAGTGAGAACTGTCTGTTAAACGGTTCATCTGCTTTTTTTTTTGTTGTTGTTTTTTGATGGCGAGATGAACTTTGATCAAAATGGGGACATTTTTCAGCAGTTTCTGCCTTTACGCTCAGTCAGATCACGTCAACACTGCAGATGGGTATGATAAAATAATGTTTCATATAAAAGTCTCTTTATGAAGAACGACTCATGGTGTGCGGCAGCGTGCAAATGAAGAACAGTTGTGCCAGCTCCACCACTTGTGAACGAATAATAAATAATCCTGTTTTTAAAAAAAGGAGGATTTGCACCACTTCCTTTCTCCTTCCTACTTTTTTTCCCCCAAAAAGTATGCGGACACCTGACTTTTTCTTTCTTTTTTGTTTTCCTGCGGTTCCCTTGAATATGTCGCAACAGTGAATCATCTACCTTACCTCCATCTCACCCTGTTCTCTGTATCCTCTTCTCTCACACCAACTAACTTGTCTAACATGTCCTCTCCCACTGCATCCATAATGCAGACACTTGACTATAACACCAGTATGTGGGTCTTCCACCAAATTGCATCTGGAACACACAAATGTCTTTCTCTGCTGTAGCATTACAGATTTCCATTGCGATTTGTTTTTCAAATGTGTTCTGCAATGACAGTATGTGCAAGATCCAAGACACGATTCTCAGAGAACTTTGACCTTAAGACCCCAGGACACCTTTGGGATGAACTGGAATGCCGACTGCAACTCAGGTTTTCTTCCTGCGGCTCTTGTGGCTGAATAAACACAAATCCTCGTGAGCAAAATCTAGTAGAAAAGCCTCCCGAGAAGATTGGCTCCTACAATAACAGGAAATGGGGACTAAATCTGGAATGGGATGTTGAACAAGCCCACTGGGGTGTCATAAGTCCACAGGGGTACACAAACCTTTTTTTGTGTGCCATTTTATGTGTTTCCATCAAGATACTATGCGCTATTAAATTGTTATTTTTATTTTTTTCGGATATTTATTTATATATCAGAAATTACCCCGATGTGCCTTGCTGAAGTCTGTAAACACGACGGACAGGAAGTAAACACTTTCGTTGAACTCTGTTACACAAGGTTACTGGACCGGCGAGGAAAAACCGTTGTCGCGCCTCGTGAAACTCAGCGAGTCTGTCAGAAGCTCAGCTTTTCGTGTTGCCCGTTTTTTTTTTCTTCTTTCCCCTGTCCAAACTGATGAATAATTTATCATCGTTGTCTACATCCATAAATCACCCCGCATCTCTTCTCCACCAGCAACCGTGTGATAAGAGAGACAAGCCGGTTCACACAAGCTCATCCAGTGTCCTCGGTGTCAGCCTAATTAAATATACAGTCTCTCCTAAGGAAGTAAATCACATAGCAAAGGTTTCTTTTTTTTTTTTTTTGCACACTAATCTTGCATCTGAACAGGAAGTAGCACAGGAATGTCCGGCTAAAGCACACCCTTAAGCTCTTGCGGTCTTTTAAATGCTGAAACTCTGGTGCTCCCTGTCCTACCAAGGGGGGAAAAGCCCCTGTGTGACATCACATTTGTTTTCCCCTAGCACTTACCAACAGGAAACAATCTATAATCCCGGTAATGAAGTATGCCCCAGACCCGAGTCATTTGTTCAATAAATGCTGACAATATACAGTGGCCTATTTTCCTTTACTCGCACTCGCTACTCTTGCTGAAAGCAATTTAGCCTCTGTTCTGCCACTGTGTTAGCTTGTACTTGCGCGTGCATTTGTCTAGTGCGTGCTTACATGCTACACATTTCTATTTATCTGTTGCGAGCCAATGATTTGTTTACTGTTATCTCACACCTGGCGCTAACGGCTAATGGAAAATGTACTTGAACTGACGCGAACTGACGCTCAGATAGTGCTCTCTCCCTCCCTCCCTCGCTCTGTCTCTCTCTCTTTAGTTTTGTAACAACACTCTCTCTCTCTCACTCAGAGTGAGCAGGAATGCCCTTCAGGAAAGGGAATGCGAGTATATCAGAACCAAGTGCTCCACTTCCTGTTTCGCCCGTGGACATGATCTTTTGAAGCCGCGGCTCTGAATAATTACCACTCAGACAAAAGCCAGGTTGTCAAAAGGAATGCATTTGTTTGTTAAACTTTATAAAAGAAAGCTAAATTTACTTTGCCTCCATGCAGCGTCATTGTTTATGTTTCGCACAAATTCAGATTTGGCTTCTCGTCGCAAATTAGACGAGACCGTAGCAATACGTATCATCTTATCTGTGGAAGCTGGTGTCCATTTTGTTTTAAAAGTGTTTTCTCATGCCGTCCGGCCTTCTCTGGCTGGCAGTAACAAACCTTACATATATACGCAAAGGTGCCAGTTTACCCACCCACCATAACAAGTAAAGTGTGTACTTGTTAATTATTGTGTGTCCTTTCTAATTATTTTTAGACAAACAAACAAACAAACAAAAAAAAAGCCAATGAGCTTTCCCCCTAATGTGACCTCATAAGCTCTGCAGTTCTCTGCAGCGGCGTCGTTAAAGAGCAGCTCAGTTATGTAGGCACTGAAACAGTGCATTGGAGTAGGAGTGTTATAAAGGGAGATTGAGATTAAGATTGAGAAACAAAAGCCGCTGAAATCTGAGACATGTAAACTCCATGCACACAAATCCGAGGCGGGAATTGAACCTTCAACCTACCATGGGGTACAAGGCCACATTGCTAACCACCACTTCACCGTGCCACCCTAAAGTAATAGGTCTATTTTTTAAAAATATCTATTATTTTTAATTTCTATTTTGTGCGTTAATATCTTTTATGCAATATAATATAACATAACAGAACTCAATATAACAGAACTCCTTTTCAGAGGTCATGGCGCTATGATGTTGATTGGTTGATGATGTTAGTTCTTCCAAAGTGTTTTTTTTTTTTTGTTGCATACTTTTTACACTCCTGGGACTATACTGTACATGTCATGTTGTGTTTAACCACAGAACCTCAGCTTAATCCAGTCGAAGTATAAATATTTGGAGCTGGTTTTGGGAACAAATTTAAGCCTATTGTAATAATATAGAAAAAATGTAGAAAAAGATGTACAATATGTAAAAAAAAAAAAAAAAAAAAAGTAAAAATTTTTTCTTCTATATCTTAAGGATTTTATAGGAAGTTGTCTTAATACAATAAAAATGTAATGTTTACACAATATGTACTATAAACATTTGGGAGGACTATAAATAAATAAATACATAAATAAATCAGATAATACGTCCAGAATACGAGCGGACATCTGGAGCTGATTTACGGCGAAAGTGAGAAATCAAAATGGCCCCAGGTGACTAATAAGATGGTTTAGCTGATAGGTTTGTACTTGTCCGTGTACTCCCAAAGTATTGGGCTTGATCGTTATCTGGGTGGAAATTAGCTTCACCCGGTCTGCAAACCATTAAGCCGCGCTTAAGATTTGGGAATCTGATCAATAATGGCGCAATGAATCTAATTCTCAGCCTCATGAATAAGCGTGAGGCAATTATCTTCATTCATTGTGTGTGTATAGTTTATAGTATAAATAGAGTTTTAAATTATTAAATGATATCGGTTCAAAAATTTTAAAGAACTTTCCTGCTTCTTAGATTATTAACCAGAAGCACTATCATGCAAGCAGCAAACGCGAAGTACTGTTTCTCATCTCTATACTGTATATTCTCTCAATATTTTCTCAGTCAGCCACCTGCGTTTATCTTTTCAGCACGTTTATCCAGAAGCTACCTCCTGCTGAGGCTGAGGAGACACACATGCTCTTAGGTTACTCTCTTATCTCTTTTGCTTTGTGCCCTAGACAGTGAGAAGAACAGGACACAGGGTGGAAAAGAGACACCGAGGCCGTTATTGTGTGCGTGACGTCGGCTTGGCACCTGAGCCGAGGCAGAATGGGCACCGTGCCCTTTGGCCAAGCGGTATGAACCAGTTAGCCTCTTTTAGCTCCATCTAGGGGTTTCCATCCAAATATTGCCATAATCCCCGCTCAAAAAAAAAAGGCTAGGAAAAGAGAACATCTTTTTTTCTCTCCCTCCAAACTCTGTTATGTAATCATTCTACTGTGGGAGAAATATGATGATATAATCAGAAGAGTATCGGACTCTTATCATTTCTTCCAATAATCAGTTGTTGTAGCTGTTCTGGTGACCTATTTCTTCTTCTTCTTCTTTGTTGTTTAAAGTCGGCTGGAATCCAGTAAGTTGGTTACTTTACCAACACACGTACTGTAGGTCTCATTCTCCATCATCTTCCTGGCATCCTAACGCTGATTTTCCAGACCAGTCACCCTTAAATCATCTAATGCATCCTTCCATGATCTTGCAAGACTTGTTCTGTGTCTTTGTCTGCTTTATCTGGTACTCCCACACATTATTTCCTCTCTACACTGGTGAGTGTATAATTATGTTTAGAATGTACTAGAAGGTACCCGCAGCTCCGTCCAAGTTCTGATGCCAGCGCTCTACCATCACCTGCGAATGGAGTGTGTGGTCAACTCGCTGCCGCTCCTTACACTGCTGCTCCGGTGTTTCATCAGATAGATTACGTCACGGTATGACACAAAAGGTGTTGATGACGCCGTATACTGTTACTAGGTGAGGGCCGCATGCTACACCAGCAACCCAAAAACTCGCCATTGGCGGCACCCAAACAAAATGTTTAAAAAATATATACACTATGTCTATCCATCCATCCATCCATTTAGGAACCTCTGTAGTCTAACCAGGGGCCATGGAAGCCAATGGTGACCATTGTGTGTATTCACATTTTGTGAGACCGTGGTAGGATTTGGGAACGCCAGTTAGCAGAATCTGCATGTCTTTTGGACTGATGGAGGAAACCGGAGAACCCGGAGGAAACCCACCAAGCACTGGGAGAACCTGCACACAGACCCGACACGGGAATCAATCCCAGAACCAGGGGGTGCAAAGCGTCAGTGCTAACCACTAAGCCACCAAGCCACCAGAGATGTATTAGCATATATAGAGAGAAAGAAAGAGACAGAGAACAAAATAGGTATTCAAAGACAAACAATTGGTCGTGGAATTTTTAATGAGATGATTATTTAACATTTTATGAAAAGGAGTCTCTAGTGTCAGTGCTTTGTAACACTCGGTAAGTTTTCCACCGCAGGTAAGTTTTTTAGGATGAACATCCTGACTAACATGAGAGAGAGAGAGAGAGAAAGAGAGGGACTGCTGGAAGAGCTGCTGTAATGCCAGTATTAACAGGAATCAGAACCTAAAATAAAAAAATGAGAATGATGTATCATTAGTATTAAATTTTGTTATTGAGGTTGATTATTTTCCTCTTACAGCACACCCATGTATGTTTTATGTTTTACACAATATTATTACTTTTTCTGTTACAGCTTCTGTTAAAGCTTTTTCTTTCTTTCTTTCTTTTTTTTTTTTTAATCTGTGACAATACATCATGTTCAGTGAGTGTCACTGTACTTTAAACGATAAACATTCACACACATGTGCACACATGCACCCTGGCCCTGCTTTGACATACACACACACACACACACACACACACACACACACACACACACACACACACACACACACACACACACACAGTATACAGAGCTGGTGTGTGTGTGTGTGTGTGTGTGTGTGTGTGTGTGTGTGTGTGATGAGTGACTGCTCCCAGGGACTGTTCACCAGCATACCGGCCCTAATCCTCTCCTCTCACACACTTCGTTATCATCTGCGTCTCTCTAAACCCCACCGAGTAAACAAAGCGCCCTGAGATGCCGTGGGATTTGTAGACAGAGTGAGAAAGGGAGCATGACAGAAAAGGGAGGGGGGGAAAAAACGCAGAAATGAAATGTAGAGAAAGAAGAGGCAGAGATACGAGATTCGAGCTTGGAAAGCAATTTCGAAAAAAAAAAAAAAGAATAAAAGGCTTGATGTACGTTTTGTCTTCTAGCATCGTATCCTATACTGTTTATATAAAACTACATCAAATATTTGTTTAAGGAATATGAGCTGAATAAAGCATGAGGACTCTCACTTAAATATGTCCTTTTAATAAGATTTATATTCATTATGCTTCCCAGGACGTGGCTTTAATTTGTCTGTCGCCAGGGAGCTTAATCATTAAAATGATAAAGCCTTTCAAATGAAGGCTGTTGCTTTTAGGCCAGGCAAAACACAAAGCCAATTTCTCTTCTCGTTCCTTTGAGCTGCGAAAAAAAAAAAAAAAAATACAGCGTGACTCATTGGCCATTTGTTTCATTCCCTCACGAGAATAAAAACTTCGAAATTGATGAGTTATAATGGAAACACCATGGGATTAAAAATAACCAAGATGGGATTCTCAGGGCTTGGGCTTTACGGTACCGTTTGTGTGCAGAATGCGCGACGAGCCGCTAGAACTTGTAACAACTTAATATTTTCAAGGTAACTTCATTTGCGTTGGAATAATCATTTTGTGTCGCGGCAGATGGGATGGCCAGTCACAGGTTAATAGACATACTGCTTTTATTTATGAACGCATGCCCTAGTTAACATACTTAACCAGCCTATAGAGCCTGCACAATTGTTGCCATGGTTACGTCTCACCTCAAACTCTGCTTCACAGCGTCAGGGGCATTGATTAGGAGTTAGAGTAGCGGGTAGCATTGTTGCCTCAATCCTAGCATTTACTATCATGATAATCATGGCACCCTTTTTTACAAAATGATTATTGGTTCATAAGGAAGTGCGAAACATTTTATTTAATAAAAACTTAAACGTATCACATTGGACATGGATGGAAACTCCAAGTCATCAAGACTTTCTTCATATACAGTACAGTGGTATAGAGGAAACCGAGACCTCCTCAGATCCCTGTGAATAATGGAGCTTAGGACGAAACCCCAGGGGAGGATCATGGTTTCGAGTCAGAAGGTGGACTCTTCCATGGTGGTCTCGGTGCTGTGGTGCAGCCTCTGTCTCTCTTGTGGCCTTGCCTTTTGTTTACACATACCCTGCAAACTCCACAAGGCCGGCTCAAGTACCCGACTTTGATGTGTTTTATCGCTTGGCCTCTGGATCGGTCTTCAAAGAGCCACGGCAGCTCTCTCGGCGGACTGCACAGGCCCTGTTTACACAAGGATGTGTGTGTGCGTATGTGTGTGGGAGAGTTCTCAGTAAAGCTCGGAAGAGTCAACCAAATTACCACCTTTTTACTAAAATGAGCTTTTACTGTGTATTAATTAAGTGGTCAGGTTCATACTGGGAATTCTCAGACAAACTGTTCCTGAAATTATTTGTTTTTATGTATTGGTTAACTAATAACTAGTAACATTTAGTAAGGGTTTTCTAAGTAATAAAAAAAAAAAAAAAAAAAAAACGAACACAGCTCCTCGAAATGGACCGCTCTTGTACTCGCGAGTGCACTGAAAACACAGAACCAAAACTGCAGACCCAGGTCTAATGCTTGTTACCACAGTGCACACAAACACAGTATTTACATTTTGTTGTCCGGAATGTGTCCAAAAGATCTATTGCATGCCTTGTGACCGTTTAGTGCCCTCCAGAGCTTTACCATGGCAATTCTGTCCAGTGCGATAATAATGATTCCTTTAACACCGCCGGCCAATGGCTTCCATAATCTGCCCTTTTCCAAACCCTATCCATTATTTTAAGGACCGTCATCGAGACCGGCGTTGCAGAACGCGCTGTAATATTCAGAAAGCCGTACAGTATTTCTTGGACTTCTGGATTCTGATTGGATAAAAGGTGATTAATTCGCTATAAAAGCAGCTCTGACAGCAGTTTCAGTGGATTTATATTAATGCACTGCCTCTAATATATTACAGTTTCCATAGTAGCAGCTTAATAACCAACTTCTATGGCGGTTTTCCCAAAACTACATAATATATGTGTATAATATAATATGTAAATGTGTATAGTATAATATACAGAAAAAGTATTTGTTTTTTCTGATCATCAAAAAAAATTATATTACACAGAGATAACTCGAGTAAATACAAATGCTATTTTTAAATGCTGATTTCAATTACTAAATAGAAAAAAGCAAGTGTTTGTGATAACTGGCACTTAGCCTTTGACATCTCTGTGGAGGAATTTTGGCCCACTCTTCTTGCAGAATTGGTGTGCTTCAGCCGCATTGGATGGTTTTCGAGCATGAACGACCTGTTTTACGGATCTCAATCGAATTTAAGTCCAGACTTTACTAGGCCACTCCAAAACCTTATTTTTTCAGAGGTGGACTTGCTGGATGTATTTCGGATCATCATCCTGCGGCAAAGCTTTCACAGCACTGTAACGTCGATGGCAAGTAATAGCTGGTGCTATAAGAAGAATTAAACCGGACTAATCATCTCGTCTGCATCATCATCATCATCATCATAATGGCTGAACAGTTCAAAAGTAGCTTGATTCCATGTTAATGTCAGCGACAGGTGATGGACTGTTGACGTCCACATTTCTCCGTATTTCCGCACACAGTCTGAGTGAGCATGACCCATTTGAAAGCTTCAAAGATGTTTGCGATCCGAACACCAGAGGGACGTTACTGCCAGGTCTGTAGCTGTTCCGTGTCGTACCTTGTGTGAGCCTGATAGGTGAGAACGTAACGGCTGTTTGGCACGGCAGCCAGATTCAACACTTCTGTTGTCGAGGGACATGCAGAACGCTGCCATGTTTCAGAAAGTGAGAATGTGTCAGCTCCTAGTGTTTGTGTGTATGTGTCTCTTGTGGACTGTCAAATTTGCTTGTGTGGATGTGTCTTTGTGTGTATGTACAGTATGTGCAAGTTCTGATTGGCATGCATGCTTTGCTGCATTGTGTCGGAGTGTTTTTTAGCGCTGGGTGTGCCAACTGGTGTTTTTTGTACTCGTTTCACCACGGGCAATATATTAGATCAGGTAAAGGTCAGTGCCCTTGTTTTCAAATTCTTTCAGGTTTTTAAAAAAAATTTTGTTTGCATATTTAATGCCATGGTTAATATCAGACATGTCTTTTTGGCAGGAAGCAAGGAGCAGGAGTGTGTTTGCATGTGAGGCAATCCTCAAATGAAACCTTTCTGCAATAGCACTATTAACCGAAACCTAAGAGACAACTGATTATCATACCAGCCTGACTGTATCTACTTTGGAAAACAGATTCCCGCGTGAAGACAAATAAGACACAGCTTTTACTTGTTTACTGAGTTCAGCAGTTGTGTTTGTTCTTACTGTGCTGTTTGAACAAGAGGCCTGTAAGGGGCTGATCCCGGCAGTACGTTTGCTCTGAGACGGGGATCTCCGCTGGTGGTTGGTTAAATCTCATGGTTCTCTCGCTAGTCGAGCCGCTTGTGATGGCGGTAAGGTCTTTGATCGCACACGAAACGGCACACACGTTACACCCGCCTAGGTCTGCCGCCGCACCAAACAGATGGCCATTAAATTCCACTCTCCTTTGTTTTATTTTCCCGAAAGAATTGCGCCTTCTTTTATCACTGTCACCAAGGAGGGAGAAAATGTGCTGATTAGAAATATGCACGACTAGAGAGCACGAGTACTGTTTCTTGTGCGTTCATGTTAACTAATGAACCTCTGAGTAAATATAGAATGGGTAGGTAAATAAGGGCTCGTCCATCCTAATGAAAACTGCATGCAGCCATCTTTATGTGAAAGTACGAGGGGCATTCAAGTCAAACTGGGACTTGGGAAGTAATTTCTCGTCAATTAAGGCGTAAAACATTTAAGCAGATTAGCCTACAGTGATGAGACTCTAAGCCACAGTAAAACTAATGAAAGAACGGCGTACGTCTGCGAACATTCACTGAGTGGAACGTCTGATCTTTCAAAATCGATGGATAACTTGTCCAATTTGTGGAAGAAACACATCTATGTGTGGGAACACAGCAACGATTCTGAGTTTTTTGCACATTGCAGGAGCTCAGCTGGGAGTTATTGTCACATGTCTCGTACAGCCATGACCTCTCTCCAAGCCATTTCCCCATGTTTGGGCCGTTAAAGGGAGGTCCTTGGAGGCTAGTGTTTCAGAAAGCAGTCTGATCATGGCCATGGTGTACTGAGAAAACCTTGATGGCATCCCAGCGCTAGTGAAAAGCTGTGATAAGTGCATTAGCATAGAAAAGGTACACTACACATATAGACAAAAGGGGAGTTTTTAACTTTAATAACTGTGTTATTCTTCTGCGAAAATCAAAAGTCCCTGTTGTTCCTCACTGAAACACTGAATGTTGAAAATACAACGTAGGCCACGGAAAAGTAGTCCGCCTCCAATACCGGTGTAGTTTTCCGCGGCCTACCCTGTATTTTCCAAATTAAATTTTTCAGTCTTGTTTGTTTGTTACAGGACCAGAATGCACGCATCATGCGCCAGCCCCAACTTAAATGCCTCATCATGCTTGAAGGTAGTGCAGCCAAGGACCCACGCCCAGAACACAACTTCGACACAGAGCCGTAGGCAGAGTAAAAGAAAAGCATTTTCCCTTCAATTTTCAGCTAGATAGCTTGAAACTGGCCTCAAACAACCCCACAGAGCTCAGCACACAGCTCGCAAACTTACTCTAGCACATGCTTTCATTACAGAAAGAAGCCTTTCTCTTTCAAGAAGGCTAGTTCGCCACTGTGCTGAGTTCTAACCTCACACTATGAACGCGGTTACACCGAGCACGCTATAAAGACTACATCCTAAACCACATACTCATGTACTCTGTACGGTGCAGCACCACCCATGTTATCAAATAGGAGGATCTCTCAATACCTCCACAGAGGGGGAAATTCCCAATTCTTACATATTTCAGCTTTAAGCAAACAACAAGTGATATCTCGATTGAGCCATTTGGGACACCCAGAACAAAAAAAGACCACACCATTAGACTCGGGCCTGTGTCAGTGTCGTGCGCGCACTCACTTTGGCCGACGCCGTGCCGCTTTTTCGTGCACGTCCAGGCAACGTGCTTCTACTCCACTGAAGCGCAACGAAAAAGCTTGTTAATCACTGAATCAGTCTAGGACTGTGCAAGCATACAGGACTAATTACACCAAGCTTGATTAGTCACTGAATATTATGTGGAAAGTGGGTGGGGATTAATAATGTCAGCCAGGAGTTCACCGCTGCTCTAACTGCCCACGGCGCTAGAACAAAGCGCACAAATATGAAGGAGAAGAATCCTTTTTAGATAGTGTCACTCCACAGGCCATCATTAACTATCCTGAACAATAACAGTCCCGTATTATTCTTGAGCATTGAATTACTGTATTTTGGCTCCTCCTTTGTATTTAAAGCTTAACCGTGTGTACTTTATCATTTTAATACCGCACGATGGTTCCAAGTGAAAATAGAACATGAATTATTCGCAGCCGTTCCTTTCTGGTGTGAAATAAAAGTCGACGTATGGTTTAGCAGACTGCGTTTCTGTCGCAGTGCCACAAGGCTCCCTGACATCCAGAATGAATTGCGTTCTTTTCTGGATCCGAGCCCGGTGCAGAGATTGTAGCCACCAATCTTTATACGCCAGATTTTGGCGTGACATCCTGGTGAATATTATCTGCGAAAGTTCCTCGCATTGGCCGCTTCCTCCCTTTTGTGCTTCGTCTACCGTACAAAAACTAATATATGAGATGTCTGGTCTATTGCTGTCCTAGCTTTCCATCGATTGCTGATAAATGGCGTAGTGTGGAATCCATCACTGGGTTTCCTGTATGACTACAATAACCTTCTGTGTCATCCTTGTAATCCACACACTCGCATGCTTTCTCCCTCTCACTGACATCAGCGTATTCGAGATAAAGTGTTTGTTGTGGCCTTTCTTTATCACGCCGCCTTTTTTGTAGCGTACGTTCGCTGGTTGAGGTCAAAGGGGTGACGCATTATGGCCGAGCGAGATGAAGAGGGGTCAAAGTTCCCGACAGGGCAATTTGTGGTCTGGCCAGCAGGAGTGAATTCTCACAATGGACTCCTGTGAAGTGTGGTCAAGGAACTCATGGAGATTCTCGCTTAATGTCTAATGAGACTCGGTCTGCTACATCTACAAGCCAGCGTTGGAGAACCTTTGAAAAAAAGTGCACAGCAATGCATTACCTTACATGCATTTGAAAGCAGAAGACTCAGTGCTGCAGAAAGACTCCCTCACTCATTCATTCACTGTTTGCTATCTAATCTCTTTTAAATAGACTACTATATTTAGCAGCACTAGGGGAGACACCAGACCTACTAGTGAGTGCTCTGGAAACACATGATTTTCTTATGAAAATTATTTAACATCTATCCATCTATAGCAGAAGCTGAGCAATGTTAAGAATGTATGCAGTAGACTAAACTAAATACTTAAATGCATGGCTTTGGCTGCTTTGATCACTTCCTTGTTTTTTGCTAGCTTTGGACGACGGGAACAATGACTACAAGCACTAGCTATGTTTACAGGGACAATATTTCTTCGACCTGATTGGAATCATTCCGATTAGAGATTCTACCTTAACCCATGGACGCTGATCCTGATTTACATGTGTTTTTCCAAAGCATTAAATCACATGGTAAATTTTTGACACATGCAAAGTCATTTTTCTTTGCCGGGAATGCTTTTTGCTCAAACTTTGACGTTAGTTTAGGCTTCCCATCTTTTCCGATAAATCCTGCTTTCTACATTACAATCGGTTACAAGGATTCAGTCTCATCTACGATTGGTTAGATGGTTTATGGCGAGCTAGTCAGTGCCAATGACCCACCCACTGGATGAAAATCTGAAGTAAAGCCTCTGAAGAGAGAATTGATCTCACTGAGTTTACTGATTAGGAATGAGAGCAAAATTTCTTCCTTAGAAACTCAAGTTCATCATTAAGTGGAGCAAACGAGTGCAGAAATAATCCATTTATTCCAACAAGAGAGAAGCAAAGGATGAAGCCTTCATGGCTAATATTTTCTACTGAATGGATTATGAAAGCTTTACATTGCCCATCTCATTCCAGTTGAAAGTTCATCAGGTCGGACTATTTCGACTGGTTGTTCTGATTATTAGTGCGATGTTTAAAAGGTTCCATGTAAATGCACCTAGTGTTGGACACCTGATACTCTCTAAACGGCAGTTGACCACCGGCACTGACAAGTGGCTTGGTCGGTCAGGACCCTTAACCTGCATTTCCTGTAACGAGTTGACAGCGCTGGGAACGAGAGAAGAGCAATCTATTAGGCTGGAAAAGTTTGAGACATCTGGGGAGAAAAAAAAAAAAAAAACAGCACTTGTCTTGCCTCAAATTTTAGCTGATGCAGTAAGGAACCAGTTTTCTTTCTCACAGTATGGCAGGCAAATATTGTCTAGCAAAGCACAGGTGTTTTGGGTGCAGTTGAAAAATGGGGCAGGGATTCAAACCGAGGTTCATGTGGGGAATTGTTTTCCCCAGTGCACTATTAGAACGAAGTGTGGCCAATTCGTGAGGCACAAAGTCCTTGTCATAAGTTCGAGTGGGTTTCACGGGGGAATCATCAGTCTCAAACGGAGAGGGATTCCTTGTATGCAGTCAAGCTGCCGCACATCAGAAGTCTTTAAAATACACTTTTTAATATTCATTATAAATGACATATTCATTAGTTTATTACAGATTTATTTGCTTAGATTTGGTTTTGAAAATCTATACAAGGTGGAGTTCAGATCTGTGAAGTTGTCAAATACGCCAAGTGCCAAATACTGTTGTGACAAGTAGCTGTCGAAATGTTTGTCTTGCTGTTCATTTATTTGTCATCCACACATTCGTCCATCATACGACCGAGTTATGTGGTCATGTCGGATCAGAATCCGACAATATCCTAGTCGTTTGCAAAATGTCTTTTACATGGTTCTGGTGATTGCGCAAAGAATCTTTTAATGACCACATAACATCATACTTCTTCTTCTTCTTTCTTTTTTTTTTTTCCTGGTCAACTAAAGCTGAAGACATTGTTAATGTTTTAAGATAATCTGAAATATAATTGTCTCAGCGATAGTCTCATTTTATCAAATAAACTAAGAAAAAAAAATCTTGTTGTTGTATTATCCCATTACATTTTTTTGGAACATTTTAAAAACATAAAACTACGGTTGACATCTTGTGAAAATCATTATTCAATTGTAATTATAAAAAAAGATATGTTTTTTTTCTTTCCTTTTTTGTGCCTGAGCATGCAGTGTAACGCAAATTAGCAGTCTGTTTGCACTTTGGGGACTTGTAACCAGCCACAGAAACTTGATATTGGGTCATAGAAGTACAGAGGAAAGCGAGGTTTAAAGCATCGTGCACAAAGCAGATGATATCCCTGACATATGTTTTAAGATGTCTCGCCACAGAAGCTTGGCTTCCCGAAGGCACGGCAGCCGAGAGATCATCGTTAAATGCTAGACGGAGAATCACATTAGCGTTCTCTTTATCAGTTAACATATTAACTTTATGATGCTTTTGGGAAACTGGGACAGTTACCAGTCAACAGAAAATGTAGTGTAGAGCACTCACTGGCTTTTTAAAGACAATCAGTGCTATTGGCGGGCATACAGTACTTTGCTACTGTGATGAATGGTGGCATGTATGATTTGAAAAATGCATTGATATCTACGACCTCCTGGAGAACCTTTTCAGGTTTGGCAGAAAAAAGATATAACTTAACCTTTTGCTCGACTAGTCAAGTTTACCTCAAATGGTACAGTTTCCATCTTGTTCAACTTTTCCATTGACATTTCTCAATTAGGCCAGGCAAAAAAATCAGGCAGGGGAAGAACTCTTTTTTTTCATCCACCCAGAGATTAAACTTGATTAAAGTATTAAACCTCCCCATTTAACCCCCTGACACAGCACAGGCGGCTGCGCTATCAGAGCTATTACACTGCAATAATTTGGAGATTGTCCATTTGAATGGATCCCCATCCGGCAATAGGGGAAGTTTTACTGGCTCTTGGGGTGTGCTCAAAGCCCAGTTTAATAAAGCTGGTCTGTCACGAGCTGTTAAAGCTTGAGAAGAGAACAATAAACAAAGGTGTGCTTTTTCACTTCACCGTTTCAGCTAGATAATCGCACTACCAAACTTCATTTATCCAATACTGTATAAAAGCTCTGCCATTCACACAATATCTCGCAATATCTTCAATGGCATCTCCGTCTCAGTGGTTTATTGTGCATTCCGGAATGGTGTGCGGGGGAAAATGGATGCGCTATCTAAAATGCTGTTTAGGTTGATTCCAGCGTGGCATTTCTATTTTTATTTCAGGGGCTACTGTAGGTGCCTGAAGGTGTAAACAGGCCACTGTGCTCTTCTACCATGGCCTTTTCATCATGGTAGAATGATGGAGGCCCATCTGGCTTATGCAGATAGGGCTTATCGGTTGCAGGGGCGGATGGGATCTTGGTGGCAGGTAAGGAGAGGCTGCAACGGATCAGCCACTCCTACCCTGACTCTGCGACCGGTGTTATTTTTATTTCCCCGAACCGATAGGAGGATTTGCAGAGACAGCTGATAATGCCTTATATTAGACAAGAACTCTATAACCCTCCTCCTGCAATGACGGAGTCGAGATAGTTTTCAGCTTAGCGATTTCGCTTGTTGTTTCCCAGGCTCTATACCATTGGAGAAGGGATCTGTTCTCCTGAAGGAACGATCTGAAATTGGATCTTCTTAAATGCGGGTCTCGCGGCAGCCCAGAGTTAATGCGTCTCTACTCTCAGTCGCCGCCCGTTTAATTTCAAGGGGGTACAGGTGCTTGGTGAACTGAAGAGTGTTTGTGTGCTTTTGCTGGACCTGAATGAAGGGGTTGATTTATTGCTCTGTGGGATTAAAGATCAACAAGATGCCTGCTGACCCAGCATATCTTTTCTTGTATGAGATTAAAGGCAGCCCTAAAGCTGGGTAGGATTACTTACTTTCTCCAAGTCAATGATTAAATAAATGATTGTTAATTAGCTAGAGTTGCTAAATGCAGCGCTTGGCAGATGACTTGACTGACTCCACTCGTTGGTAAGAAGTAAAAGCATCACTCGATCTCTGCTACTTTGCCTTCCGCTCATAAGCACTCACCACTGAGCCCCTACAGCCAGAGATGGACTTGCCTGAGCGCATAACTCACAAATCTTCTGATGAGAAAAGAGATGAACGGGGTGGGTGACAGTTTCAGTGTTGGATGTTGGACAACCTTGTCTAATATGTATGCTCCAACGTCCACCCAGCTCTGTATTTGCTTTCAGATTACTGATAATAGTCTGAGTATAAAACGGGCAGCTTTAACCGATGTCGGGTGCACATAGCGCTTGGCTTTATGATGCTATAATCTTTTATAGCCGTGCTGGTAGAGCTGAAGGTAAGAAAGATTGCAGCAGGACAGACAGTGACAACTGCTCAACAGAGTGACCAAAGCAGTGGGCCCGGTCCTGAGCAACTGGAAGGTGCAGTAACAAATTATTGTCAAATTAATAATTAGAACATGCTTTCATATATCTGTTATATAAGCTTCCAGTGGGACTGACTGGTAGTACGGGCACATCTTTTAAGAAAATCTGTTTCTCTAAACCCCTCCCAGACTGCGAGGCCCCATTGATGAATGACTGAATGCTGGTGATCAGTGTATGTGTCAGAGGCTTGTTTTCCTAAACAGAAGTGTTGCCGGAGGCATGACCTCTCCACCTGACCGCAGAGGGAGAGAGACATGACTGGACCAATCTCCAGCCTGCTAAGGACATTATCTCCCCCTTTCTTCTCTGTGCATACCTTACCTTTGTCCGTGGGCGATGCCCAGGTGGACTGATGACCCCCAGATGTCGGACGACCCGCCATCCATTTGCCAACACTCCTATTATTTTTCAGCTTCTTGAAACTTTACCTGGGCAGATCAGTGTTACAGCTGGCCTGGCTGTTTTACCTTGTGGGGGAAAGAGGTCAACAGTCAGAGTCATTCCTCCTGGTGTATGTTTAAGAGAAGACGAGGCACACCGGAGCCTGCCTCCCATGGGGCAAACCAGCTCGAAATTCCTCCGCCAAGGTCCCAGATACGAGCACCTGTTTATGCCCTCAACCTCCCCAGAACCCCTCTGTGGCAGACTTCCCTTTATGTTTCTTAGTGAACTCATGGTCTTTTTGAATGTCTTTTAATGTCAGCTCTTTGTGCCAGAATCTCTGCTTCCTCTTGAGTCTGTCTTCGCACGAACCAGCTTAGTCGTCGGATGATAAGTGAAGTGTCAGATAGGGCGGGAGGCTTTGATGGAAGTCATTCTCAGTGTGTGTTACCGAAGCACAAAGCGGAAATGAGACATCATGACGGGATGGGAAGACCTGCAGCTTTACGAGGTATTTTTTTTTCTTAAACGTCCCACGCTGGCAACCCTGTCAAATCCCACTGGTTCAGGCCAGCTTGCTAGAACAGAACCACAGACAGATCCTCTTGCTACAAGGGCATCCCAGATTCTTTATCAGAGACTACAAAAACAAGCCAGAGAGACCGATTTCATGCTATCAGCTTCTTAATGGCATTATGCAAAAGGCCATTAGTCTAGATGGGTGCTTTTGCCTAAGATGAGGCTCAGGGGAGAGCGATTTTGCTCATGCTTTCTAAAGTTTAGACTTCCTGCACCGTTTTCCCCTTAAAGAACAACAACAAAAAAAGCACATTGCTTTTTGTTTATTTATTGTTTACTGTTTATGCACTGACTGGCTGTTTATTCGTCGTCAGTTCTATTTTTTTTTCTTTTTTTTTTCTTTTCTATCCCATTTCAGATCCTTTACTTCAAGGGCACCAGCTGTTCTTGTCTTCATCATGTGCTTCCAGTATCTGTTGTAGGCAACAGAACAATCACAGAGATTGCTTAATTGATGAGAACAGTAGACTTCTTTGTTTACTCAGGTGTGTATCTCTGCTTCACCGTCTCCATCTTTTGTCTCCCTCTCTGTCTCTCTATCTGAATAATGAGCAAACCCTTTCAAAGCAGATGTTCCCTCTTCATCAAGCTCTTCAGACAGGGCCTGTTGAAAAACACTCAGAGAGAGAGAGGGGGAGAGAGAGAGAGAGATGAGAAGTATTAAAGAGCTCAATTGATTAATAAAAAAAAAAAGGTTGGTGTCTGTCACGCTGAATGCAACAATGCACTTAAGCATGTTATGCGAAGCACCCTGCGGCGTAATGCCATTCGACACAGATGAGCAAAGGTCCTCAACCTCATCGCCAGCCTCTTTTGCGCTTCTTCTCTTTTTTTTTTTGTGTTGTCAGAATAACGTCATCACACTTGGCAGGGAATCGAGTTCAAGCGGCGCTTCTCGCATATTTGTGCAACCTGATTTGCTTATTTTGACCTAATTTAGCAAGTCTGTATACCGAGTTTCTTTTCTTTTTTTTTTTTTTTATAGTGTTTATGTAGGTATGGGTCACCTTCAAGGTAGCATGAGAAAGAGAGAGAGAAGGATGGGAAAAAATTAACAATCAATAAAATACGAGGGTGGAAACAAAAGGTCAAGTCAAAAGGGTAATCCTTAATGGTAGAAGCAGAAAATCCATGAAATTATAGATTCTAAGAAAGTTTCTCCTTTTATGGAGACACAGAAGCATCTGTGGAAGATTTGGTTCTTGTATTCCAGTGTAGATTGTAAAGAAGGTCTTCACCTTATAGATTTATGTTTTTTTAAAACGGAGAGACCTTTGGCACTGAATTGAGTTTACGTTTTAGATCGAGACCTGGCTCTCAAACACGCAATCCAATCTAGTTACAGTACTTAAAATGTAAATCGACAGTCGCGACGCCAAAGAATTGCAATACAGCGATGAAACGAGTCTCTAGTAAATAATTATATTAATATTGCAGAAGAGAAGACTTGTAAGTACCATGTAGCATCTACTGTACTTTGTGAAAAAAAGAAATCTAATTTGAAAAAAAAGCGCAGGAAATGATCTAAAAGCTGCATCACTTCTGGATTTGCCTTTAGAAATGCTCCATATCACTTAGATTCATGGCACAGCAAGTTTTATCCTTTGTTCCTTGTTTATAGTCAAACTAAAAAAAAACAAGCTGACTCCAGCTCTAGTTTATGTATCAGGTTTCTGCTGGCTAGGTTCAATATCAATGTTTCATAAGTGTTATCAGCTGTAATGGATGCTGAGCGGTAAACTCCATTTACTCCAGAGAACTCAGTGTAAATTGGTGCAATGGTTGCTATCAGTATCATTGTTTTATATGATGGTCTGAAATCAAAGCTTTATTTTGGGCGGGTAGGAAAAAAAAGAAGAAAAAGATGTCTTTGTTTTCTCTGATCTAAAAGATAAAAAAAAGAAAAAATATTAGATTTTTTTTTTTTGACAGATTAAACAAACGTCATTAAGGTGATATAGATGACTGTGAATAGGCACCTTGTTAACCCATAATGCATTTCATCTTGTTCGAGGTTCAGCGGGTCACATGCACCCTGTAGCGGAAGACCTCTGACTTCCCATATTGAAGCAAGCTGGGTTTCTGTTCGGCCGCGCCAACTTGTCAGGTTATCGTTAGCGTAGTCGCTCACCCTTTGTGTTCCCGTGCTAATTTTAAAAGCCTGACTGTCCCTCCCCATCACCTTATGTGAATGAGCAGCATGTCCGTAATGCTTCAGATAACGTTTTGCCTAATGAGATCTTAGCACTTTGCCAAGTCAAGCTGAAATTGCTGATCTGATGTGTTTTAATAATACTTTCTTTCTAACATTTGAAACTATTGACAAGGGTTTTAGATCATGTCTATATTAGTATACGTCTGATTCTTTACTATGACTTTTATGTTTCTTAATTAATATATATTTTTGTTGCAATTTCACTTACAACACTACTAATAAGTTTACTTGCAAATTCAGCCATCTTGTAGCAAACTTTCCACCGCGTGCAATGTAATTCTCCTTGAGCTTCTTCCTGAACAGTGCTGCTTGACTACAGAGTGTAAATCATGTTAAATGCCCTGGCAGGGGTCACTTGACAAGGGGTTAAGCAGGGCAGTATTTCTTACCCTATGACACCAAGGCCAACAAGAACCCCAGGCCTGAGGCATGTTTTAGCGGTTCAGTTCATGCAAGGGGTCATTAGCTTAATCTTTCCATCTGGTTGAGGCCTTAATCAGATCCACAATGCTATATATATATATATATATATATATATATATATATATATATATATATGTAGTCAGGCAAAAAAAAAAATTACTTTTTTACACTTCATGAAAAAGAAAAACTAAATGCATTGCTGTATGTTATATATTAATGTAATTCTTGTATTTTTCTGAAGTATGTATACATTTTTTTGGCTGACTGTGTGTGTGTGTATACAAAAACATTTACTGCAAACCGAAATCACACATTAAGCTGAAAGCAGATATCGACTCTGTTTATGGATTCCTCTTTATTGCTATTAATAGAAGTTCCCTCTATGCAGAAATGTTTTCAAAAGCATCTTTTCTTAAGTCATTTTTTGTATGTTCCCAAGACATCTGCACAGTACTGCAAGTAAAACAGCTCTTAGGTTTTACTGAGCGTGCTGGAGAATATGCCAGAGTTCTTGTGGTAACTTTGTCTTACTTGCTCCTTTATATTTTCATGCAAAACATGAGGTTTGCGTGAAATTATAAAGGAGCCTACATTAGGTTTGTTGTTTCCATCTGAAACCTGACCTGTATTTTATTACTTTCTTTACAGACCTGCAATTATTCTGCTGTAATGTTATTTATTTATTCATTTTTAAGATATGTTTGGAAATAGCGAACAGTTTTGTACAACAATTATACTAAAGATAATACAGTGCAAATAATTTACATTATTATAACATTATATTGGCAAAAGTCTTCTGCAAAAATGTATACACACTTATGGAATAGAAACATAGTACAATATATCTTATATTCATACAATACTAATAATATTATAATATTATCATCATAATACTATCATACATTTCAATGTATAATGCATTGCAATAAATTTAGTATTGAAAAGTTATTCTTTTTCTGGTGTGTCTATACATTTTTGTGGCTGGCTCCGTAAAATCTAACATTTTTATGGCATAGGCAACAATCCTTTTTTTTTTAACAAGCAGATTGTTATTTAGATGCCAGAACCTTTTAAGTCTATATATGCTAGACCGACCGTCACTTGTGTGTGAAAACCTGCTGCACGATCCCAGCGTTCTGGTGTTGCTTTGTATTCGTGAGCGAGTCGGGAGTCACCGCGCGTGTCACACTGTCTTTCTCACTTGAGGTTTTTGTCATGCTGCTGCTATCTCACTCCTCTGGCCTCCTGTTCTCACACACTCACGCTTGTAGCCAGGGCTCGAAATATATTCCCTAGCTCACCTCACCACTGTATTGAGATTTTTACATCCATAACCATTGTATGAAAACTCGTACAATGGTGAAGATTAGTGCTAAATCCACGCCATGTTACTTTATCCTCTTCCTTGTGATAAGCCTTATTTGTAGAACGTAGCCTCCTCAAACGCTCTGGCAATTCCAGAGTCCCTGGTTCAATCCTGAGCTGAGACATAGCGATGATGTTCAAATTCTCACCCTGGGGTTTCCTCCTGGTGCTCTAGTTTCCTCCTCCCCCCCAGTAAACTTGCTCAAAAAGGCTTGGCTATATTGAATTGCCCGAGGATGTGATAAAGTGTATGCATGGTGCACTGTGATGGACTGGCACCCCATCGAGGCACTCTTTTACTATGCTACCTATTGCATTTATCAAGGCTTAGCAGCAGCAAACATGTAAGATTATATCACGGGTCTCTGTAAGCGCCCCGTCTAGACACCATCAGGGTGTCTCATAAAGTCGCTGTAATGGGAGGTGGGAGTGGGCTGTTTCCCGAACACTTTGTAGATGCTCATTTATATGGGAGAGAGAAGAAAAGAGAGAGAGAGATAGAGGAGAAGGTGTGGGGAATTACTTTTTATTTATTTTATTTTTTTTACAAAACTGTTATTGCACCTTTAAGTGTAAAAACAAGGCCATTGAGAGGCGGCTGTGCCCAAGGTTTACAAGATGTCCCGATAGAGAGAGAGAGAGAGAGAGAGAGAGGAAATGGCAAGTACGCATTAAAAGTAGACTTGAGCGAAATAATATCCAGGGTTTTAAGTAGAAGGTCACTCTTTAATCAAACCTTCTGACTTTCTTACCTCAACAGACGGCATGTCCGTGGATTATTACAGCATTACACTTCACATGTCTAGGTTTTTCATTATCTTGTCTCATGGCATGTCTAGATGACCTGCGTTCAGGAAGTTCAGAAGATGAGAACTCAAACATCATGGAGGTGTAATGCAATGCCTCTGTCTGAATATGAATTTGATCATCCATTATGCAAAAGATAAAAATCTCCTTAAAAGGCGCGTGCATGCTACGTGTGCAGTTGATAGCATACTGTAGATGGGCGATAGAGTGATGCATCGCAATTATTTTGTGTGATTTAAAAATTATTTTTTTTTTTAAATAACTTTTTTATTTTTATACTCAGTGTGGTAAAGCATCGCAGTTTCTCTGCCCTCTAGACTATTAGCACATTAAGAAGCAGCCCAACATCTAATCAATGTCTTCAAACAGGAGGAAGTTCAACAAAAGAATTTTACCAGTCCTCATATGAGGATGGTACATATACTGTATATATGAAAATGTCATGTGAGGTCATATGAGGACATTGGTGTCTCAGGAGTATGTGGTACAAGCAAATAGTTTGCTTACTTTGAAGCAATTATAGCGAGTCATACTGCAGAGATACATGATGCAAAAATGATGAAAAATATATAGCTTTAAATAAAAAAAATGTAATTCCTTGTATTTGAATTTATTTTGTATTGTTTAACTGTAGAACCAATTTTATCATTTAATCATTCTACATTTAATTACTCATGATCAGTTCACTTGCGAATCTGCTGAATAAAGCTTTAAAGTAACGACCCAAGGTTTTAAAACTGTAACAAAACCAGAAAACAATTTTATTTATCCAATCAGAATATTCCTAAAATTGTGATGCTTACACAATCGCAATACGAATCAAACCGACACCTGGGTATCGTGATAATATCGTATCGGTTGGTCCCTAGCGATTCTAATAGTCCCTAGTGTATAGCATGCAGAAGTTAAATATTTATCTCCATACCTGTAAATCCAGAAGTCAAGGTGGTTGGAGATTTGCATTCGTTTTAGACCCATCTCTCCAAACTACTCCTCTAATCCAACGCTTTCAAAATTGGCCCATAAGGATTACAAAATGCCGTTGTTATCTTGGCTGTTTAACATATCTAATGAGAACTGATTCACATGCACCGATGCACACATGACACTGCTACAGATGAAGATTCAAGCCTAAATTATAATGAATCCTTCAGTCATATTTATGACGCTATTCTGCTCAAAACATCACCAAGATTTGAATCCTGAAATAAGTCATTTTTTTCCATGTATGCTGTATTTTTGTCAGGTTAGGCATTACATTTAATAATGCCATGTTGATGAATATTACACTACCGTATGGTCCAGTCCTTCACTATATTTTCAGTTTGCTCATTTGATTTATATCTTCATGAAGTCTAACTAGCTTTCATGTTTGCAATGCTGTTATCTATGTGATCTGAGTATTTATTAATGGGGTTATTTTTTTTTTTTTTCCGATATAACTGTAACTGAGATTTTTTTTTTTTTTAAATCACTCGTCTAAGTTTAGATCTCAGCAGGACAGCTTGTGTGAGGTTTTTCCACAGCCAGCCCGGCGCTCATTTCATATTCCTTGACAGGGAGGCGGACAACTTGTCATTTCTGTAGCTCTTTTCTTTTTGTCTTGAAATGACTCAGAGCTCTTTAGTAGCAGCTTAACTGAAGCCTACACTTTGTCACTGCTCGAGAATGTCAGTGTGCTGTGGAAGTTGTTCAGGCAAGGTTAGCATCATTTCTACTCCCGTTTTGTGTCATATTGGGAAATTGTTATCAGCTCTACAGTACTTGAGCCACCCCTCATTTCTACGTATTAAATACAATTCAATTAAAGAAACTGCCTGTACATGCAATTTAAAAATGAGTTGTTCATGTAACAACCTCAGCAGCAACCTCATTTCCCCTCTTGTCTGTCCCAACCAACCACTCAATAGTCATAGGTCACTAGGTGGCTCAATAAGTAAAAAAACTTTCTCCCGAATCTGGTCAGGTACAAAAGTGACAAAAAACATGTCAGAAATGTTGACTGAGTAAGACTGTTGCTGAGTACTGTATCAGTGATAAATGGAGATGAGAAGAAGAAGAACAACAAAATTAAAGTTGCAATTTTTCAGTGCAGAATAAAAAAAAAAGGCTAATATAAGTAAAAAATCTAAACGTAAATGAACAAGATGAGAGCCTAAACACTACTTTTATCATTAATTCATACATACAACATATTGCACTTGTCCCTTAGCCAGTGTTGGCATGAAACTTAAAGCTGTAATATAAACATAAAACTTAATTGTACTGTAAACATGAATGGTGCACTAGCTCAAATTGACCACTTATCAGTGTTGAGCATGATTATGGCCGAAGGATAAAAATGGTTTCTTAGTCTGTTTGTTTTAGTCTTTATGGATCTGAAAGTTCAAACAGTATTTAGTTCAAACAGTACATGTCCTGGGTCTGATGGGTCCCGAAGAATTTTCTTTGCATTCCTGAGACAACAGGAGCTGTGAAGTTCTTCAAGTGAGGGGAGAGGACAGCCAACTATCCTCTGAGCGACCTTAATGACCCTGTGGAGCACTTTTCTCTGTACCACTATGCAGCTGCAGAATCATGCACAGAAACAGTAGACCATGATGCTCTCTACTGTGCAGCGGTAGAAGGACACCAGCAGTTTCTCTGGGATGTTGTTCTTCCTTAGAACCCTCTCAGTGTAGTCTCTTTTGGGCCTTATTCACTACCTCTGCAGAAAGTGTCCCCAGATCAGGTCCTCGCTGATGGTGACTCCCAGAAAGCGGAAGTGAAGACCCTCCCCACACAGTCCCCATTGATGATGAGTGGCTGGATGTTGTCTGTTGTTGCCAAGTCCACGATGAGCTTCTTTAGTCATCGCTGTGTTGAGGCGCAAGTTGTTATTCCTACACCACGCTGTCAAGTCCTGACCTTGATGGAAATTATCATTTCTAACGCAGTCATCATGAAATTCAACTGAGATCATTCTGTTACATTTTTAAGGCTGTGTTTAAAAAAAAAAAAAAAAGTATTAAATTGACTTAAACTTGTACCTAAAGAAGGGTTTTACCTAACTCCTGGATCTGTATTGTTTAGTCTGACACCATTAACTACAATGTTGCTGTATTCCCATTTCACACCAGAAGTATGAACAACCCAACTACCAGTGCAGAACTATGAAGCCTGTTTACAAGAATTTTTAAAGTTTAAATGATGCACACGGTGTAGTGAAAATATTTTCGGATTTTGTAGTGTTGTTAGTCATTGAGTAATAATCCTACAGTACAGTTTAGGGTATGTCAGTGTATCTGTTAGTGTAACAACAATTATGAAGGTTTTGTAAATGTTATGGACGAATATATACATTCTCAACCCGCATAGTTTACTACATTTGATCAGTTTTTCTCCTGCTATATTTTTATGCAAAGTAAGTTTTCTTTCACATACTTAGCCTTAGTACTAGCCTACTTTGCATAGTCAAATACATCACTGGACTCGCTTGGTATTTTCAAATATGTATTCACACGATGGGTCTATTTTACATAAATACATTTTCTTGCATTTTCCTAGCAATTATATTGGTTTACATGGATTCGTTTAAACTGTTTTCAAACTAGATAAGAACAGTGTTTAACTAGGTAAAAGATCCATTATATTATATTCCTTACTGAGTATTTTCACCAGAAATGATTGTGTGGATTCAGGAAGACTTACACCTTATCATCAAGAACATTTTATAATTTCTAGGTTGCGTGGTGGTGTAGTGGTTAGCACTGCTGCTGTGCACCACCAGGTTCCGTGTTTGAATTCCCGCCTCTGGGTCTGTGTGCATGGAGTTTGCATGTTCTCTCCATGCTTGTTGGGTTTCCTCCGGGTACTCCGGTTTCCGACATTTCCGACAGTCCGAAGTACCTGCAGATTAGGCTAATTGGCGTTCCCATAGTGTGTGAATGAGTGTATGTGTGTGCCCTGCGGTGGATTGGCACCCCGTCCAGTGTGTGTCCTAAATCTCCTGGGATTGACTTGTATACAGGATAAAGCGGTGTAGACGATGAGTGAGTAAAAGTTTTCACATCCTCAGAAGACATTGATCCCAGTCGCTCACCTGTAAAAACCCTGCTCTAACTCAAAGGACCAAAATTCTCTGGCACATAATATATATTAAATTATTTGTCACATGTACCTTAAGGCACAGTGAATAGCGTATCTCAGTTAGGAAGCTGGGGTCAGAGTGCAGGGTCAGCCAGGTTATAGAGCAGATTAGGTTAAGGGCCTTGCAGTGGCAACTTGGTTTTGCTGGGGCTCGAACCTCCGACCTTCCAATCAGTAACCCAGGAACCCACAGCCTTGACCATTTGAGCCATGTGATGCCTAATATACCATTTCATCAGAGTCCGTCATATACTGCTGTGCATTAATATTGTTGAACAGCATATTGTGTTTGATTCCCTGAACTGACTTTAATTATTATGAAGGCTTATAATGCTCCATACCCTAATTGCATGCGTTGATAGATTTTTCTTTCTTTCTTCTCTTTTTTTCAGTTTATTATGACCCTTAACCCTAGTGTATATTACCTGAAATTCTCAGTAGGCATGTAAATATAGTAAGGTCTAAAGATCTGATGAGGCTCTGGAGGCCCAATCGCAGCCGATCAAAAACTCCATCTTCCCGTGTCACAGCTGCCGAGTTCAGCCTTCTCCGCTAGACACAATTATCATTCATTTAATGAAATTGCCCCTGCGTTTTACAAACATGTTATGAAAGGATAGTTTCCATTAGAACTGGGACACCACCAACCCCCCCCCCCCCCCCCCCCCCCCCCCGATCTCTGGAGGATCTAATTAAACTAAACTAGTTTCCAGCCTGTTCCAAATGACTTCAGAAAGATCCATTCATTATGTTTGCCCTCCAGTCCTGTTACAAATATACTCGAATATTATATTTATCAATTAAATAGGTTATTAAACGGCAGAGTGTTGTCAGAAAATCTGCTGTGTCCGAGCCACTGGGAATTGGGTTATTTCTAACACGGGCTACTGTACTATGTGTGCATGCGCACACACACCCATACACACACACACACACACACACACACACACACACACACACACACACACACACACACACTCAGGTACTATTAAATACAGACATAGTATTTAAGTATGCTGTATGTGTACTACATAAACATATTGATTAGTAAGGTTAGCCAAGAATATTTCTGATTTTTCTGAATAACTTTTTCTGTTTGTCTATTTTATCTAAAGGAGGCTCCAATCGCCGATTTTACGGCTAACCTGAGGTTTCCACTTTGTAGTTATTGCACTTAAGTTAGTGCCCACAGGGAGGGGGTCAGTGATTTATTTAATTTATTTGTAAATTTATTTAATTTATTTGTAAACATGATTAGAATCATTAGAAATTATAACCTGCTGTTATCAAAGTTATTCTATTTATTATTGAAATTTTATAGTTATTAGTCTGACTGTTCACGTAAACTGTAGCTCATTAACTCAAATCGGCCTGAATGAAATGACTGACAATTTAAAAAGAAAAGACACAATTTAAAAATCGGTTGGTTATGTAACAGAAGCAACGTAATTTCCCTTCTTGTCCGTTTCAACCACTCAGCATTCAGCATCACCAGTACAGTATACTCACCACCAGCCTGATCATCTGCACCAGTTTCTTACTCATTCATGCTTTAAGTTAGATTTTTAAAAAACGTTTATAATGCTTAAATGATTGATAGGTCAAAAATATTCCTCTGAAACTGACCAGGGACTGTAGTAAAAAAAAAAAAAGTGAATCAAAAACTTGCCAAAAACGAGGGATAAAAAAATTCTTCGGGAAACCTAGACAGGTATTCCTTGGGACGACATTAAAAATCTACGAAAGTCTGTCTCTGGAAACAAAATATAAAGAAAAAGCTCTCTCTCTCTCTCTCTCTCTCTCTCTCTCTCTCTCTCTCTCTAACTACCACCTCAGGTAGATGAGTGTAAAGTGGTCAAATGTTTTCCATTTACCACAAAAATGTGAGAAAGTTGTGAGAAATAATGCAAATAATGCAAATCCCACATCTGATTTTAAGCTTAACATTCATAACCTTCTATAACCTCATTCAATTTATTTATCTATGGCATTCCTTGTACTTACTTAATTGCATGTCTGAGTCAATATGAATTCTTCATTGTGTGTTTTTTATATACATTATTTTGCGTGTTGTAGATATTTCCCTTAAAATTTCCGCCTTATTCTTCTTCTACTGTACATGATCTACTTTTCCATTAGACAGCTTTAGATTTCCATCACCTTTTGCTGTATATTAACTACTTAAAACTACTTGAGATGTTTTTTTTTTAACTGTATATCTAAGAACTGCTCTGGTGAAAAATAGCACCTGTGGTTTAAATTGAGCTCTGGGGTTATTAATTTGACAGCTTTCCTGTGTATTAAAATGATAAATCGAGTAGAAAGTATGTAGAAAGTAACTTTTAATCTGCAAAGTGGACAGATGTTATGTCTAGGTGGTTTTATTTGCTTTAGATTTATAGAATTTTTTATAAAAAATTCGGTGAATGCGTGCATAGATTAGTCTTTTTTTTTTTTTTTCAGCACGCTAACATGTGAAGCCCTTTTTCTCCTGTCATCTTAATATTCGGGAGGATTCCTCCTTTAAGTGAAACTCCTGGTGTGAGTGGGATATCAATCCTCTGTACGTATGTAGATGGTGTAAACCCACACCCATATTGCACTTTAGACAAAAAAATCCAAGTCCCCCTCCGTATGCTTTGCTACTTACTCCAGATTTCTCATAATTCACTGGTTAGCCTGTCAAGAGTCCATTTGGCTAATGGTTCCCTCCTCAAACATGGCGGCCGCCAACTCCCGAATCCGTGCAGCTTTTCCGTCTCCGTCTCAGACCTCCCCAGCTGAGGACATGGAGGTTGATGTATTCTGACAGAGACAAATGGCTTAGGGAGGGGGTAGGGGTGGGGGGTGGCACGGGGCATTGTGGGATTGGGAGATAACGCCGGAGTAGTTTGAAGCTCACCCTGCTGCACTGGCAGGCCGTGCACTATCGATTAGAATTGCAGATAACTCCGACTATCAGGTGAGACGGCGAGGCAAACACCAGTGCTTTGAGTGGCAGGATCGTGAGCTCGGAAGTCCAGCGAGTGTGTGTGCGTGCGTGCGTGTGTGTGTGTGCAGCTGCCCAGCAGACCTTGTCCGAGAGCCTGTAGCTAGAGAAGAAAAGCCCTATTTCTTGTGTAAGGTGTGCTTGTTTTATAAATTCTTCTCCAGCCAAGAGTTTCTACCACAATCATGAACTACAGATAATTGTCTAATTTTTATTATTATTTTAAAAAGTTTGCAGACAAGCATGTTGTTTTCCATCAGTATCATGAATCTAATATTCTAAGAATAAATGTCTCACCTTCAGCATGGTCTAAGTTTTTATTTCTTCTTTTCTTAAGTCTTCACGCATTTCTCCAAAACTGTTAACAACTTAACTATTGCACTACACATTGAATCAGCTGAAGTTATGGACTCGACCCTAGTGGGCTATATCTATATATGAAATAATCTACACACTCGGATACACACGGTGTGTTAAATGTCACTGCCTGTCATCTTAAAGCAACATGCTGGACATGTTGGACGTGTAGTGTGAAGCCCAGAGGAGTCCCTGGATGAATCCAGCAGTGCTAAATGCATGTCACCTCAACTTCCCCAAGTCAAGTCAGTGAATACTTAATACGTGGGCAGCCGTCCTGGCTGTCTGAGTGTGTGTGTGTGTGTGTGATGGGTAATGATTAATAAATGATTTTCTAGTAGTTTCAGAGCATAAGAAAATCAGTATGATAATAGCACAATTCGCTGCTATAGTGTCTTTTTTTCATTACAACAGCATAACTCGAGTTGTTTTAGAAAGGCGGATTAAAAGTAGGCCAGATGATCCGTCTTGTTACTTTCTGATTTTAGCTCATTACCTCATTTAAATGTCATAACCTTTAATAGAGCTGATTATCGCTCTGACTGAAATATTGCCATAAAGGTAAAAAGCTTAAAGGGCAAGGAACAGTGACAAGGTTTCATCAAATACTGTTCTTTTTCATTCAGTTTAATTAACTTTTTTTTTTTTTTTTGTATCAGCTTTTGATGAGTTCTGGGTTAATGGGTCAGTGGAAGGTGTTTCAGGTTTGGTTTCAGACTCGGGCTAAATCCGTGCCACCGAACCGTCTCCGACTCGACAAGACGATGATCCACCTGTTATGTTGCTTAACAGCAGGGAACAAAGGGACCCTGCTGTCTTTCCGTCTCCATGAAAAAGCAACCAACCGCATAGTGGTCAGACAGCTGGAGCTCAAATCTAAAGAAGCCCTACTGTTGCGTTTATGTCTCTTTGCCCTACAGGATGTAGGTAGAAATTTAACAGATAACGGGGTTCAGATGTAAATTATTTATTTATTAGAAATCTTGGAAACAGGGTTTCAATAAGAAGACCGGAGCTTTTATGTACAGTATATTTATATGTTTGTTCATAGTTTAGGAAAAACATGTTCCTTAATGTAAGGGGAAAATTTATATATATGTTTTTTGTTTTTTTAGGCTATGGGATTTAATTTGTGATTTAGATGTGACTATGCTGAGCATTGATAAGTCTAAATACAGTATATATGCACTGTTGTGCACTCTTTTAAGTAGTTTTAAGAGCAGATAGATAGATAGATAGATAGATAGATAGAAACACGTTTCAAGCGCTTGAGTTTACTTCATCAGAATGTCATCATTTATCCGCTTCCGTTTTTTTCCCCCCACAAGAAAACTGCTTTACACACCAGTTTCGGTTCTGTGAATAGACAGGGGGGAAAAGTGCAGCTCCGTCCCCCCTTTCGCCCTCTTGAGTCTGTGAATATGAAAACTGGAAACGCCATCACATTTTTCAGCTTCCTGTTTCAAAAGAAATAGCAGCGAACCCGTTTCGACCCGAGTGTGCACTCTTGAATTAATTCCTGCGACGTGATCATACATTTAAAAGGAAGTAAGGATCGAATAAGCAAGAAAGAACAGGTCTATTCTCATTTACTGTGAAGAATATATATTATATATCTACCTGATGTTATCATTTTATTATGTATTTAGTTTTTTGAAACTGCTATTGAGAGTCAGTGATCTGTCTATAATGTGTCTAACACTGTTTACTAAGTAGGTATTTATGTAAGTTTTAGTAGAGAACTGAATAGAAGGGAAATTTGTAAGTAACCAAGAAATAAAGGAAAAGGAATCATTTTAATGTGCCACGGAGAATAATCGCCTTCTTTATTGTGTCTTTTTTTATGCTTGAATTGTAATGTGAACAGTGATTTTATTTTTCTCTTTAATACATTTTTGTGCTCTTCGTAAACACCTTTATGATGCACCGGAGAAGTACGTCTGGAACGGTTTCATATAACGGCCATACATATTAATAATCTCATACAGTATAACACGGACAGCCTTTGGGCACGTTTCATTTTCGAGCCATAAACACAAATGAAAATACGTTTTTTTTACTTCAATATTATGTACCATTTTCTTCTCCCTCAATCCCTCATTCTGACGGAGGGTAATTCACATCCCCCTCCAACCCCCGAGGCCAGCGAAGGGTGTTTGAGTGCAGGAGGTCTTGCATGGCTGCATGCATCTAGAGAAGTGATGAGTCAGGCATGGAGGAACATGGCTGAATGAGGGAGAGCCGATGCGTGACAGTCTTTAAGTGCATCCTCCCTGTCCATCAAAGCCCGGGGTGACAGAGCGCACAATTACTTTCACAGATTGTCCCTGGAGAGAGGAACTGCACCCTTCCTTTCTCACCCTACAGAGAGAGAAAAAGAGAGAGATAGAGAGAGAGCGATCCGATGAGCATGATTCTTCGGTCTCAGTACCTACCATCCTACAGCTGTTCAGATTAAATCTCTTACATTTGTATCGCAAGACTTGTTTTCTTATTTAAAAAAAAATGAAGAAAAATAAAAGAAACCAGAGTGTTGTTAATTTCTCTAATATGATCGGTCTGTAGGTGTTGACCGTTGCATTGGCAGACGCTCCAAAGGCAAATAAATAACAGATGAAAAACAAAGAAAGTTATGGAACTTCTGATACTGTAGGCGACATGGTGGCCTACAGGGTCCGGGTTCGATTCCCGCCTTGGGGTCATCGAGCTTGCACGTTTTTCCTGGTTTCCTCCCACAGTCCAAAGACATGCAGATTAGGCAAACTGGCATCCAGGGAGTTCCTCTCATGGGATAGGCTCAGGCCCCTGCATACAAGATAAAGCAGTATAGATGATGAGTGAGTGAGAGTGTGCTGTACTGTAGCTTTCCGTAATCACACGTTTATAAAACATTTAGAGATGGAGTCACCAGAAGAAGTATTGGAAGTCACAGGAAGTATTTTGTATTGTAGAAGTTCATCAAATGTACCTACAGTACAGTACAAATGGATGAAAGCGAATGATCTGGTATTCATTACAACTTTAACTGATGGTCTGGAAACTGTTATAGTGCTATATTAGAGGAAACAAACAAAGAGTTTTTAAAGTTTTTAAGTTTTTGCACACAGTCGGGTAGATAATTTTTTCGAGAACAGGAAAGTGCTTTTTACTATATGTTCCAAACTCGCACTACTCAACTGCCCGTTAGTCATCAAGTGATCAGAATAATGCACTTACGTTAGTTATTCCAGGTCAGAAGCAGTGACTACCATTAACAAGTGTACATACAGTAAGTAAACACAACACTGTTCATGATTTACATAAAGGTTACGGAAACACTTCCCATGGCTTTTCTTTCCCTCCCATGCAGGCGTGAGCTGTCATAAGGAGTGCTTTTGTCATTTTTGATGTCAAGTGACAGATTTTTGTGATATGACAGTTTCTTGGCTGAATCGTGTTCGAGCGTGATGACAAGCGACGTTGTAGCTCAGTGTACTTCTGGCATGTCAAAGACTCTCTCTCTCTTTCTCTTATTCCCTCTATCTATCTGGTTCTTTTACGCTACCACATAAACGCATAATCAGACAGGTCCACAGATGATGTACATCATTCAAGAACGTCATTGCCATGAAAATGTGAAGTGGCGTTCTGGGGTGAGGGGGGGATTCATGACAAAAAAAATTATTACAAGCAGAAATATGATACTTGTATTGTTTAGGATCGTAGTCTTGTTTGTTGCTGTGTGATTATCACCGTCACCTGCTAAAATCTGCTTTTTAATGAGATTTATTCATTTTAGTCGATTAAAGGATTCCTTATAATCCGTGCAATTTTGGCTACACTCGTTTTTTTTGTTTTCTTTGATTACCGAGTGCCTTTTGCTGATCCTACTGCTTTAGTCGAAGCAGTAAGAAGCAATAAGTGAACCCATGACTCCTACTATGTTTGTGTCGGTCTGTCCCAGTCAGCACAAGGTCAGGATTTCTGCTTTTTTTTTTTTTTTTCTCTCTTTTTTTTTTTTTTTTTTTAAACCGCACAGACTTTCTTTGAGAGGGCAGCAAGAGGTTTAACCGGGCAGCTGTTAATGCTTAATCTCTCTCATGCTGACACCAGCTGAATTAATTGATAGCACTCTCTGGAAGTCTGCATGAAAGTTGTCAAGGCTCATCAGATAAATCACAGGGCGGGATTCCACCGTGGCGTTTACTGTCTCTGGCTTCAGCCACCCCGTCTTTGTGCGCGCACGGAGTTTACGATAAGAGGGACAGAGCGGCAGGCGGGGGTCGATGGGCTGGTTTGGTGGTTCAAAGCACAGGCTTGACCATGTTTGTGTGTGTGTGGTGTGGTGTCTTATTTAATCATTAAAATCATTGGACATGTTTTGTTCTGAGGCAGTCTGTAATTTGTGATGCAAACCAGTACATAAGGAAATTTGTACATGGGGTTAAATAACCGACACGTCTGTAAATGAGATGATGATAAAAATAAGCATACTTACAGTGCAGTAATTGCTTCCTCTTGATGATTGTTTCATGCTGAGTACTCAGTTAATATAACATAAAATAAACAAATCCGTATCCTAACACATTAAACACTAACTATGGACATAAATGACGCACACGCCTCCATACACCCACACACACACACACACACACACCCCAGTTTGCTACCAAAATATGCTGAATGAAGCAGTTGTGTATTTCTTTCTTTCTTTCTTTCTTTCTTTATTTATTTATTTATTTTTATAACTAATAACTCTCTAAGGGTTTGCATCATACGGGGAAAAAAAAAGCTGACCATAAGGTCTGTAACATTTTCTCACCAGATGTTATATAACAGCCTCAGACAGTGCAAGCAGAAAAAGCACCATTACTTTAAAAGCGCCATTAATTTGAGGTGTAGCTGTTTTGGAGTTACGCGGGGAAATAAATCTGCCACGCATTCATTTTTCACCTCCCATGTTTTACGGCCTTTAAAGCCATGTCGGGCCATCCGCAATCACAACAGCCATCAACAGCCCTTTTTTTTTTCTTTTAAATGTCGGGATCTCAGGTTATCCTGTTATACATCAACCTGCCTTTGACGATATGTCACTTTGTTGCGTTTTTACACAACCGGATGTAACGTCAAAGCCGGACAAAGCGGTTTAATAAAGCATTGGCGCGTTGTCATGATGGGGGCGGAAAAAAAAGAAAAAAGAAGTGTATGGGTCGTAGGAGTTTCAGGTTTAACAGACAGTCTTTTACGCTTTACACAGCTGACACGTGTCAAGTGTTACAACAGGTGAGTGTGTAACTTTGATCTGAGATCAACTGGAGTTCAAGGCGAAGACTAGACTACAGGTGACTATTTTTTTTTCTTTTTTCAAAAGCAACCTTTGATTGTTTAAATTTTACCTCTTTCTCAAAAAATGCTAATCAAATATGCATACATTTGCATATGGAAATTAAAACAATAATGAGCACTTTGAAAAGTGCGCATATATGTCTTTAAAATTTTCAAATAATCACTCTTTACAAGATGGGTTATAGATAGATAGATAGATAGATAGATAGATAGATAGATAGATAGATACATGCATACATACTTGCTTACTTACTTTACTTACATACTTACTTTATTGATCCTGAAGAAAGTTTCAAACATCCCGGAGAAAGTGTAGTAACACAATAGACAACAAAAGTGTAGCCCCCAAAAAAAGTCCACATGGGAGAACACCATGCTTCAACAAAAATGACTACGAGAAAACAGAATATTATGAAAGATATATAAAATACAATTTTCTAAATTTCTAAATTATTTTCTAACTGCAACAATATTAGGGATTTCAAAACTCTGAAGAAACACATGGAATTAGGTAATTATATAACAGCAGCAACAGTCAGTTGTTATTTTAAGACCTGAAGGTCAGCTGTTAAGAACAGTATGGTCAAGTGCATTCGCAAAACCCATCATGATGAAACTGGCTCTCATGACGCCCATCACAGGAAAGCAAGACCAAAACTTACCTCTCCTTACTTTAGAGTTACCAGCCCCAAAAATCACCAATTAACAAACAGTACCTCGGATTACAGCCGTTATGAAGGCATTACAGGTCCTGATTAGCAAGATACATCTCAATATAAACTGTTTTTTAAAAGGAGATTATTGTGTATTTTGGACACGATAAGTATAAATGTATACATAGAATGACATGAATATGCACAAATATGGGTGAATGGGGGTGAATATCGGTGGATAGACCTGGTGCAAATTGAAAGACGTAAGAGTAGCACTTTAGGCTACTATCATAAACCATAAAGAGGATAATTGGTAGTTTTCATCTAATTAGGAAATGGAGGTCATGTAGAAAGCAAGGTTTTATAAAGTGTCCATGCAGCAGTGGCACAGAACAAAACCCCTGGTTGTAATACATTCTGTCCCTCAGCCTAGCCCTGTTTCTCTCTCTCTCTCTCTCTCTCTGTCTCTGACAGACAGCCTGCTTTGCCCATTTGGCCCATAATTGCATGAACTAGATGGCCATCGTCATTTTTTTTTTCCTGTAATAACAGTCGAACAGAGGCCCTCTGTCCCCGTGCTCACCTTTGACTGCACTTTATTTACCTTTGCGCCACAAGGCTGAGCACACATTCATGAGAAACTCGCCTCGGTATCGTCCCCTCGAGCTGTGCTCACAAAGCCGCAGAATCCTTTTTTTTTTTTGTTGTTTCTCATGTATTTATTTTTATCACATCACCTTATGATGATTGAAGACGTATAACTGATGTCCTAAACTGATTACTAATATAAAAATCCCTGCACTGTCGTGTATGCAATTTCAATATCTACTGAATATAAGTTTCATGCATTAGAGAAAGTCAGAGTACTGGGAAATAAAAAAATGATTAGTGCACATTCGATTTGTGTGTAATTGTATGCATTTAAAAGCTGTTATCTGTTTGTTACAATTTTTTTTAATCCCTAGCTTTTAAAAAAAAAAATGCATGCTTTTTTTTGCCATGTAAAAGGTTATTAAGCAGACTCTTTAAAACAAGATTCGAAAACATAATAATCATTTTCACATGATCTTAATAACCTGCTACTGTCAGCTGTCTCTCAACCTCACCTCTTAAAGAAATGTGAAACAGCAAATGACCTGGCTGTTTAGACAGTGTCCACTCAGTGTGTGTTCATGTCCAAACCAACCCAGCATGTGTTTGAGCGATTGGAAACGTGCCCGCGCGTACCCCCGCCCCGAGATCATGCGATGATGCACACGTCAGCAAAGCGCTTGTTTATAATAAGTCAAGTGTGAAAAATGACTCCTGTATCGCTGGCGAAATGGCAGATGATGCTGTTTGTGTGTTGTGTTGTGTATACACATGTAGAGACCCTGTGATTTACGACCCATGTGGACGGTGTGGCATGTCTCCTGCATGTCTGCTCGAGCACATAAGGTGGATGCATTCGTACAGCGCAGTTGATGTCATTTTAGACGGAAGGCTCGGTCGTCCTTGTTTCCAAAGAGAAAGACCTGAAACCCGAGTCTAGAAAAAACAAGCGTAAAACAATCACAGCACCCAACCAGTGTCAGTCGGAATCCAGCTCAGCCGGGGGCTGGCACCGGGCCGTCCGCAGCTGTTCCAGTCCTGCCAGTTCACAACCAGGTCTCGTAACCCAACCTGGACGCTTCAAAAGCTCAGGAATGAGTTTTTTATTTATCTCACTAGCCCATCCCTACAGTCATAAAATTGTTAAAAACTTTTAAATAACTTTTAGATGACTTTAAATAACTTTGATTCTTATTCACCAGTGCGATAAAGTTTTTGTGTCCCATCTTCCAGTGTAAATACAATACTACTGCAAAGTGTTGAACAGTTTGTTTCATACAAAAGAACCAAATCTGAGATGAATACAGAGGCATCATCGAAGCATACCTTGAGAAACCCATTTATGCCATTAGGAGGGTTTAGCTCAAATACCATGACTTTCTTTAATTTCTTTAAAAAAAAGTCCTTTTTGTTGAATTTTAAACTACCATTTCGTAACACTTGGCGGTATTTATTCAACAAATTGAGGCAATTATCGGGCCATTTGTGAGTCGAGGTGGTCCGAAAGAGCAGGGGGGAAAAAGTTGGAGAACCTACAGATTTTAAATTGTGCTTTGTCGAAATGTTTACGCATGCCAAAATCATTTCCAAGTCAGCGATTTGCTTTGGATTCAGTTAATTGTCTCGCAGCGATTAAAATTCATGAGTAGATTATGGTCACTAATTACAGACAACTGCAGCAGCACCTTTTTTTTTTTCTTTCTTTGGGACAAGCCTTGATTTTTAGATTAACGTCAGCATTTCCACTTCATTAGGAGTCACTACAGCTTTTCTCTAGAAATAGTTTAAAGTCTTGCTGAACACAACTCACCTCACGATGATGTCCTTGGATTCATGATCGGTCAGCATTTATGTTTTTACAAAAATAACAATGCTAAAATGGGACGAAGGTTTCTTTTAGCTTTTTTTTCAAAACTTTGGCGAAACCTGTTTGCGAATAAGTAGCGGGATGAAAAAATAAAAAAAAATAGGGAGGGAGGTTAACCTCCTAGAGATATATTTGAATTGGGTTATGTTGCCAAATTAATTCCTGGCATCATCAAGAATCCAATCTGAATATAAAAGCTGTATCACTTACAGAGAACATATACTTAAGACATAAACTTTTTGTTTTTCATTTTTTAATCACTGTATTTAATTATTAATCATCACAATGTACTGTATATGGCAAGCTGTGTTTCGACAGTAATATGTTATTTATTATAATGCTTTCTAATCATGCTAAAGTAAAATATACAGATAAGGAGCATCTTCTTGTTTATAAAGAGTTCTTGAATAAAACAATAAGGCGTCCCTCCTATTCTGTTTTCTTTCTTTCTTTATTTTTTGTTTTCCCCTTCACAATCCCTGAGTGTAAGCCGATCTAGTGACGGGGCTGAGACATGTAATATCTGACATTTACAACACTGAGAATGCCTGATTGGCACTTGATTAGGGCTTAATTCATGCCATTATCTCCTTCAGTGCAATTAGCCGGGTAGAAAATTGCGCGGTAAATCACAGGGGTTGGGAATCCGAGGACTGGATTCGCTAACTAGCCCCGAATTCATCGGGGCACGCAGACTGGAAGTGTACTACGATTTTTTTTTTTCCTTCTTCCTGTCATACCACAGGCGTGACGCTACCTCTGCCTGGCAGATTAGCATGCTATCAGAGCGCCTCTGCTCATAATCAGTTCATGCAGGCCAATTTAGTATTTTCAGGCCTTGTTTCTCACCCAAAACCCACCCTAACCCACCCTTCTGTGCACTTCATGGCAGCTCTTCCCCCAGGCCTGATCTCCGAACCTCACCAGGGACGGAAAATAATTAGGGAGGGAAAACTGTGCCTGACACCATTTTTGAAAGGCAGGGTATTGTAATGAAAGCGGAGCACGACTTCTCGGTATGAGAAGGGGCGATGCGAAAAAAAAAAAAAAAGAAGAAGAAGGAGAGCGGTGGTAGCGGAGGAAAGAATAAGTGAGAGAGGAGGCTCTATGAGAAAAGCCTGAGGAAGCTTCACACGGCGTTAGTGGCTAGTTAGAATGCGTGCAGGAGATGGCACCATCCTCAGCATGCCAAGGTTACGCCGCCGCTCACTTTATCTAATAGGGCCACTGTCAAAGGTGCAGGAAGAGAAGAAAGTGGGATGATGTGCTCTAAGAGGGAAAAAGCAATGCCTGAAAAAGATCTCATTCCGTCTTATATTCACGAATTCCTTCACTTCTCGTCATTGCACCGTGGTTCACTTTAGTTTAGCCTCGAGCGGTTTCTCGAGTGCGTTCATCTATTCCTTTCAGAAACTCGAGATGCTTTTGTTAGTGTCAGACTGAAAGGTGACCAAGGCACTTGAAATGAAAAGCCACTGTCCCACTTAGGAAAGAATCCCGAGCTGTTAAAGAATTTTATGATGTGAGAACTTATTTCACGAACAGTCGGCATAGGTTTGGACGGTGGAGGTGGACAGATGAGTTAAGGGTTAAATATAGCCCTGGGTAACGTTGACGGCTTAAGCATTGCTTGTAACTACTCAGTCTTTCAGAAACCGGTTCCTTCTGCGTGTAGCGGATGTTCCATGATGGCGCCGCTGTTATTATTTATAACCCAAGTGAACATATGGGACAGAAACAGATCTCCTGGCACAGATCGCTAGTTTAAACCACAATATGGACGTCTGCACAGCCGTAGCTTCATTAACACGTTGATAAAACACGGTTTGAATCTTTTGGGGAAACTCCTACTGTGGATGGGTTGGCATGAATCGAGTTCATTTTGTTTAATTGACAATATTTGTGTCGGATATCCTACAGAAGACTTTTTTTATTTTTCCTTTTTTTTTTTTAAATATATGTGAAAATAGCTTCAGACTCCCTACTCATACAGAAACTTTCCCCCCGCAGCTGAGACTGTTGGCATGCAGGCTCGGTCCCTGCTGAGAGCAGATTTATGTGACACGTTCAGCTCTCGAAGGTGACAATAAACGCCACACTTAGCTAATGAGGATCAGGCATCGCCTCCATGAGTTCGCACTCTCATCTTTAGCATCGCAATCAGCAGGGAATTCCTTCTTAAATCCCTCTTAGATTAGAAAATAAATTGACAGCCTGTCTTGCATCTGGGTCAGGCTTCTCCTGCCACAATAGCTGAGACCTGCTTTCTGTGTTGTTAATTCATTTATTATGAGCAGAAATCTTTTTCGATCACCAGGGAGTCCCGTGTTTTTGAGCCCCCCCCCCCCAGGCTGGCTAAGACGGTTTATCGATTCTTATGCTTACATTGTTCTGGATCGTGCATTGTTGCCTTTAAGTTGGGCAACAGCTGTGCCAACCAAGGCTCAGTGCTTGCTCTCATTACGCATTCAGAACGCCTGGCACTTTCATATCCGAATTCATCTCTGCATATTCCTGCCGAGGTGACGGCGGGATGGGATTGAAAGATTATGGTATTGAACCGCCAGAAGAGTCCAGCATTAGCGCCTAAAGCGTTTTCAGATTGCCTGTCTTTAGAGATCTGTGAATTCCTATTTTGACGCCTGTGCTCAGGCTACAGAAGCGCGCCGCCGAGCTGCCAGTCATCCTCGAGAAGCCTTTCTCGGAATGTAGCCCATTCAGACGCAGCCGAATTAAACCGGTGTCACTTTAAAGTAATGGCGCAAAAAGCCATCAGCAACCCACTCAGTCATTATTTCCAGGGTTAGCCAGTATGCAGAGAATTAATATCAGTCTGGTTATGGCTCAAGAATCATTTTTAATATATCCCTGTAGTGTGCGCTGACAGTTTCTCAACTGTGGTTATTAGTCTCTAGGGAACTCAACAGTCTGTCCTGATACCAGTATCCTACAGGGAAGTATTGCAAACTTTATTGTTTGATGACAGATGGTCATTTCACAATCGGTCACACTTTTGTACTTTGGGATAGTGTCACGTCTTTGTGGTTTTCCTTCCAGAGAAAAAATCTTCCTGTGTCTCTTCTGCATAGCTTTGGTTGGAACTGTATGAATTTTGTGAATGGGTGTCTTAATTCATGTGGCTTATGGCGTAGTACAGTATATGAAGAATTAGCACATTTCAGCACATAGTTGAGTTAAGCGTGAGGACTTGATAGTTAAATTGTACAAATTAAAGTTCAGACCCCCAAATTAGCCATGTTCTTAAATACTGTTCGAAGCTGCATGAGTTAAAAGAAAAAATATTGAAGCAATATCACACGAGAGGGAGTTATGCTGAATTTGGGCTTGGCTCTGAAGCGGCCGAGGGCGCAACGCTGATTATCAACAGATAATCCAGTAGTAATAATCTGGATATAATATTTTTGTTTATTTAATCAGTTATTTCGATCCACCAAAATACATTATATCTTTATACTACTAGTGGAACAAAGTAATGAAGAATGACAGAGCTGGCGACCAACATTTAGTGTAAGACTACCTTTACCCCTTTTAAAGTGTAAATTTAGTTTTACCTAGTAGTTTTAAGTAGTATTAAAACCGGTACTATAAGGAGAATAAAGCATGAAGGTTATGTACAGTCCTGAGAAACGTATGAGATTTGCTTGATATTTCCCCTTATACTACTTTAGAATATCAACAAATTTTCAGGGGTTTCATAGTTGAATCCCAAATAGTGTTCAATGGAAAGCTACTGCGCTATGTAGGGTGTATAATCCCTTGTTCAACACACACCAATTAGTGTCTTTGATCAGCTGTTGGAGAGGTACAGTACTTGGGATACAGCCTTGGGTTTGAAGCTACAGTAGTTAGCTTTATAACTCAAGTTAGCCATGAATAGACCAATGCGGTCGGTTCAAAGGCAATTTGGAGTGACTTAGAAGCGCTTATTAAGGAGACAATGTGTTGCTTAATATGACGTAATGTTACCAGATTTGTTTTCTTGCTGAAAGTTCCTCTGTGACTGGTTTTAAATGTGGATTTTTGCAGGTAGCTGCACTCTCCTCTGTCCTGTACTGCGGACTATACCAACCTATTTTACTGTTGCTGTCTTTAAACACCACTTGTGGAAAGCCTCTTGTCCATTCAGAGTGCTTAATCAGAACTAACTAATCAGTTACACTATAAAACAATAACGACATGGTTTGTGGAGCAAGCGATTCTACACTCTGCATAGTGCACTATTGTGTATTTTCAAATTGTATTTTACGGTATTTGGGATTCAACCCCTGAACAGTGCATCACAGGCATGATGACATTCAGTACAGTAACACCAGAGGTGGAAAGTAACGAATTACATTTACTCACGTTACTGTAATTGAGTACAACAGCTGATCAAAGACACTAATTGGTGTGTGTTGAACAAGGGATTATACACCCTACATAGCGCAGTAGCTTTCCATTGAACACTATTTGGGATTCAACTATGAAACCCCCGAAAATTTGTTGATTTGTTTTTTTGTGTACTTCTACTTTTTAAAGTAGTTTTTAAAATCTGTAATTTTACTTTTACTTAAGTATGTTTTGTTTGAAGTATTGTAATTTGCTACATTTTAAATCATATTCGCTACTGATTTAAGTGACCACTTTGATTTTCAAGCACAAAAAAGAGAACAGCTTTATTATGCAAAGGTGTTCCTTTAGTTAAAAACAACTAGTTTTAGGTTTATATCTGCTCATCTTTTTTGAACTACGCTAGAATGCCTCATCCCACCCCCGCTGTTAAAAAGAAGTAACTCGGTAACTTTTACTCTGAGTAAATTTTTTATGAGCTACTTTTTACTTTTACTTGAGTAGATTTTTATAATGGTAACTTTACTTGTACTTCAGTAAAATTTCTCTGAAGTAACTACTTTTACTTGAGTACAAAATTTTAGTACTCTTTCCACCTCTGAGTAACACTCCCTTTTGTGTGATATTGCTTAACTAAAGTCAAAGTAAAAAAAAAAAGCGAAATAATAGGATGTGCTGGATCAAGTGCTATTGATTAAACTGCTAAATTACAAAAGTGAAAGCTGTATTGTTAAATTAAACCAAACTGTAATCTCAGGCACATCTATTTAAAAAAAAAGTCAAAGAAGTAAACCTCACAAATTTGCACAAATCTGAATAGATAGCACAAAAAATTAATTTAAGCAGGTGCATAACCCAACTCTGAATACTGGGAACTTTCCTCAAAAACTTTTTAGATTTAGATTGCCAAGCCTAGATATGATCCAATAAACAGAACATATTCAAGCGGTAGCTGTGATAGTTGTGATATTGTATTCCCCTGGGGCATTTTGCACATTGTCCTAGGCTAGGAAAAGTTGACTAGGCATCTGTTGGAGGTGATCTAGCCCCAACAGAATTACTGCAATCACTTATTTATGCTGATCCACTTAAGCACTCGGGTTTAAGCTCAGTCTTGTACACTACCATTTAGTTAGAACAAAAAAAAAAAAGCCTTCCTCCTTAAGCTTCACCCCCAAATTAAATCTTCCCTGGAAACTCCAACGTCTGTTGATGTTAGTAATCCGACCACACAGCACTCATTCCTTTATGTGTCTGATGTATTAATGCATCCTTTGTTTTATAGCTCTGCTACATGATTTAGAAGAATGACAAGATCTATATGATTTACTTTACCACCAGCTTGCGTCCATCACAGCTTTAACTTTATCGCTAAAAGTAAATTCTGTAAACTCCCACTATGTCTTTTCAAGCCATGCACAAGGAAAAAAAAAAAAGGCAAACATTCGACAAATTTGTTTTCTCCTCCCCAAGTTGGCTTCCTTGTATGCAATTTCAGTCTAAGCTGGTATGGGGAATCAAATCAAACGTGTTCAGCCTTTTCCAAAGATGAAAGCTCTAAATCCAGCAGGGAATCCGGCTCCCATGGGTTGAGAGCGAATTGAACATATATTGATGTGTGTATAAATTTGTAGCAAAAAATACTCCTTACAGTGAATGGCCTTGTACGTGATAGAAATCAAATCTGATTTGTTATAATGATATTATAGTGTGAGTGTAGTTTTTGTTATTTAAAAAAAATGTGTGAGATGAATTTAAATCTTTGTCAGCAATAGACTACAATGACTTTCAATGAATGAATATTTGTGTTTAAGTATAAATAGAAGGAATAAATTCTACTCTGAGAAACTCTGCCAGGTCAAAGTAACCTTATACTTTCACATACCACGGTGCATTTGCTCTGATTGACATGGGAACATTAAAGTCTTCTTTTAAAATTACAAACTTGAAGGAATAGGAGTCGAGTAATTGGTTGATTCCACACTATTACACACAGGTGCTATAGACTTGTACATATATAATTCCTATAACAGTTGCATTATATGTAGTCACTGGATACTTCATTAGATACATGTGTTCAACTTGTTTGCCCGTTGACGCAAAAATATTACATCACATGACAGCACGGCATTTAATGCATCGGTCTGCTGAAGTTTAACCCGACTAACAGTATGGGGAAGGAAGGTGATAAAAGTAACTTTGAATACGGCATGGGTGTTGGTGCCGGAAGGGCTGGTTTTAGTATTTGTGAAATAGCTGATCTACTGGGATTTCTACGAACAACCATCTCTAGGGTTTACAAAAAAGGGAACATAATGAACAGTTCTCTGGAAGAAAATGCCGCGTTGATGCCAGAGGTCAGACAGAAATGGCCAGACTGTTTTGAGCTGAAAGAAAGGCAAGGGTAACTGAAGTAACATCTTGTTACAACTGAGGTATGCCGAATAGCATCTCAGAACGCATTTCTGAAAAGTCGGACTTTTAGCTGATGCTCTACAGTAGCAGAAGACCACACAGGTGCCACTTCCGTCAGCTACAGTACGAACAGGAAACTGAGGCTCACCAAATTTGGACCAGAGAAGACTGATGGGAAACGATTTTTGCTGCGACATTTAGGTGATAGGGTCAGAATTTGGTAGGAACAACATCAAAGATTAATTCTATCCATGGTTCAGGCTAACTTGCCTGTACTCAAATGTCCTCCACAGTCACCAGATCTCAGTCGAGTAGACCACCTTTGGGATGTGAGATTTGTATCATGGATGTGCATCCAACAAATCTGCAGTGATGCTATCATGTCAATATGGACGAAAATTTCAAAGGAATTGTTTCCAGCACATTATTGAATCTATCCTATTAAGAATTAAGGCAGTTCTGAAGGCAAAAATGGGTCCAACCCAGTACTAGAAAGGTGTACCTACTGAAGAGGCTAGTGGGCGTATGTCTGTGAATCAGATGTTTGGAATGTCTGGTGCATCTGCTAAGCATTATGTTTTTACTGCTTGGAGAACAGTGGTAACAGGCACAAAAGAAACATTTCTGTATAAAATGGACAGAAATAAAAGGACATACAGTGCCGTATCTGGTAGTCATAACACATCAAGCTGGAGTATTGTTTACTTATTCTTGACTTGTGATCAGTCAGTCATAAACATAGTGAATTATTATCATAGCATTGACAACATCTGAATTGAATCGATCAATCATTTGTCCAGCTGCTAGTTTGTATCCTGAGGAAATCTTAGTGTTGTGGAAAATAGATATTTTCCAATAAATATTCTGGAGTACATTTACTGGGAGAATATATTGCCTGAAGTTTGTAAGTTTTAGGTTTTAATAACGGAACAAGAAATTTCCTGTTTTCTAAATTGTTTCTACTCAAAACACAGCAGCCGTAATCATTTTTTCTGCAACCCTTACGTGAAAACCGGGTTTTTACAAGAATAGAATAGCCGTGACTGTGAAATGATGAGATGTGGCTGTGTGACTTTATAATGATTACAAACCCAAATAGTCTAGCTTGGAAGTTAAATACGCTATACACTGTGTGATTTCAGGCAAGTAACAACAGCGTTAACCTTTCACTATGATGTGACAGAATATTCTCAACTGTTGCTTCATTTTGACTGATTTTTTTTTTTTTTTTTTTTAAATATGAGGTTCTTGTTTTTTCTTTTTCTTTGCTGATAATTTTGCTCATATGTTTTCTCTGGGCCTTGTATGGAAATCTTGAGATTTAACAGCTTTCTTGGGTAAGAAATGGTTGTATTCCTGCCCAGATCCATTGGCTTCCATTTTTACTGGCATTGATACTTTGTGAAATGAGCTTAAATGAGCAAAAAAAAAGAAAAAAAGAAAAGAAATTGGCCCTTACATGTGCATTGTTAGGAAAAGAATTTCAGGTTAATTATGAAATCAATGGACCCCAAAAGCATGGAACCAAAGTAGTAAAACGTAGTTCTGTAGTATGTAGACAACAAGGAAAGTTGTTCAAAATTTTAAAATTGAATACATAGCTATGTGATATATGGGCTACCTTATTTGCGTTGTACTCATGTTTGCCAGCAGGTTGAATCTATCTGAGTAGCATGGCATGAGTTTAAAATACATTACTTGGTGTTTTTGTATTTTATTTTTCTTGCAGAAATTTCTCCCGAGGCATTTTCCTGAAGATAAATATATTTAAAAAAGAAAAGAAAGAAAAACACCTGCTAGCAATAGAGGATTTATGAGACAAATAGTGCTGCGGGCATAGTGGAAATATGGCGTATGGCGAAATATCGCGTTCATATGAAGTGGCACCGCTTTTTATATGCAAACCCCATGGACAAGACATCACCTCAAAACAAAACTCAGTGACCTTAAACGTTAAACAAAGCCAGGCAGTGAAAATGGAAAGGTATCGACTAATACTGGCTTGCGCAGTATTGATTTTTCTTTTGTCACAACTTACCATTTTTAATCGTGATTCTAATTGTCCAGAACAGACAGCCTACGACACCAGAAGCGCCAATTGTGAAAACGCAGATAGATGGTGGATTCTTAGATGAGTCTTGTGGAGAAAAAGTATGTTTTCTACAATATTTTGAGCTTTTGATTTTGTAGAGATTATTAACTCATATTATTAGGCTAGTAAGAACTAGCCAGTTTGCTCACCATAACGACAGTGAAATGTTTTTATGTTTATACTGTAGCATTTCATAGACTTCTGTCTATCCAGAAGAACTTGCTTTCATACAATTAATAGTACTGTTAAGCCCAAACCCTGGTATGCGGGAATTTGTGCAATGAATTTGAACAACCTTTTTTCCCCCTAAGGTTGGCCTTTAGTCTTCAATTTCAGTCTCCAAGACAGCTTGTTGTGCATCCAAACTGTTCTGTCAGTAAAAATATAGAAAAGAGGCTTGATGCATATCTTTCTTTTACCTTAAGGGCTGGTTGGTCGAGTTGATGCGCACTAGAGGCTTGACGGAAGCGTACCCTTGCATAACAGAGATGTAGGGGTCTGTTTTTGACTTTGAAGTCAAGCATTGGTGTTTTAAATCTGTTGTAGGTGGCTAGAGAAAGCCAGGAAGCCAGAGTGGCGTGGGAGAACTTGGCGAGATTGCGTTCTGGATCAGTTTCAGAAGTGGATGGTGCCCGGGGGAAGACCTGCCAGGCACAAGTTGCAGTAGTCCAATCTCGATATGATGAGGGACTGAACGAGCACCTGAGTTGTCCTTGTGGTGGGAAATGACCACAGCCTCCTGATGTTGCTGTTTACTTGGGAAAAAAAGAAGAGCTTTAAACCAGCAGGAACTGAAAATGCATGCTTTAAAGGCCGGGCAGAATGTCAAGCCAGTCTGATACCCAGCATCTAGTGATTTTAAATGCTCACAGATTATAGGACGTCATTGACTTGCAACTGTGCACTAACTAAATATGGCGTTTTTGATCATATTTATTACACTCAAACGAGCATACGATGAACGTCTAATTGGTAATAGACTGAGGGGCAGTTAATGCAGTTTAAAGACTGCTTAATTGGTTAAACTGCCTACTTTAAACATGAATGACCTCGGCACTTTCCCCTCCAGCTGGTGTTTCAAAAAAATTGCCTGGAAATTGAAAAATTATCTAGACGCTACGATTTTGATGAGTTTGTTTGCTTTATTCCAAGCTTTGTTCATGCTCGTTTGCCAACTCATTGCCCAATGAATGAGAGAGGAGATAGAGTGGAACATTACATTTGATTTCTCTTCAGTCTTTCTCACAGTTCTGTATTCACAGCCTGTCTACTTTGTGATATTTGATGCCATCTGATGGTGTCATTACCCTGCTGATATCTATTTGCCTCCATCTGATTCTGAGCTAAGCCAGATCCATGATAATGGAAATGTGCATGTGTTCAGATTTACCAAGGTCTTGGTTCTGCTGCACTGTTGCTGTTGTAGTCGTCATGAATCAAGGTTTCTTTTTTATTCAACTCGGTAGCTGTGGTTTTTATCAAGTCCTGTCGATCCCACATTAAAGCAAAACCACAGCTATGGAGAGATGCGCATGTTTCGCCAAGGCGAAGCGTTCTTCACGTGAACTCCCTTTGTGAAGAGCAGAGCGGATGTGTCGATAAAGTACATAAATCAGTAGAGGCTGTTGGATTTGAAGGTTTGAAGTTAGTGAAGACCAAAAGAGAGGAAGAGGAGGCGGAAAAGGAGGCAGGAGAGGAGCGTTGACTGGAGGAATCTAATCCTTTTTGCTTCCTAACCCAAACACCTCTGTGGAGATATCAGAGATGCTAGCGTCATCTTCTATTGTCAGGCCTGTTTCTATAATTGCCTTCAGCTTCATAGTCTGATGTGATCAGCCCTACTTTTACTGCGGAAGTCTGCCAGGAACATTTTTTGTTTTGTTTTGTTCCCTAGGCTGAATTCACTTTATTATGCTATCATTAAAAAGAATCTTATAAAAATGAGAGTTATTTCATTGTATTACCTTTTCCTATCCTTCCTTCATGAATTGCCATGTGAAGACTCTTAGAATCTTGTATTAACATGTTTGAACCGGTTATGTAATTTTAGCAATATTGAATGGTCTGTTTCTTTCGCAGTGGACGGCTGTATACACAGAGCAGCAGGACATTACCTCTATGAAGAGTGCCACTCACTAAATGGCTGTGATACGGGCAAAGCCAAGATCACCTGCGGCTATGACCTTCCTGCCAAGTGTAAGTACCATTCTGTCAACCTTATTTACTCAAGGAAACAACACTGTGTAATGCCGCGGCCAAGTCAGCATTACGGCTCTGCTCAGCTCCCAAATGCTGTGTCACCTTGCTCTGCCTCGAGATGATGGCGACCAATTAACCAAAAAACAGCTCATCACTCGATTAATTAATGACTCTTCCAGTCTGTACCATCTGAGTTTTTTTTTTTTCTGTACATTCCAGCAAGCGTCCCTGATTAATGGAGTTGTATTATTAGGAGGATTATTATAATTATAATGGCTTACTATCATATGACTAGTTGAAGGAGCCATCTGTACCCAAACAAAGACATTAAAGGAACTACACACGTGGACAAAATTGTTGGTACCCTTCGGTCAATGAAAGAAAAACTCACAATGGTCACATAAATGACTTTAATCTGACAAAAGTAATAATAAAAATAAAAAATCTATGAATGCTAACCAATGAAAGTCAGACATTGCTTTTCAACCATGCTTCAACGGAATTATTTAAAAAAATAAACTCATGGAACAGGCCTGGACAAAAATCATGGTACCCCTAGAAAATACTGAAAATAATTTCACCAAAGGGACATGTTAATTCAAGGTGTGTCCACTAATTAGCATCACAGGTGTCTACAATCTTGTAATCAGTCAGTGGGCCTATATATACTGTAGGGCTCCAGGTAGTCACTGTGTTGTTTGGTGACATGGTATGTACCACACTCAACATGGACCAGAGGAAGCGAAGGAAAGAGTTGTCTCAGGAGATTCGAAAGAAAATTATAGACAAGCATGTTTAAAGGTAAAGGCTATAAGACCATTTCCAAGCAGCTAGATGTTCCTGTGACTACAGTTGCACATATTATTCAGAAATTTAAGATCCATGGGACTGTAGCCAACCTCCCTGGACGTGGCCGCAGGAGGAAAATTGATGACAAATCAAAGAGACGGATAATCCGAATGGTAACAAAAGAGCCCAGAAAGACTTCTGAAGAGATCCAAGGTGAACTTCATGCTCAAGGAACATCAGTGTCAGATCCCACCATCCGTCGTTGTTTGAGCCAAAGGGAGACGACCAAGGAGGACACCATTGTTGAAAACAAATCATAAAAAAGCCAGACTGGAATATGCCAAACTACATGTTGACTTCTGGGAGAATGTCCTATGGACAGATGAGCCAAAAATGGAACTTTTTGCCAAGGCACATCAGCTCTATGTTCACAGTTGGAAAAATGAAGCATATCAAGAAAAGAACACTGTCCCTACTGTGAAACATGGAGGAGGCTCTGTTATGTTCTGGGGCTGCTTTGCTGCATCTGGCACAGGGTGTCTTGAATCTGTGCAGGGTACAATGAAATCTCAAGTCTATCAAGGGATTCTAGAGAGAAATGTGCTGGCCAGTGTCAGAAAGCTGGGTCTTAGTCGCAGGTCATGGGTCTTGCAACAGGACAATGACCCAAAACACACAGCTAAAAACACCCAAGAATGGCTAAGAAGAAAACATTGGACTATTCTAAAGTGGCCTTCTATGAGCCCTGACCTCAATCCTATTGAGCATCTTTGGAAGGAGCTGAAACATGCTGTCTGGAAAAGGCACCCCTCAAACCGGAAACAACTGGAGCAGCTTGCTCATGAGGAGTGGGCCAAAATACCTGCAGAGAGGTGCAGAAGTCTCATTGACAGTTACAGGAATCGTTTGATTGCAGTGATTGCCTCAAAAGGTTGTGCAACAAACTATTAAGTTAGGGGTACCATCATTTTTGTCCAGGCCTGTTCCATGAGTTCATTTTTTTTTTTATAATTCCGTTGAAGCATGGTTGAAAAGCAATGTCTGACTTTCATTGATTAACATTCAATGAATTCTTATTTATTATTACTTTTGTCAGATTAACGTTATTTCTGTTAAAATTAAAGTTTTTCTTTCATTGACCGAAGGGTACTAACAATTTTGTCCACGTGTGTATTAGCTCGTAAAGTGATTGATTTTTCATCCGTGATTTATTTCATTGGCTAGTGCCTCTCTTGCTGTGCCTTTCTTGAGCGAGTGTGAGTGATGAAGATTGTCGTTTCTGGTAATGGTGGAAGGAGGACAGAGCATGTCTGCAGTATTAGGGCATGGATGGTTTTGTAGTGTCAAAGTGCAGGTTCTTACATGCACAGATGCAGAACAGTGAAATTGTGGGTATTGAAGTACAGTAGGTGTCATGGTAATATTAGAAGCTATGGGTTTAAAAGGGGGAAAAAAAGACTGTTATTTCTGTCTCACATAAGATTCACATGTAGTTATCAGACACATAAATCAGAGATTGTATTTTTCTCCCAGGTAGCTTTCAATGTTAGGCAGGCAGCGTAGAAGGAATAAGAATCCCTTGCCAATTTCCCTGCTGTCTTTTGATCTTATATTGTGAGCATCAACAATTGAATCGTGTGTAATTTTAGCCAGAAACCTTCAGGCAATCCAGGCAGAGAGGCATCAGCAGGTTTTTATAGGTGGACCAGGCCTCTCTCTCTCTCTCTCTCTCTCTCTCTCTCTCTCTCTCTCTCTCTCTCTCTCTCTCTCTCTCAAACTCTGTGTGTGATGCTTTCACTCAAAATGTGTAATACTGACTAATGAAAGACAAGTTCCCAGGCTGGTTTCTTGAGCCCTAAGGAGCCTCATCTGGCCTTCCAAGAGAAAGCAGTTTTCATTCTGCTCTTCCCACAGCCGTTTTTCTTTATTGTTTTCATTGCTAGTATACCATCAGAGTCAAATTTCTGCTCTCTCTTTCACTTTTCCCTCTTTCTAGCTTATGACTTCTGTTTATCCTGTGGTAAATAGTTCCACGTGCCAAGACTGTCAGTGTCTATTTTCTATCTGATTAGGAGTTTGTAGGGCAACATGGAAAACTGTATCAAGACATCCACAAGAACCAACAGAGCCAAGGACATTGTTATAGTCGCAGTGACTGCTCCTTTTTCTCTAGAAGTACACTGCTTTAAATTCCTGGCTTCTCACCAGTATTCCTGCATTTGCTTGTCTGTCTGTCTGTCTGTCTGTCTGTCTGTCTGTCTGTCTGTCTGTCTGTCTGTCTGTCTGTCTGTCTGTCTGTCTGTCTGTCTGTCTGTCTGTCTATCTGTCTATCTATCTATCTATCTATCTATCTATCTATCTATCTATCCATCCATCCATCCATCCGTCATCCATACACCAATCCATTTATCCAAACCCCACCCAGCCATGCTTCAATCCATTGTTCAAACACTAACCCATCCATCCACCAATCCATCTGTTCAAACACTAACCCATCCATCCACCAATCCATCTGTTCAAAAACCAGCTACCCATCTACCAATCCATTTGTCCAAACACCAACCCACCTATTCACCAGTCCATGTATCCAAACACCTATCTAAACACCTAAACACAATCCATCTGTCCAAACATCTAATCACAATCCATGTACCCAAACACCTAAACACAATCCATCTGTCCAAACACCAACACACCCATTCACCAGTCTACTGATCTAAACACCTAAACACAGTCCAATCCATCTATCCAAACACCTAAACACAATCATACACAAACCCACCCATTCAAACACCAGCCCACCCATTCGTCTATCCAAAAATCAGCTAACACATCCACCAATCCATCTATTCAAACACCAACCCACCCATCCACCAGTCAATCGATCTAAACACCTAAACACAATCCATCTGTCCAAACATCTAATCACAATCCATGTACCCAAACACTTAAACACAATCCATCTGTCCAAACACCAACCCATCCATCCACCAGTCCATCAATCTAAACACCTAAACACAATCCATCTCTCCAAACACCTAAACACAATCAAACACCAGCTAACACATCCACCAAGCCAGCTATCCAAACACCAACACACTTATCCATCAGTCCATCTGTCCAAACACCAACCTACAATCCATCTATTCAAACACCAGTCTGACCATCTCCTAATCGTTCTTTTCAAACACCCACAGACCCACCTCCAATTCATCTATTAAAATACCAATCCATGCATCCAGCCATCCATTAATCCAACCATCTAAGCATCTATTTCTTTATCTATCTTTATCTTTCTTTTTTTTATCTCTGTCTTACTGTTCAATCATCTGTCTGCTGTTTCATTCATTTCTCTTGTTGTCATGGATCTCTTGCACTGGGTGTCACTATGAGAATGTGATTTTTTATTTTTTTTTAGTAGTCTGTGAAAGTTGCTTCCCTTCAGAAATGGGCCACAGCTAATGATGTATTAATGTGCAGCGGCAGACCGAGTCCAGAGGCAAGACACACAGTCAGAGTTAACAAAGCTTAGTCCGTGCAATGACACAGCAACACAGAGCAGCACAAATACTATATATTTTTTTGTAAGTATCTTTTGCTAAGCACTCTGAAATATTATTTGCCAAGTCCTTATTTAAGCTAATAAATTGATGGACTAAGCATAAAGCGACCTGTACCACAGACGAGCCACTTGAAGCTCCTGAAGTCGTCCAGTTGTATTTCACCCATTAAACACCACACACATGATTTCCATCTGTATTCCTTTCATACAACAGTGAATCAGATTATTGTAATGGACAATGGAAGCATAGAGAATGCACAAAGAACAGCACATAGACAAAACAGACTGGATCTGTTGCCATGGTTATGGAAGCTCCATGATGCATAGTAAAGCGTGCGTTTATAGTGTGATGAGGTGGGTCAGATGCCTTTTTGGGAGAAATATGCACAGGTTTGTGTTTACATTCTGCCGACTTCTGTAAGTGGCAGATTATGTTGCTCTGTTTACCAGCCAGCGAGTGCAGCGTGTACGAGACATATGGGCCGTTTACTGTTTATGTCCTGGCAAAGTCACAAATTTGCTACATTAAAATTACCTTCTTTTACACACAACCCTCCCTCTGTCCTGTTTATGCCTCTCTTTTTTTTTGAGCTCCTCCTTCTCAATCCTTTCGTGATCATAACCTCTAGATGACAAAATGACCATATTCATCATCCCCTCCCTCTTGCCACATTGCTCCCCTTCTCGCCCTCTCCATCCAGTTTTATTTGGCTTAAGAAACCCTCTGTTTACCATTATAGCACTGAGGAATTAAATTACTCTTGCTTTAAGAGCTTCTTGATATGCTGTGACTAGTAAGAATTTATATAGATGAAGTGGCTTTCCACAGAATGGTTGAACAGGAAGTGTCCCCAGATGAAGCTTCCAGAACACTTTGTACCGTGCTCATCGTCTTGCAATTTAATGATCCTGAGTCCATCTGAACTTAATTATGTTTACAGAGAAGTACGTTCTAGTGATGATCGATACAAGACCATCTCCTGGGTGTTGCCCTTTTTCATGCTTCCGCATCTCGACTGTCAGGAGGGTTTCTGTCTGAGTAGCTATGATTAAAATTTTATTTGTCCCATCAAAATAGATCCGAGAATGCATCGAAAGCAATAAGCAAATGGAAAAAGGAGTGCGAGATGAGTCAGAAGACTAGTATCGGTACTTCTTCAAACGCAGCAGTCGTTCGCACCTTAGCGATCTGTCAAGGTTACAAGGTTGATTTCAGTTCCACTAATGTGGACTCAAAAACAAATAGGACATACGGTGAATGAAACATAATATATCTGTGAGAATAAATGGCTTCCTTGTGTTTCAGGTAGACCCAAGGGACAAGGCCTCGTGCTGGCCCGAGAAAAGTGCCTGAGAGTAATAATGTAAAATCAGATAGTTACCCACACAAGCAAAGCTTGTTTCGCGTAGAGGCAATGCAATCAGACATTTCTTTTTCTTTTTTTTCTTTTTTTTTTCTTTTTTCTTTTTGGTAAAGACAAGAAAATTGGGTGCTATTAGTTTTAAGCGGGCGTCCATGCCCGCACACCCCCACCCCCACCCTAAAAAAAACCTTTTAAATTGGTAAATCACAGGACTGAATGACATGCCCCAGTGAGAGCACTTAACATGTGGCACACATTAGTAAAATTGTGAATGTAAGTATGTGTTTAACGCAGTGGTACAGCATCATGTCATACTTTCTGATCTATCTAAACACTCTGAAACATGTTTTCTGAAGGTATTTAATGTCTAAGGAAAGCGTCAGAGAAAAAGAAAGTGTGTATAAAATGAGTCATATAAAAAAAGGCAATAATTTTCTTTTGAACAGTTGATATTGAGATGTGTCTGCTACTTACAGTACAGTATGTTCTGTAAGTGCTCTAATCTGAGGTTCTGTTTGTTATTTGGAGATTTCTGAGATGAACTTCTCTTCCGCAGCAGAGGTAAGTTTTGGTCTTGCTTTCCTGCGAAAGTCTTCATGAGAGCCAGTTTCATCATGGTACTTGATGGGTTTTGTAAATACTGTTCAGAAAATGAGACAATACTGTTCTTGCAAGAGCTGTTCCAGAAAGGCTGACCTTCATGTCTTAAAATAACAACTGACTGTTGTTGTGGTTGTTGTTACTTAATTACCCAATTCCATGTGTGTTCTTTCATAGTTTTGAAATCTCCGATATTGTTCTAGAATGTAGAAAATACATTACTAAAGAAAAACAATTGATTCAGAAGGTGTGTTCAAATTTTTGACTGATACTGTATACAGCTGAAGTCAGAAAAGTCAGAAGTTTACATGCACCTTATCCAAATACTGTACATTTAACATGTAAACATCTCTTTATTTTAAGCATGTGAAATGTACATTTACTTTAGCTTTTATTTCTTTCATCATCTTCCAGGTGGATCAGAATTAAGACGTTACACTTAGTTACCTTTAAAGTATTACCTTGAAAGTGTGTAATTCAGGTCAAATGTTTCAGGTAGCTTTCTACAAGCTTCTAACAATAAGTTGCTAGAATTTTAGCTCATTCCTTCAGACAGATCAGGTTTGAAAACCTTCTTGCTCGACACATTCTTTTTCAGTTCTGCCCATTACATTTTCTGTTGGATTTTTGCCACAACTTGTGTTAGGGTCATTGTCCTTTTGGAGGACCCATTTGCGACCGAGCTTTAACTGATGTCTTTAGATGTTGCTTCTATATATCTACATAATCTTCCCTCCTCATGATGCCATGTATTTAGGGAAATGCCCCCACAACATGATGCTACCATCTCTGTGCTTCATAGTTTGGATGGTGTTCTTCAGCTTGTACTGTAGCCTCAACTTTCGTCCTCCAGACAGAACGATGGTCATTATGGCCAAACTGTGATCACACAAGATGACATTTCTTCTAAAACTAAGATCTTCCCGTGTGCTGGTGCAAACCATAGTCTGGCTTTTTTATGGTAGTATTGGAGCAGTGGCTTGTCCTTGCTGAGCAGCCTTTCAGGTTATGTCGATATTGGTTTTGTTTTATTGTGGATATACAGATACTTTTGCACCTGTTTTTCCGGTGTCTACATTGATTTGTACTTTTTGTACCAAAGTATGCGTCTCCTTCCTGAGCAGTTTGAAGGCTGTTTGTTCCCATGGTGTCCATGGGATACATATATCCTTTTAGAATAGTGTTTTATTGCTTATATATATATATATATATATATATAATGCTTATTAGAGCATCCAGAGATTTCTGTGAGGTAATCAGGAAGTCTCATAAACATTTTTCTTCTGCCTCATGCAAGAATGTTCATATTCAAAGCCTCTTATGAAATATTAATATACACTGATGGCATTTGAGCCAAGCCTTTTTTTTTTTTTTTTTAAAGTAGTCATAAACAGCCCTGTAAAATGCAGGAAGACAACACAAGCTCAGGTGGTAAATTATTAAAACCGTCACACCACAGCTAGTTAAGCAACTCCTTAGGGCTGTACAGTAGCAGTGCATTTCTTAAAAATGTGATTATCTTCAGGAAAATAACATAAGAAAAAAATGTATAAAAGTTGCATTATATTATTTCGTCATGATTTGTTCCCAACGTTGTTTCCAACGTACAAGCGTTCAAGTGTTGCGTGACTGCAAAACTGCAGAAACTGAATGAATAAGAGTAAAGTAAGAAAAATGTCTTTCCGTCCAGTTGTTGTGTCCAAGCCCGGTGGAAAGCATTTTATTTTTTAATGTCTCCGCATAAACAAAACCTGTTTGCCCGAGGCCCTTAGTGAATGAATAGTTAACGCTAAGGTCATGGCTGGGAGGTCTGACGTCCCTGAGGGGCGTTTACAGCGCACGAGAAGAAGGAGGAGGGATTGGCTGGTGGCTTTCATGTGATGAATTGGTATTGAATTTTTTTTGTAACACTGCCACAGGTTTTTAACCTGACCAAGATAAATGTTCCCAGCTCACAAAATGTAATAGAGTATTGCTAGCTAGTTATCACTAGCCGGCTAACATTGATACTGACGAATGTGAAGGACGAAGGCTTTATAGATATGTCCGTAGTCTTTATCCTTTTCTGATCCTCGACAAAACAGTCTGCAAGTCGTTGTTGAACGTTTCAGTTATGAGCTCTAGCGTTTTGGTTACATTCGAGCTAAAGATGATATTTGCCGTTACTGGCGAGTGTATTCATTTTGAAAAAGCAGGAGAGGAAAGATTTGTTTTTGAGAAAGTCAATAAGAAGTAGAGAAGAAAAGCACTTTGATTATTATCCCAGGTACTCAGGCTGGTCGTTTGTTCACCACTGCTCTGTGTGCTCAGCTTGAATGTGTAAATGGTGCTTCTAGACTCTAGACTCGCACTGAACATTTGTGATTGACTGCGCTTGGGTCGCATATCTTCATCACATCAATCATAAAAAGAATGAAATCATATTGTAAATGGATGACGTACGTTCGCCTTTGTTCCCTCTTTTCATTCGCCGTCTCACCAGAGCCTGAATTTGGACTTCCTCCAAGTGGCCATGTAAACTAACAACATGCAACCTGATTTGCTGCTCACTGACTTTAGGCTACTGGTTCGTTTGACTCGACTCGGTTAGTAGTTAAATGTCGGAAACCTCTGAGAGATTGAGCTGCAGTTAAAAGCAGAAATGAAAAACCATGGACACGAACACTGTCGTGTTGGGTTTGTTTTAGCAAAAGATTTTCTGATAACTGGCTGACTGTAGGTGATGTACATTTGCATCTTCATAACTGTTAAATGTAGAGTCAGTGTAATCGTTATGAATGTTGATTGATCTGAAGCAATACTATAAGAGTATAATAAAATAAGAGTAATACTTAAGATGAGGAAGTATTGATGTGACGTCACTTCCTGCACTCAGGATGGAGAAGCCCGTCCTGATTTTCTGTATGTGAATCCCAAGTTCTGACTTTTGCACTCGAATGCAGTGTACCCAAACAGTTCTAACTAAAAAGAGAAAGAGTAGTCGATTATATTAGACTGCTCTACGAGCGTTTTCACATTAGGAGCAATTGATTCAGGAACTCTCAATTGAACAATTGAACTCAGGAACGATTGCACCTCAATCCCCACCCCTCCCTATTCCCCAACATTCACATTGCTCCTTGGTCTCCGTTTCCGAGCATGCTTGTGTTATTCATACCCTCTGATACAGCAGGTAACAGTATGCATCTACTTGTTCTGTGAGCCGCCATTAAGCACAAGAGAAGAACAGAACAAGGAATTTAACTTTCGCGCTATGCCTGTTATTATTGACATTTCAGAAAAAGAAAAAATGCAGAGCATCACTCTTGCATGACTTCCTTCTGTATCAGCTATGGATTTGTCGGTCAGAGGATGAGGTTGGCGCGTGACCACCTTTTCCAGTGCGCTCAGGAACAGTTCCCAAGCGTGGAATGATTGTGTTCTCGCTGATCAAAATGAACCAGTCTTAGGGGTCAAGTGTTCTCGGAAACGATCCCGAGCCCTGACGTGAAAACGCTCCGGGTTTTAACACCATGTTGTAGAAATATTACTACTTGAATCTATTAAAACAGATGCTCATATCTCTGATGCCAACATGCACATGCAGTTATTTGTCATATTATGCATAATGAAAGTTTTTTGGGGAAGGGTTGTGCTATTGCAGATTTATCATAGAATTTTAAATGAAAAAGTCCATTACTCGTCGTGAATTAATTCACTATATCCTGATGTCTAGAAAGGTTAGCATGATGGGAAACATATGGCGACCACGTCTAAGGTATGCCTGACAATTTTAATATTTATCAAATGTTCTCAGCGCTAACTCTACTTCTATTTATTCACTTTTTTTTTTTTTTTTTGGTAGTAGAAAGTATATAGAGAGGATTTCCTTATGAAAAAATGACCAGAGAGAATATCTATATACATATATACAATATATGCTTGTGCCTTATAATGATCAGGATGGTAGGACTGTGTGTGTGTGTGTGTGTGTGTGTGTGTGTGTGTGTGTGTGTGTGTGTGTGTGTGTGTCTGTGTGTCTGTGTCTGTGTCTGTGTGTGTGTGTGTTTCTATGGCATGGCTCTTTTGCCAGCCCGGGCAGATGTTGTATTTCAAACAGTGTACTATTAGATCATGTCCGAGGCTCAGAGTGATGGATGCGCAGAAGCCATTTAAAAGAGCGGTGACGACGGGCAAAACAAACCACCGAGACGGAGTGGAGAATGCCGTTCTGTTTGAGCTGTGCCACACTTGACCTCGAGCACACAGGGGTCACTGACAGCAAGTGAAGCTTATATGACTCTCAGAATGGCGTTTTTTTTTTTCACTTCTTTCCCCTCTCCCCCTCCGGCTTGTCATTTTATTACCTCTTCGTTCGCACAGAAATAAAATGCTGAATGATGGAAACTCACGGATTGAAACCGAAGGCAGGAAGGTTTTATAGCCTGCAGCATTTTATGACACCCAAAGACAAACAGAATGGCTTTAATGCGCTAACAAGAAAAAAGGATAGAGGCGTTTGTGCATGCAACTTTCAATTCACGTTCCTCTGCTGATGCGGCACCTGGATTAACGACCGTTTGTTCGTTTGTTTGTTCATATTTTTTTCTTTTGTTGTAGTGTGCATTAATCTCTCTGTTTATCTTTCTGTATGGATATTTATCTATTTATCTTGTCTATTATTTTACACTAAATGTTCATATACATCTTTTTTTTTTTGCCTATTTTTCAAACTTAAATGATCAAGATCATCTAGCTAATTTTAATATTACACAAAGATATCTCTCATAAATGCACGATGCAGTTTTTAAATGATGATTTCATTTATCAGAGAAACAAAGCTGTCCAAACCTGCCAGGCCCTGTGTGAAAAAGTAATCGCCCCTAAACTTTAATAACTGGTTTTGCCTCCCTTGGTGGCAACAAGTGCAATTTAGAGTCGAATACGAACTGCTGGTTAATTCTGGTTAAATCTGGTTATCTGAATCATTTAAGTGTGATAAATATGCAAAAAATAATATAAACAACAGGGTAAATACTTTTTCGCAAAACAGAATATATTTATATTGTTTTTATTCTCATTTACGATGTTTATTTAATATTTTTTTATATGTTAAATCTTTCCCCCATTTTTGGACATTTTGGACACATTTTTGTTATTTATTTGTTTTTTAATTAATTTAATGTTTATCAATCTTTTTGTTTTTGTTTCTTTTCTCTCAATGGTCTTTGTTAAGATGATTTTTGGGATTATTTATTGATTGTTTCAAAGAATGAACAGACAGCATTTTTGTGCCAGACCACTTGGAGATAGATTTGTTAAAGGAACGCTAATGAAAAAAAAAAATATATATATATATATATATATATATATATATATATATATATATCTTTTTTTAATTGATTGCATTTTGATTTGATTGAGGATTCAAATAAGCTCTCAGAAGCCTGATGCAGCCTCTACAGATAAATTCTTGTGATAAGAACTTTAGAGTGTAAGTTTACACAGTCTGGTGTTAAAAGTTTACTATATAGTTTTTGTAATGATCCCTAATGAAGATGCCCCCCCCCCCCTTTCTCTCTCTTTATTTCTCTGTAAAAATTTTTTTAGATGTGAAGTGATAGAGCTGAATAGCCGACGGCACCCACGCCACCGGAGTAACGGATCTAACCGGGTGCCGTTATTACTTTCTAATCTCAAACAGTACTTCTGATGTGCTTTGTTTTAATCTCAATGTTCAAGCGGGTTCATTAGCTTCTTTTCTCTCAGAAGCCTGTGTTAATCTTATCTATTTCCTCTTAAAGTAACTGAATGATTAGTGTGCGTGCGTGCGTGCGTGTGTGTGTGCACACGCCTTCAGACTCCAGAATCCAATTCCTCCCTTCCCGTCATGAATAAGTTTGATTTCGTTTTACCCTGGTGTGTTTCCTCACTTATTTCTGTTTCCTTGTTTATCCAGCGTTTTTGCTCATCACCGTCTTCTCTGTCAGGGTCAAAGCCCCTCTCTGGAGCACATGCCGAGCGCCTGATATTTACACCGAGCACACCTGGAGCAATAATGCTAATCGTTAGCCTGTGATGCGTTTTGAGCTTGGCTGAGAAATCACGCCCGCTTCTGCTGGAGTCTCTCCACACAAACACACACACACACACACACACACACACACACACACACACACACACACACACACACACACACACACACACACACACACACACACACACACACACAGTGCAAAAACAAATCAATCACAACAAAGTACCTACTATTAGTAAGTGACATGTAGTTCATTCTGATTACGCCTCCCCATCCACTCCCCAAAACATACACACACACACACACATGCACACACACACACACACACACACACAAACACACTGATTGGGATTCAGTGAGGTTGTTTTTGTCATTGCTGGCTCCTCCTCGCAGTCTGATTGATCAGCATAGATTAATCGCCTGAAGCCGAGAGCGACTCACTTTAATTTGGTGATTTGCACTTTTCTTCTTGCCCCCTTCCATCGCCCCCCTCCCCTTTTTTTTTCCCTGAAAAAATTAATTAACTTTTGGCACCTGTGCTGCCATTTTGAAATCAGCCCGCTAAAACGCTAAACGTTACTTTCTGCCCAAATAAATGCTTAAGATAAATTGATGAAGCCATTAAAGAGTAAGCAGAATATTTTACACGGCTAAATTACATGTACTTAGCCAAGCTCCTTAATGAAACTTTAATGCGTCTGTCGACGGTAAATAGGTCTAAACAAAACTGCTCGATCAATAGCGTCAGATTTTCTCTGGGATAAACGCGGTGCTGCAGGGGGATACTGTGACAGAACGCCTTCAGGCAAGAATCTCCAGTGTTCAATCAGCTCTCGTGACTCTTGCAGAGGAGAAGGAAATACATGTTTGGGAGGGGGGGTCTGGGAAATCCCTGCAAGATTTCTTTCCTTTTTCCACCTTTTACTTATAAAAGTCAGCATGTACTGTAGCTTGTACTAAAACAATGCGGGGATGTTTGTATTTTGTCTCTCGTTTTTTAACCCGCTTTGTCTTTCTGGTGGTCTAAAAAAAAAAAAAAAAACCTTGCATGGTCTAAATCTCCCAGAAGTTTTTGGATAGCTTTATGGCATAGTGGAGCAGATTTTTTCTTTTTTCTTTAAGAAACAGTCATTATTTCCTAATTTCTCACTAATGCCTCCGTCACAGTCCAGCGAAGACCATGAATTTCACAAAAGATATCGACGAGTGCAGCGGGAACGGGGTCAAAATGGAAAAATGTGCGTTGATCAAGTTCTTACTACCTCCTAGGCACGTCCCTGTCGTGTTCTCAGTTTCGTCACCGATTTCTTATCAGAGCGCGTTATTACTCTGTCCGGTCGGGTTTTGCGTAACACTCTTACACGGCTCTTATCACGCTCTTACTACTTTGTCATTTGCCTTGATGACCTGCTGCATGAGCGTCACGAACGCGGTACGTACCGGAGAAATGTAATATGAACGTAATGTGGTCTTCTACAACGTGACATGGATGGTCATGGCAGAAGCCTGAAGCGGTCCATTGACAAAGCATCAACGCAGTGACATCTCAGTGGCGCAGATGTGCAATCCAATCTTGCACATCTGCGCCATGCTTATAGTACGCCAATAAAGTCCATAAGAGGATTTACAAGTTAACGACGTAACTGTCATGACTACATTTTTATTAAATTCTTCAGGCGTCAAAGAAGACAATACCATGTCCTAACCGTCCTTAAGTTCTTACTGCACGTTTTACATCCAATTCTTTAAGGATGTCCAGGTGTTGAGAACGTGGCTCACTGTGACGGAGGTTTAATCATTCGAGTAAAGAGACAATAGAGATACAGGTGTCAGGGGTAGCTCAGTGGTTAAGGCATTCGACTATGGTTTGGAAGGTCACAAGTCACAGGTTCATACCCCACAACCACTAAGTTACTACTGTTGGGCCCTTGAGCAAGGCCCTTAACCCTCATATGCTCAGAAGTATAATGAGATAAAATGTAAGTCGCTTTGGATAAAATCGTCTGCCAAATGCCTGATTGTAATTGATAGAAGTGGTTTTTGATCAGATTGACGAGATGATAACTGCGACATGATAACTCAAGTCCTTATATTCTCTTATGGTGTATGTGAAGGTTGGCGTGGCATCCTTCAGTGCAATTGGAATGAAACCTTTCGGTGAGACACCCTACATGTTGTAGACGACAATTTCAGTCCAGGAAAGACTTTAGTTTTTCAGAAATTGTATAAAATCTCAGCAGCTGATCATCTGATGGGTTTTCACAGGCTGCAACATGTGTATACACACAATCCCTGGGTGTGCCTTAAAAAAGAAACAAACACCAAGATAGTGTTTGGCTGGTGGTACTTAATCAGGTGTAAGGATCTATCCAATGACAAAAACTTAAAACCAATTTTGTAAGTCACTCTGAATAAGAGCATCTGCCAAATGCCTAAATGTATTTCAAAAACAAAAGAAAACACTCTTCTTGTGACGAGCAAACAATGAAAACGTCAGATCAGATCTCAGTCAGATCATCTTGCTCTTACCGCTGTATTGTGTAACTCTGCATTCGCAGACTTTCCGTGTAGCCGTGTAAATCCAATGCAAGTGCTGCTGATGTAATTATGAAAATGGGGAAACAAATTTGGAAGTAATATAGACATCTGAAACACCAGTCATCAGTCATTTGACAAGTTATTATTATTATTATTATTATTATTATTATGCACTGTATTATGTTTAAGATGTTGTAATATATTTGGAGGTTTTCTTAAGCTCTTTAAAATAAAACAAGAAGAAAAAATTATCCTAGCACAAACTGACGCTGACTAATGTAGCTTCGGATCTCCGTGTTTCGTCGGCTGCGCTCACCCGAGCCCCTGCAGGACCTGGCACACTGCTGCACTTCGGTAAGCATCATCTCATCATGTCATACCCAAAACATACCCAACAAGGACCGTAACTAGACTTTAATCAGTCTAAAACACTCTTTAGCCGGACACGCTCGCTCTCGCGCGCTGGGAAGATGCTGCAATTTAGCAAGCTAGTCCATTAGTGAGTGGCCCTCGATGCTGCATCAAACAATTTCTCACGTCGTGATGTAGTCAGAGCATCGCCTCAGGACCTCTAGTCTCTTCACGCTCATTTCAGAGGCCATGATAGCGCGACAGTGATTAATGGGTTTGCTAAAAACCGACGCGCTGATAATTCCATACTGTGGCTGTGGCTAATTATATGCTGTTTGTCGTTAATGTACAAAAATGATTTTTTTTTCCTGCTTTCTGTCTTTTTTTTTTTTTTAAACAAACTCGCTTTTTATCCTCATCATCATTGTGTGATTTATATAGATAATAATAATAATAATAATAATAATAGCACCAATGTTTAAAGCTGCATGTAGTGTATGTTCGGTACATACATTTTTAATTAATTATACACTCTGAACGACTAAATGAATGATTATATTTTTTAATTCATACGATTTCACAAAGAGCCCAGATGTGAAGCAATCACGAGACAGAAATTACCTCAGCATCTGTGCGCTAATCAAGAGCCTCTCCACTGCCTTATTAGACATAATTAGTTCTCTGTCAGCCTCCCACCAAATTGTGCCCCCACCCCACCCCACTCCCTCTTTTTTAAAAACTACTCCTTATGGTCCTAACCTTCCGCTTTTCAACTTGTCTATGTTTGTGTTTTTTTCCCTCAGCCGGACTTGTCACTCAGAACGTTCCCCCTTGGGAGTTCGGTGTAATTTGGTAATTTTGTCCGGACGACGATACAGTAATTATGTGGCATCAGCTGCAGAGCTGTCAGAGTGATGTCCGGCGCTCATCCATCACCTCGAAACGCATCAGAAATGCCTTTTTATTCATGCAGCCCCTCTGGATTAACACCGAAAGCTTGTTTTTACTGATGACGAGGAAATAACTGTTTTGTCGCTCGCTGATTTAAACTGAATGACAGATAGCGGAAGCCGATGTCTGAGGTTTCAGGATTTAGATTCGTGCTGGTTAGAGATGAGGGGCGGGGCTGACAGCCGGAACCAAGAATGCGCCGAGGTCACCGTGTAGACACTGTGTAGTGCAGCTGGGATTTAAAAAAAGCCTGTATCTGTGTTTGATTTCAGCCTAAAGTGGGCGTGGCCGGATCCTGCAAGTTTCTTTCTTGGCCTTTAGAAATATCACAAGGTCACTGTGCAACATACCTGCTGCAGAATCTGTCTTTCTGTCTGTCGTCGTCTTCTTTTTTTGGCAGACCCCCCCTCCCCCCCTTTGTATTGTCTTTCTCATTTTGCTTGTTTGATTCTTTCTCTGTGTGATTTTTGCTTCTTTTGACATTTCATTCTTTCGTACTACCGTTTCTTAATTGTTATTCATCTGACTTTTGTTTGTATTCTTTCTTTTTTTCTTTCTTTCCTTTCTTAGTTTTTATTTCACATTTTTTCTTTCCTTATTATTTCCTTCTGACTTAATTTTTTGTTTATTCCTTCCTTTTGTCCTTACTCTTTCTTTCTTTCTTTCTTTCTTTCTTTCTTTCTTTGTTGTTTACTTCTTCTCTTCTCTTACTGTTTTACTTCATTTTTCTTGACCCTTATTTCTTATTGTTTTTTTTTTTTTATTATTATTATTATTAATAATTATTATTATTATTTTTATTTATTGTTTCTCTGACTTTATTTTGTTTTCTTTTTTCTTACTGTTTTCTTCCTTTTTATTGTTCTTTTGACCTTCTGTTTTGTTTTCTTTCTTTATGTTTTTTCCTCACTTTTTGTTTTGACCTTTTTTTTTTACTCTTACTGCTTTTTCCCAACTTTTTGTCCATCTGAATTTAGTTTTTTTTTATTATTTTCTATTATTCTTACTGTTTTCTCCCTTTCTTATTGTCTTTCTGACTTTCTTTTGTTCTTTCTTTTTTGTTTACTTCATTAGTTATTTTTTTCTGTTGCAACGAATTATGTGACATATAACCCATTAATATAACAATGGTTTTATGAGATAAGATGAATGTAGTTCATTATCAGATCCCCATCGATTTTAAGTAAACGCCTAAAGGTTTTTACATTTTGTACCTACTGCAGATTACATTTACATGAGCTTACATAGATGTTTAGTTGTGATCATTTCTTAAATAGAAATTTCTCTGTATTGATTGCTATATATTAAGACAAAACCACAAGCTGCTCGGTTCCTTTCTACAAAGCAGCAGTGTAATAAATTTGTGTTTTTGTATAGTTTTGTCACGCAGATGAAATCCTGAACATAATGGAAAATTCTTTTTGTAATCAAGTTAGACTTGTAAGAAACAAGAAGGCGCAATGCATGCGCTCACCCTAAGCCAAAAGCAATGCAAGCTAATGCAGTTAATGATTAGAAAACAGATGGGTGCACTGGAAACCTCCAAGCTGACTAATGAGTAAGTATTAAAGCTGTTCAAAGTGTTCACGTATTACTTTGAAGTTGTTTCCAAATCAGCAAAAAAGTGGGGACAAACCTGAGAATCCTAATGTGCTGTGAAAATATATTGCATTTGTTTGCTTCCTGATCAAATTTGAGCAGCACTCATTATGATGTGGAACTTTTTCAGAGTGTCATTTTCTACATAATAATGTCTGAAAGCAGACTTCAGAAATAGTATTTTTTTTTCCCCCAAGGCCTTGATGTTCTTTTTGCTACATTTCAATTGTTACAGCAGTTTTGTGAGTTTAAAATTTCAATACTTGATGCATTTAGTCAATGTTTTAATTTTTTTGCACCTGAAATGTTTTTTGTTTTTTTTGCAACAGTACATTTTAGATTTATTTATTATTATTCTTTCTTTTTAAAGGCTGGAGGTTTAAGAAAATGCTCAACACTGCAGTAAATCATTATAAAGGGCAATTAATAATTTCTTTTCTATAGCTTAAGCTGTCATTGTGCTGGAGAGTGATTACAGATTGAGTGCTGTACAGGAAGAGAAGAGAATGATTAGGACCTCTAGGCTGTTTTTACAAGCAGAAATGTCGCAGTCAGTACTTAAACAAACCCGGCCCCGTCATGGTCCCATGGTGCCTCTATCGCCTTTCCTATGTTGTGGCTGTAGACCTCCTGTGCCCCCTTGAAATGGCATTAACCTGCTAATAAAAGTATGTGGCTGTCCATAAAGCCTAATGGCTAAGCCAGGGGACACACTACAGCCTCGTGTAGGTTTAGTCAGCACTTGAACCTTGGTGAAAATACAGTGCTTATAGTTTCACTGTTTTCTGCAGAGATTCTACGAATATTGTTTAAAAGAATGTAAGATTACAAATGACTTAGGAGCGTTAGCTTTAGTTTTTAATGATCTCTTTTGCCTTTGAGTATATCTGGCATTCTGAGTACAGCGTGGCTTTGGTAAAGCAATGAACACAAATCTCTAATTAAGTTCTAAAACAATATTTCAACTTATGAATGTTTTTCTTTCTTTCTTTTTAGTTTTTTTTTCATGCAATTTGTTCTTACTTAGTGTTTTGACTTTTGTTTTTTTTCTTTTTTTTCTTTTTCCTTTCTTTCTTTGCATGTGCTTTTGTCTTACTTTCTTGCATATTCTCTTTTCTTTCTTTCTTTCTTTCTTTCTTATTATTTAGACCTTTCTGTCTTACTGTTTTTTTCTTTCTTACTTTTTGTCTGACTTTTCTGTTTGATTCCTTTCTTTCTTTTTGCTTATTTTTTTCTGTCTTGCAATTGTCATTGTGACTTTATTTTGTCTTTTTGTTTGCTTCTTTTACTCCTTTCTTTCTTTCTTTCTTTCTTTGCAGTTAACTATTAATAAATTGCAGATAACAATGAAAAAATCTATTTTTAGAATCTGATATAATGCTTTCGCCATTAGATACACTATATAACTATTCAGAGCTAAAACTAAAATTACAACAGAAATAAAATTTCATTAGATTTAAAGATAGACACTAAAGGCTAAGATAAAATTTTCACAAACGAAAGCATATAAGAGAGTTTTCTGATAATGTTTTGATAATTTATTCGTTAAATGCGTTATGAACAAGACTTATAATATTTGTTGTTAAGAGTCTATGAGGCATAATAAAGACAGTCATAAAGTGCGATGCATTTTCCTGAATGATTCAAACTCTGTTTAAGATACTTGCTTAGGTTTTCTAACATGTCACACAATTTAACCACGCCCACTATAGTAGTATATTGTATACGGAATGGCATGAATACATTATCTTGGCTTGTTGAGATGATTTATTTAATTAGCACAAACTTGACATTACTTCTAGCTCTATTTATTTTTCTAATAAGCATGTTTATTAGCCATTACACACAATAATAACTAATAATGTCTATACATGGATAAGTGGTGCTGCAGTGATGTACAATATCGATCGTGGAAACTAATTAGTGGTAAATTATTGTGTGTTTTTTTTGTTGTTGTTGGTTTTTTTTACATCTGCATTAAAGCGTAAGTGATTACACGGAAAGCAGCGCTAACACTCAGACTGCATTTGCAACCTAATTACTGACATCCTGCTGTGGCAGTAGATTGAGAGCTTAGACAGACCATTTATACATCCACACCATTAATATCCAGCCATTCCAGCTGATAAACGGCCATCTTCAGTCTGAGAATGTTCCATCGATTGGAGAGAATGTCAGCAGTTATGAGTTATCTGTTGATAATTTCCTCAAATGACCGTCAGCCGGGTTAACGGCTGCTGCTTCTTAGAAGGAGGAAAAGGGAGGGAGGTAGGGTTGTGGAAAAAAAAAAAAAAAAGGAAACTCATTCCAGACATTTTTAGGACTCCCGTGCTAATGAATTTAACTTGGCAGTGAGGAGCAGAAAGGGAGATGGCCATGAAAGCTTTTACGGCCATCACCGTGAGCTGTTTTTTTGGGATGGAGAGCGATGTTCTCAATGGCTCCTGAGGGACTTGGTGTGGATTTATCATCCCACCGTTCCTGCCTTTAATCTCTTAAGAGCCAGATAAAAAAAAAAAAAAAAACAATACAAAAAATTATTTTTGAGAACATTCCCATCTAATTTCCTTTGTATGTTGGATGTCTGATGGGAAGATCATAATGATGGAATACCAAGATGTTGGACTATTGATGGGAAGATCGCTGTTTAAAACCCCATCACCACCAAATTGGGCTCTAAGGGTTAAGATCATTAACCCGTAACTACTCAGATGTATGCTGTCTTCACCCATAAGTGATTGTTTTGTGTACAATCAACATTGTAACTGTAATTAAATGACAATTAAAAAGTTTTGGAAATGGCCGTGGTATAAGAGGAATAAAACACACTTGGGTAGTAAAGTCATCACCCCAATTACAACATGCCACCAATGTGCTTTTTTTTTTCTTTTCCATTGGCTATTTAGTTTGCATTATCTATGGTCTATTAAAGTTAAGCAATAATGTTACCCTAATGCAAAGACTCAGTTCTCTAAGAAATGTCCATTTGAAATGGCTGACAAAAGTGAAGACAGAGTAAATGTCTCCTTCACTGTGAGGTCTTCGGGATCTGATTCTTTCTGCTGCAGATGCCATCGATCCAGCTGGTATTGTTTTTTCAATTGTCTCAATTATGATGGCACTTGTGTTTGTCAGCTCGGTGGCATCCTCGCCTACATAATTCATGCTTGACACCTTGGACTCGGTTCAGCCTGGGAGAAAATGAGAGGAATGTCGATACAGAAAGAAGGGGATTGAATTCTGCACGGCTTTGAAAAAAAAAAAAAAAAAAAGGGCGGCGGACGAGACGCCGTGAGGAGTGAATGAGATTGTGTGAAATGCTCATCATACTGTATGCTCCACTCTCCCACTCTCTCTTTCTTTTTTTTTCTTTTTTTTTTTTTTTAAGAGGACACATGATGATGATGATGATGAAGCATCTTCTTACTCTCTAATCACACAGGGAAGACTAAAGCGCCAACTATTTACTCTCATTCCTGCTTAGTGTGTGCAATTTGATCACTGATTAGGTGATTATGCTGACCTAAAAGTCATCCTGAGATAATATTCCACCTGCTTATTACAGCATGCACAGCGTCGGCAGCGTCGTGAATACTTAACCGATGTTTGATTTGTAAAACGTCGAATTTCCTTCAAGGCCTTCAAGTTTAGGCATTTAGCACACGCTCTTATCCAAGGAGCATGTCGAGTGCGAGTGCTAACCCCAGCATCCTGCCTTCTCATGCACCGTGGTACTCGCATAGGTGTCACCGATGCACGTGTTTACAGGTAACCTGATCTCCAGGGCGATCGGCACCTCCAGACCTCCCGGTCAATAGTGGTGCATTAATAATGACCAGCATTAGCCTGAGAACAGCTTTACCAACACTGCGAGGTTAACCTCAGCACCACAGCATGTAGATTCAGCTACAGAGAACAGATGGACAGGAGGAAAACTGGAGAGGGGGAGAAAACCGGTGCCAAAGGTGTTTATGAGTAAACGCTAGTCAAAGACGCAAACTGAAACGAATCGCTTAAGGAGGATTGTTTTGCACCAAAGACCAAGGAGGAAAGACCGGGTTGCCAAAACTGGAGACCAGACCAGATACATTCTGCTCAAAATAAATGGAGAAACAAGCCAGACTGTAACAATAGCAAAAAAAAAAAAAAAAAAACCTTGAGAAGCATAAACAACGATTTAAAGAGGAGCTATTACAGGATGTTAAACCAATTTTTTATTCATTTTTAGACATTCCGTGAGACATTCTCTCCAAGGTGTGTGTACGAATAAAATATTTTTGAAAGCTCTAACAAGCCAATTAGATTTCCCCCTATTGTGACCTCATATAAGAAGATCCCCTCCCCCGGTTTGTTGCTCAGCTCGGCAGCTCCCTGAAGGGACGTGGCTCATCTGCGTAGACACTGAAAAGGCAACTTTGGAGAAGGAGAGAAATAACGCGAATTTAAGGCGCACAAAATGCATTATCTGACGGGTTTTTAAGCACGGGGCGTTAAGACACATTTTCAAGGAGCTCCGAGACGCAAAATAAAAAGTCAAGAATCCTGCATCTGTATAGTCCAGATGGTCAACTGCTTGTGAAGGAGCTACGAGTGAACACTTGAAGAAGAAATGAATCACAGCGCAGAGAAGGGGGAATTTGCCGAAGAGGAGCTCTTGTTCTCTGAATACACACCTGATGGATGTTCCAGAGGTGTGAATCTGTAAACCAGCAGCCTTGACCATTGGGCAGAAAATGAAAAAAATGATATATGTCAGGCAGCCTTTGGAAAAACATTCACGCTGAGAATTTTAGACATTTTCTCTTGTATGCAGTTCTTTAAAAAGTATATAAATGTTACTCTTTCCTGAACTGAAAATGGCTATTTTTTATTTTCCGCTTGTACATAAATTCTAGCATCATGGGCAGCTTGACAGTTATCTGATTATAATCCACTGCACTTGATCAAAGAGCGATATTTCTTCAGTGTACAGCTAGCATTTTTTTAGACATCTGTATGCAGACTGGCTAGATTTTTTCCCCCCGTTTTTTTCTTTCTTCTACAACTATGACGTTTTTAAACCGGCTCCTTTCATAACATGATCCTTACAGGCAGCTCGCCAAGGTAAGGTTAAAAGGTGAATAGAAACATTTCCATGTCATTCCAGTCAAATATATTTATTTTATTTTAAAGTGGAGGTGTCAGAGTATATTACAGGCGGACCAGCCTATAATATGCCTGACTAGCTTTAAGCTCTAAGTGTGTGTGTGTGTGTGTGTGTTTGGGTGCAGTTTTATATATTTTCAGATTAAATCCATATAGTGTTAGGGTAAATAGGTTGTGCTTTCATACTACAGCATGCATTTCTTGCTTCCCAGGCATGAAAAAAAAACACAAAAAAAAACAACTAAAAGTCAAGTGACCATGAAACCGAATAAAGAAATGACACAACTTGTGTTTTTTACAACCATTGAGGTTGTATGAGAGAGTAAGAGATTTAGGTAGATGGGAAAAAGAAGTGGGGAAAGAACAGAAGCGAGAGAGAGAGAGGAGAGTGAGGTTGGATGTTCATTAAGGCCAGAGAAGATGAAAGGCAGAAGAGGTCATGTTCCTGACGCGTTGCTGTGGTGGATGAGCTGAACGAACGCAGCATCTGTAAAGCGCTTCATTACCGAGAGATGCTACCATCACCTCATTGTTTACTGAGCAGAGAGAGAGAGGCGCAACTTATGATCAAAAGGAGGTGAATGTGTGTGTGTGTGTGTGTGTGTGTGTGTGTGGGTGTGTGTGTGTGTGTGTGTGTGGAGGAAGCCTGTTTTCAGCAGGTCATGATGGTCCCTAATGATGTGCAAAGATGGAAGCTAGGTAGATGTTGCAGAACAACACACACACACCATCTGTGAGCTACCTGTTAGAGGCCATGTGAGCCATGCTCATAGTGCACATCTTTGTATTAGACATCCAACTAGACAAAAAAAAAAAAAATACGGAAATTATTCCGCAGCTATATTTATTTTGTTTTCCTGTCCAGAGAATGAAAAATGGCATGTTTTCAGACTAAGACCCGGAGCAAAGTGTTGCAGAAAGGTTTCTGCTCCCATCCCAGGGGTTCAGACGTACTTCATCTGACCACTTCGCTCTATGCCCTCGAGCGAGGCCCTTAACCCCAAGCATTTGGCCTTGAAAAGGGCACAGGCTTCTGTTCGGCTTCTGCCTGCGTAAACAAAAGGCCAAGCGAGTCAGAGTCACGTCGTCAAACGCTTCGGGACGTTCGGTACCCTGGCCGAACGCTCGGCTCGTCCTTTTGCTGCGCGCTTACTAATGGGGTGTGGACGGAATAGGGTGGAGAGGGAGCGTGAAGGCAGGCGCGCTCAGGGGAACGGTCCATAGAGAGAACTAAATGCCGGCACTGTGCTAGATAAATGGCTTCCGGCAGAGGAAAGCACATCAACCCTTCCAAAACGCACGTCGCCGATCTGTCATCAGAACTTTCTGGCCGTGGAGAATGTAATTTTTAATGTGCTCTCCAGCATGTCATCTGACAATGGACAGAGAGAGAGAGACAGAGAGAGGGGGGGTGAGTGAGTGAGTGAGTGAGTGAGTGAGTGAGTGAACCCCAAGGACTCAGGCTTTTAAAAGATATGAATAAACCTATATGGCTTTTTTTATTTTTGTATTTTTTGCCGTTTGACATTCTATGACATTTCACAAAAATAGCTTGTTATGCCAGCAAATTGATTTGATCCTTTCTTGTTTTGTATTTAGACTCCAGGATGTCAGTCAGTCAGTCAGTCAGTCAGAAGACACCCACGCTTTAAACGAGGCTGGACTTTTTAATGCTTTTGTATCTTCCTTTTATACAAGTGTTGGGGCAGAAGAGAACTCAAAGGTCTATCACATGTTTATAGGCTTATAGGCTATTGGATACCATTAATTAATTTTCAATTTAATATCGAAATATGCATTTGAGCATCAACAGTCCTTTGCACTGATACTGCATGTGACTGAATGTCAAAATAGGAAAGGTAGTTAAATATTTGACTACACAGGTTACTCAGAGCTTACCCCTGTGTGTGTGTGTGTGTGTTAATTAGAAATAGGAGAAATTGATCATTATTTGATTTGTGTGTGTAGTGATGCATGTATAGCCAAGATCCATAATTCTTTTCAATTATGTATTTCTATTTTCTATATGTTTTCCTTTGAGTTGGTAAAATGTTGCTAGTTGTGTGGTAGTACAGCTATAAAATTAGTCTAAACTATTTGCACATTTTCAGGCAGGACAGGATGGACGCAGTGCGTTAGAGCAAATTATTTGCTAACAAAATCTAAAAAAAAAAAACATATGAATGCCCCATTTTAAGAATTTTCTTAAAGTATTGAAATTTTACAAGAAATTTGTCCAGTTGAAAGCCAATTGAATGAGTTTACATCATTTTTGTGTGGGTTTTTGCATTTTGTGAAAGGAATGTTATCAAAGACAAGAAGGTAGCAAGAAGAGACGGAAGCCACTTTCAGTTTAGTTTTTTAAAGCAGCTGGTGCTAAGAGGAATAATAAATTAAGGTTAAGTGAGGTTAAATGTCTGTTTATTTCATATTTTACTTCATTTGCATGTTCTTTCTAAATGATTTGATTGTTTTTATATGCAAAGAAAATTATTATAATGTTGAAAATTGGTAATATCTGTAATATTTTTGGGTGGCTGGAACAGATTATCTAATTTACAATATTTCTTAAGGGAAATTGCATTTCGCAATACCAAAATTTCGCCTTAAGAACTCGCCATCAGAACTAATTAATGCGTATGCCGAGGTACCGCTGTATTTTTAAAATCATGATGATATCATAATCACAAGACAAACTGAATCGGCACATGGGTATCATGATACTATCGTATCGGCTGGTCCCTGGTGATTCCTATTCTTAGTGTTAATGCTCTGGATGAAAAATCCCTCAGACGATGATTTTTTTTTTAAACACGTTAAAGTTGCTTCATTTCACTCCTCCTTCAAATGTACAGTTTCAGTGCCTATATAAGTGAGCTACAGCTGAGCCACGCCCTCTCCAGAGAACAGCAGAGCAACAGTAATGGTAAAAATCTAAGCTGCCTTGCCTTGACAACACAAAAATGTACAAAGAACTAGAAGGAAGTGTTTTTTCCCACTTCATGTCTTTTTTTCGTACACGCACTGCTGAGATCTGAATATCTAAAAATGACTAAAAAGTGAATTTTGCATAATAATTCCACTTTAATACTACTGTTGTTGGCAATCCAATTTAAAAAAAAAAAAAGTTTGCTTGTGCTGTTTACATTTGGCTCGGCATTTAAGCTCACATTTATTCTGCTCCTTTGCTCTTTCTCATTTCCTTTCTCTCGTTCTGTCTATATTTCTCATTGATATTCAGACTCATGCTCTCTCGGTGAGGAAAAAAAAAATGGAAGTCCTGATTCTGTATCAGCCGCCATGCATGCTTCTCTTTCTGTTTAAGCTTTATCATACTGTAGCAGATCACAAATGGTGGCATTAACAGATGCTAGAGTCTCGATGGATCTTACAATGGTGCGCAATCACACGCGCTCTAATTTAGTAAGAACGAGCGTTAATGGTTTGCTCAGGTAAAAATGAGATGCGTAGCGGGTGCAAATAGCTGCCGCGTTGCGGGGATCGAATATGAAACCATCTCGCTACTGAGACCATCGGACTGCGATAATGTTAATTGATCTTTTACAAAACAAAAAAAAAATGAAGGTGTAATTCCAATGAGCTTTCTCATTGTTAATACTTGGTATCATTTTATTTCTCTCCAGACATTAATTTTCACACACAATCGACGATCCCAAAGTGACTTTCAGGCTTAGCGGGTGCAAAATTAATCAACTCGCATCGACTCCACCTTGCATTTTGCACCTTTATGAAGGAATGCCCCGCACGGCACACTCATTAAGTCAAATATGCAAACGGGACATAATGTGAAAGATGCACATTATTTCAAAAGCCTGTTTGAGAATTCGTTTTTTTTTTTTTTTTTACATCATTATCAAGTTCTCGCATGTTTTCACACTCTGAGACTCGATCTGTTCAGCTTTACATTCTTATGCAGCTCGACTAACCGTTATGCTCGTCCTGCTGTCTCGTATAGTCGGTAGTGTGCTGTGAATATATTAGGACTATCCTGTACTTACATTATACCGCGCTTGTTCAAAATTACATCGACCTTGTCATACTTGCGGCCTTAAATTTTGCCCCAGAGTCATCCTGAAGGCTGCCTCGTGTGTCCCAGTTTAGAAACAATTGGCTTGACTTCAAAACATGGCCGTGGGTCTCATAAGCACAGGAAGCTAATAATCAGAATATTCAGTACAAGCATTTCAGTGCAAGACTTCTGTTTGTGTGTGTGTGTGTGTGTGTGTGTATGTGTTGGTACGAGAGAAGCAGCTACATGCTGAGCTCCAGGCTGCGTCTCATGACCAGGATTCGAACACGCAGTACAAATGAACAGGTTATAAATGGGCGGGTGAGTAAATCAATACTGCATGGTTTACCCGTGTAATCCTTCATTGGAATCATTTATTTTTCTAGCAGCAGTGACAGAGTATTAGAAAGATGTGCAAACGCGCTAAAGGACATTTCGGCACAGGGGACATAATTTACTAATTCTGTCCTTCTCTTAATTAACTTTGCACATCACTGAAGGTTCATTATGTGCACGTATGTTTTTTTTTTTTTTTTTTTTTTTTTCCTCCTTTGTTATTTTCTGAGGAAAGTGTGCATTCTGCATTCTGTCTGAGACTACAGTACATGAATCGGTAGAGCTTATAATTTTAAACCTGGTGTTGGTATTGAATGATAAATGCTCTAAAAATATTCTCACTGGATCAACGCTAGTTAAAAATACTAATTATAATAATAATAATAATAATAATAATAAAGAAAGGAAACAGACGATCAAACCAAATGTCCGAGAAAGATTTTTAAATAAAATCAATAAAATGTTATTGTTTTAAAAAAAAAGAAAAGTACAGCTAGACACTTATAGATGGAAAACCATTTCGATCAATATTTCCAAAATGTCACTTGAGTTAACATTTATGTCATACGCCGCGTCTAAACATGAAACCATTACACCATAACAACTCCCATATTGTCTATCCATCTTCCCTTTTATTCATCCACTAGTAACACATATGGTAAGAATCGACTGAAGCTCTTTCATAGCTTCCACCTGCTTCTGTGTCCTTCTCTTCAGAAAGCAAACCAGGTCCCTGTCTGCGCTGCTTTTTTCCCCCTCACAATCCCTTCATGTACAGTAGTGTTTTGGAGAACGCATTATATTTAAGACCTGTGATCAGGAACTTTTGGTCTGAACAAAAATGATGGTCTGTTTCTGCTAGGACACTCCAGGAGTTTCTCCAGTGCTGTGTCCGGAGGTGATGCTACAGCATTAGGTACCTACTGTACACCGTACCTACATTTGTGCATGAACCAATACCAGTATCAATTCCATGCATATATACAGGTTTGAGGGGTGTTCAAGTCAATCCGTGACTGTTGATCGTGCAGAATAACAGAACACCGTTATGAGAGTAAACCCTGCGTCAATGATTCATTTATCCCAGAGTTTCACCAGTGCTTGGACACCATCAAGGTAGAAAGTTTTCTCATGATCGGTCCACCTGCTTCACATCTGAAATGCTGGCCTACCGGGAACTCCTTTAATGGCCCAAAAGTGTGGAAATTACTTGAATCGAGGTCAGGACTGTACGAGGAATGTGACAATAACTACTTGGCAAGATCCTGTAATGTGCAACTGGTGTTTGTGAATGATTGTATCAGCCGGTTAATAATAATGAAAATTATCAGCCAGCTTCGAGTCACCTTGGCTGAGATTGTCGTTCATGGACGTACGGCCTTCTTCAAAACTTTTTACTGCAGCTAGTCACGTCCTGGTTTGATTCGAACGCCTCTAATAATTGTACTCGTGAGTGAGCACTGAGACAGTCGCTCACCAGGGCTTACACTTGGCTCACAGCATCTCCAAAATGCTATAGGTTGCATCACAGAAAAATGTGTAGAGTTATATACAGTACAGACCAAAAGTTTGGACACACCTTCTCATTCAAAGAGTTTTCTTTATTGTGTTCTTTAGCCCAAACGCGTCTCTTCTGCTTGTTGCCTGTCCTTAGCAGTGGTTTCCTAGCAGATATTCTACCATAAAGTCCTGATTCACACAGTCTCCTCTTAACAGTTGTTCTAGAGATGTGTCTGCTGCTAGAACTCTGTGTGACATTGACCTGCTCTCTGATCTGAGCTGCTGTTAACCTGCGATTTCTGAGGCTGGTGACTCGGATGAACTTATCCTCCGAAGCAGAGGTGACTCTCGGTCTTCCTTTCCTGGAGCGGTCCGCATGTGAGCCAGTTACTTTGTAGCGCTTGATGGTTTTTGTGACTGCACTTGGGGACACTTTCAAAGTTTTCCCAATTTTTCGGACTGACTGCTCTTCATTTCTTAAAGTAATGATGGCCACTCGTTTTTTTTCTTTACTTAGCTGCTTTTTTCTTGCCATAATACAAATTCAACCTCTTTGAATGAGAAGGTGTGTCCAAACTTTTGGTCTGTACTGTATGCACACACACACACATATATATATATATATATATATATATATATATATATATATATATATATATATATATTAGTATTAGTGTATACAAGAGAAAAATCAGCCTGCACTACTACTTTATACTTAACTGTAACTTTACCGCTATGTGTAGAAACTCACTTGTTTGAGCTTCCATGTCCACATTGAAGTGGATCTCCTTTGAGAATGAACATATTGGTACAACATATATTAAAAAAAAAAAAAAAAAAAAGATTCCCAAATGAGCATCTGCTTCACATGACTTACCTCCGGCTCCTCTACTATGTGACACTCAAGCTGAGACTGGAGTATCGCTTAAGGTTCCTCACGCTGGGTTGAGGAGCCAGATGCTGCTGAACGCCGTGTTCTCTTCGTGCTCTGTTCAAACTGATGAGGAAGAGTGGTTGTCTAAATTGTGCCCTGTGAGGGATCTGCGAATATGCAGAACGCACACAGCTGTTTGTCAGCTCCGAAGGCCGGCCTGCCACTAAGCACTGGGTGGCTGATGGAATTTCTTTGGCATCGTTTTTTTTTTTTTTTTTTGGTTATGTAAGCTCGTTCTATAAGGAGTGTGGATGCTGCTTGGCTGTGCTCCAATGATGTGTGTTGAGAGTACAGCTGTGTGGTGACAGGTTTGGGCCAAAACATGAAGGCTGAATGCAGTCACAGCTCCGCCTAGTCTGTTGACTGTTAATTAGCTGAAATATTGAGGAAGCGGCACAGGATTCTGTTGCACTACGTTGCATCGCGTAGGATTTTAGTAACCCTGTGTAATTCGTGGATTAGTAAAGCTATTCGTTTTGACATGAACTTTCTACTTTTGATACGACAAAGCTTGGGTGCGGTTGATCAGAACAGTGATCATACTGAGATGCAACAAAAATAAAATAAAAAATTGAAGCTTGGGCGAGAGGAAAAAAAAAAAGAAAGAGAGAGAGATTAAACTGCACGACCTGAGCCGCAGTGCACTCTGGGTGTTTAGAACGAAAAAAAAAAAAAAAGTTCTGCCTTTAGCACAAGTTTCGTGTTGTCCCTGTTTACTTTTTCGTCATCAGCGTATTCATGAGCTTTTAAACTTTTCCAAACTTTCCACTCCAACAGTTTTTTTTTTACATTTTTAATTACGTACAATGTGAACGCAAACTCAATCTAATATATAAAAATATCCCAATATATAAACCAAATGCTCTCTGATTATTAATGCTAATAGGTGAAAGTGTCCTTAGAGACTCCTAGCGAGGTGTTCATTATCATTCGTTTGTAGTTATTACGCAAAGAATAATAGATACAGTAATGTTTTTTTAAATATGTTCTGCCCTGCGCACGTCTCAATTTGAATACATTTGAATTTTTATGCGCCGCTGCACACTATGCATGTTCTGCCCCGTTGTGAATTGTATTGAATTAACTTTATTTGCTCCGTTTTTGTCTCTCTCTGTCTCACCTTTTTATTGCGAATCAAGGAAGCCTGCACGCTCCATTATTATTATTATTTTTTTTTTTTTTCATGCGTCATGTTAGGAGCAAATTATTCGCACGTGCCAAAGATTCTGTTCCTCCGGCGTTAAACGTTAGCTAAATACCTGCCATAATGGTCTTTTCCCGGCTCATTAGAAGAGCGGCTCATGTCTTGGTGAAAAGTCAGCGGTTTTCAGGGCTGTGGCCACGCAGCTGTCCTAGCCTGGGTGCCATCCCTCTAGGGCTGAGACAATGTGAGTGAGTCAGGGAAATAATGAATGCTTTCACACTTTACCTTGAAAACTCACTGAACAGCCTTCGCACCAATTAAGGGCTTGTTTTTCACTGGAGTGGCCATTATCAAACCTGACCTTCCAATTATTTTTCTGAATTCTCTTCCCCTTGCGTCACCTCGCCGTGGCCCCAGCCAAGGAGGCAGGGAAAAAAGATGGCCCTGGAATGGGTAATGGGGTTCCGAAGATGAATATCACATCCGTAAGCCTGGAGACGCGTCCCCTATCCACAAGCCATCTCTGTTTTTGTCGCGTCTCCTTGTATCCTTCTCACCTCTTTCTCTCCTTCCCTTTCTTCGCTCACGCTTTAATGATCCGTCTCTCCACGGACATGTCTTTTTTTCGCTGTCTCATCGTCCGTTTTCCGGCGTTGACGCTTCATGCCCAGTATTTCTCCTTTTTTTTTTTTTTTTTTCCTTTTTTCAGTCTTAAAGTTTCTCTGCCGGTCGTCTTGAAACCTAGATTAGTAGTGACATGAAGAGGAGAAGTGGGGAAGAGCCTTCTGTTTTTAACATTACAAGGCTGTAGCATGCCAACTACTTCCCTGTCCACTCTAGCAGAATGTCTGGACTGATCAAAGCTGACAGGAAGGCTCAAATAAGCACTCTTGGCAACCGTGCTGAGCAGAAAAGCATCGCACAAGATCACTAAGATAACATTTTTTCCCCCCTCCTTATTCTGATGTTTGGTGTGAACCTCGACTGAGACTTTCAACCTCATCCTGCATGTTTTCATGCATTCCGCTAATTTTACACGATCGGTTGTCTGGATCACTGCACGAATGATATTGATACGTGTAAACCCGATGTAATGTTCGCATTTTCAAGGTTGAGGGCAACATTACGAGACATCCGGTTTATGTCACTCTATAGCTGGAGTGTCTGGAACAATAAAGGGAGATTTTTCCGATTTAATTTCACTTCATTAGTCTGACTGTAACTCAGAACGGCTCCGTTTTCCCATTAGCAGTTGTCCCTGTCTTATCCTGTGAAAAAAGAAATTGTCCAAGCGTCAGGCATTGAAATAAATCTGGTATAACTCTGAATGAAGTCATTAAACCTAATATGATTAAAAAAAAAACCCACAATGAAAGACTTGAACAGGAGCCAAAGTGCTAGAGCAGAAAGCTGAATTTTATAGCTGACCCCCTGATCATTAGTGGTGACACTGCCAAATACATGTCACCTCTATGCGGACAGCCTGACCATAAAAGAAAAAGAAAAAAATCTCTACAAAAGTCTCCGGAACTAGAGCTCAGGTAAGACCATTATCCTCTCTCTCTCTCTCTTTCTTTTAAAAAAAAATATTTTTAAAGTGCATTTTTTTGTTGTTGTAGTAACTATAGTAGATTGCAATTGCACCCTTGATGTTCAGGGGCTCTCATGTCTGTCTCTTGGTTTCTCATTGACACTGTGACCGATTCCATATTGGGGTCATTCATCTTTCAGCAGGGGGATATCTTGATGTTAGGGGCTCATTGATCATGGCTCGGAGCTGTCTTTGTGTAAGGGAAGGAGCTCTGCGACAGGTCGACATCACCACCTCCTATATCACGGGCGGGTCACTTATTGATCATAGAACGCTTTTCTAATATCCTGCTCAATCCTTGCACCGCATTGCTTCTGCTTTGCTTTCGTACTCATTTATAAGCAATTTGTCAGAGCCTGAATGGTGCGGTGCGATATACATACCAGGTAGGTGTATATACAGTACTGTCAGGAGGACCTGTTGACCTTAACACTGGATCAAAATCACCAGAGGGGAAAAAATACGTGATCTTGAAAGAAGGTTCTTTATTAAGGTAGGACCTTCAGTCAAAGAAGTGTGTGTTTCGATGTGGAATGTGCAGCAACCAATTTTCACTATGAGAAGTCTTCTGACTGACACCATGACCAACCGCAGACTGTTGTTTTTAGCTTGCCATGCTGTGTGCTAAGAAAAACAGAGCCATGTGTAGAAACTCGCAAAGTTTATTACCAGCAAACAGCACGGTTTTTTGTTCCTCGCTCGTCTTTAACCTTCCATGCACAGTTTTTTAAACAAAACCTTGGAATGATTTAACAGCTCCTGGAAGACAGCATGCTCTGAACCATATGCACAAAAAAAAAAATAAAAATAAAAAATAATTCCCCCCTAATGCTAATGTAATACGTTTATATAACAGTTTTTAATGCTGTTGGTGAATTACCATAGCTTTCATCCTACATCCACTTTTAATCCAATTCGAGCACTAACTATCCAGTGTGCATTTTTAAAAGCTATTTCAGATCTTTTTATATCCAAACCCAATCCAATAAACCACTAGCTCACTGTGAGCACTCACACACTTTTTTTTTTTTTTTTTTTTTTTGACCTTAAGCAGTTGAGGTCTCATGAACCCTCTAAGGTCTGAAGCATAAGGTTTCCAGTTCTCAGTCATGAACACAAAGGAAAAGGCTTCCAGCCAAAAGTTCACAGGTTTTCACAAACGACACCTGGGCGAGACCTTTGTGTCACGTTTCGATTTGGGACGTGTTTCGGAAGACGGTCCAGAGATGAGCTCGCTGCTGCAAACATGTCACCTCTTCCTCTGCAGTTTTGATTGGGATAAAGTGGCTCCAGAAGACAGAGAGCACACCTCATCACGGCTTCAGACTTTTGTCATGAAGCCAGTATATATTTGCCGATTTTCTGTCCATTTTTTTCCCGCTTTGTTTACAGGAGCATTGCAATGTTTGTTGGTTATAACTGAACCCAGATCCACTCCGAGTATGCCTGCTTTAAATGGAAGAAAAATCCAGCCTTAATGGAACCCGCGTGTTGTACGTTACTACTTGAGCATTTTATTTGGAGTACGAATAAATGCGCACCATGTTGCCTGATCCCTAATGTCGTTATTAATGCGTCTGTAATCATTCGAGGACTTATTGTTTACTCGTTCTATAGCATATTGTTTATCACAACCCAAAACTACTACATTTTAAAGTACAGTAGGATAATCCATATTTGAATATATTTGTGCCTTTTTTTTCTCCCCCTTAATACTGTTTTCCTCAATGCAGTGTTTTGACTTAAGTTCAACATTAGAACAAGGCCACATCATTATTTACTGTATATCTCAGAGAAAGGACAAAAGGTTAAGACGCATGATTGTACTGCATGTCTCGAACATCCATGAATGAGAGAGCTGATCAAAGTTCAGTATTTGCCTTTCATCTCCAAAATAATTTGATTGCCCAAATACCGAGCCGTCCCTGGAGCAAGCGCGTCTCTGAGATTCTTAATACACACGGGACGCTGACTTTAAACCGAGTTTTGGGAAAAAGTCCTTTCTTTCTCCCAGTTAATTCTAGTTTTAGACGGATGAGCTCGCATGCAAATTATCCCCCAGACGCCTACTATCACTTAATGCCTGTATTGCATCGTTTTTTTTTTGTTCCTTTTTTTTTTTCTTTCTTTTAAACCAAAAGCCCGGGATGCACAACAAAGCAAAAATAAATGACCTCCGAAACAGCCATAATGCGTGAGCGAATTATCATTTCTCCCTATGCTATCTCTCTTCTTTCATGCACGCGTACAGACAGTGCTGCTGCTGTTGTTGTTTGTGTTTCTTCTCTTCCTCCTTTCTCTTCCCACACGCCTCTCCGTCTTCCATGTCCCTGGGTGCGCATCTCTCTAAGATAAATAAATGATTGCATGCATTATTTACTGCACTCGTTCCGCGACACAGCAGCCAGTGCACGAGGCTCATTTTCCCAGGCTGAAAGGCAGGAGTGAGGTGGGGGTGAGGAGAACAGAGAGAATAGAAATCACTATTCAGAATGGAAACCTGCAGCCATATTGAAACACGCTCATTTGTTGCTGGAGCTAAGCTGTTTGAAAACTCCGAGGCTACGTTCGGCTCTTCTCACGCTCGAAATCGACGGCGTGGCCCAGCCGAGACCGGCTCCGTGATAAATTATACACAAGCCCCTCGAACTCAAAAACGAATCTGTTCCTACAGTGATTTGCTGCCTGAGGAGGGCTAAACAGATAACTATTGATGTGGCTGTTGCATTATGTTTCGACCGAGTTGGATGTTATAAAATTGAAATTGCAACAGTCTCTCACCGAGGATTTTTTTTTGTTGTTGTTGTTGTTGTTGTTTTTTTGTCTCTTGCGAGAGCATTCGTCTGAAGTGTTATGGCGCACTGGAAGAAGCTCTTGTCATGTTGATTGAATATAGTTAGCCCGCTGTTGAGAGGAACTTTGGTAAGGATGTGATTCTACATCCGAGCAAGCTTCATAGATCAAGCTTATTAAACGTCCTTTTTACACCATGATCAATAATACCTGTTTTTCTGCTTGCGTTTTTTTTAAAACGGGGGTTTTCGATATCAGCAATGCATCACCGTAAACATTAGTCAGACGTTTATACTGTAAAAGCATGTTTTGGCAGAAACTTTAAGAGGTAAACCCCGATTCTAAATGGAGCTCTTCCTCAGAATAAGTGGAATTATCAATCATTACAGTATACGGAAGAAGTGCAAACACTGTGAAGTGGCTTGTTCAGTATGAGCAGATTACAGAAATAAAATCACAGTCTTTGTGACTAGACCAGTGATATATTTGTAGCCTGGAACAACGGTGCATCTTGTGCATCAGCTCTCTGGACATACTGTAACTGTCGCATTCATTTAGAGGTCAAGGTCTATCATACAGTAGCTTCTTAAACAACAGTGACTTTATTATCACTATACAGATGACCGCCATCAGTGGAGAACTTGTCAGGAACTTTAAGGACCTCCATCACCCCAACCTGATGTGGTCATTTAACACCATTACACCATTACTTGAATGGGATGCCAGACCAGTATTGAGGAAGAACAGTTGCATTTACTGTACGTTTACTTTATTTGGCTCATTTTTTGTTTTGTTTTATCCATTGTGACTTAAGATTGAGACGGGCTATAGCTGAATAGCTGAGGGTTAAGCGCTTTGGTCAGTGATCCAGCCATGGCAATTTGAAGGTTCTGGGATTTGAACTCATGGCCTTTCAATCATTGGTCCACCTCCTGGAATCTTTTTTCTTTTCTTTCCGGGGCCTTGGGTAGAATCAAAAATCCATGTGGATGCTGTGAGAACTTGAAAATCCACCCAGATAGTAGCCCAAGCTCAGGAGGAAACCCTGGAGCTGTGAGTCAGATCTAGAGGATTGCTTCCAGTCGATTGTGGAGAACACCTCATTATAGAATGTGGAAATGGAGGACAAAAGGATTTTTTTTTTTTTAACCCAGGAGTTAGTTTTTTACAGTTTGTCCTTCTTCCTCAGTTTGTTTGCCCAGTCACAAATCTCTTGCTATATTTTCTTTTCTGTCTGGAGAAATTTGAGATTGAGACCACAAGTTTTTGCACTTTCACAATATAGAACATCTCACTCAAGACATTACAGCCTGACATGTCAACAGTAATGCTCAGGAAGAATACCCTTGAGGGAGTGGTGGAAATCATGCCATTACTGACAGCAGATTCCCCTCAGGACATTTTCAACAGACCCTGCTCGATTAAACTGTACACCGTTATCAAGACCCACAGTCATTCTGGTCACTCTGTCTTCGTTCCTGAGCTAGACGCACTTCTGAAGCCACAGAATGGTTTGGATAAACACTTGAAAGAGAAGCACTGGAGAGCGCACAGCGCGAGGAGATGGAAGTACTTGTCGAGAGGTTGTGCCGTGGTGTAGTGCTGCAACAAATAGAGAAGCTGTTAGTTTATTTTCATTTGATAGTAGTAAGGTTAGTGGAGTTAAGTGCATTATGCATTATGAACCCATTCACAGCCTGTACAGTATGTGCTTTAGTGCATCAATTGTGGTGTGCTTCTCTTTAAAGTTAAAGCAGAAATCTCTATTCCTATTCCTTCCCAATTATGAAATACATTTAACACATGAACACGAGATTTGGTTTAATCCACCAGAATTGGATTAGTATGTGAGAAGCAGGCACTCCAAAGAGAAAATATGAAGTTGCTTCCAGTCGATTATGGAGAACACCTTCTCTCCTACAGCACCTCATTAGAGAAGGTAGAAATGGAAGACAAAAGCATTTATATATATATATATATATATATATATATATATATATATAAAAGTCCCATGAGTTAGTTTTAAAGTTTGTCCTTAATGGCAAAGTATTATAGATATTATAGAATCAGTGTTTAGAGAAGGTAGAAATGGAAGACAAAAGCATTTATATATATATATATATATATATATATATATATATATATATATATATATATATATATATAAAAGTCCCATGAGTTAGTTTTAAAGTTTGTCCTTAATGGCAAAGTATTATAGATATTATAGAATCAGTGTTTAGAGAAGGTAGAAATGGAAGACAAAAGCATTTATTTATATATATATATATATATATATATATATATATATATATATATATATATATATATATATATATATATATATAAAAAAGTCCCATGAGTTAGTTTTAAAGTTTGTCCTTAATGGCAAAATATTATAGATATTATAGAATCAGTGTTTAGGGACTTTTTATGGAGTTACCTGTACATGAAAATTCTAAGCATCGGATCTGGACGTGGCTAATAAACCGCGTACTGTTATTAAATGCTACTTACATTCAGTACATTCAAGGATTTCAGAATTTTGATTCGGGGTGTAGGGATTTAATACTTGACATTGCAAACAAGCTGTATTGTCCCTGAATACATTAGAATTTATAGATTATTAGATTTTCTAGACCTACAGTATGTAGCAGTATGTACAAATTTGCCACAACATATTACTGTATTTGATTTCAATTTGTGTGTGGACTTGTACATGAATGAATTCATGCAGTTTGTATTATTTGTATTACAGTAGGCTTAACATGGATAAACACATGTTGAAGAAACGGGATGCCGGTTAGTAGATGCAGGTTAGGTTTGGAAATGCACTGTACCTAAATGACCCATGATTTCAAAGTTTTAAAGTAGTCAAATGTGCGCAGTGATGTGCAAAAGTCTTAGGCGCATAAGGATAAATGGTGTAGAGCAAGAATGATTTAAAAAAATACAAATAAAAGGCCTCCGAGTGGCACAGTGGTAAATCATCCGGAGATCGCCAGTTCGAATCCCGAGTGATGCTGTAACCTCTCGCAGCCGGAGGTCTAGAGAGAGCTGATTGGCCGAGCTCTCTCAGAGGGGAGGGATGAGAGGTATACCACATTAATCACGGCCCTACAGCCAGTCAGGGGCGTCTGTGAGCTCGCGGATAGCGCTGTCCTCCGAGTGTGTTACGCCGCCCCCAACGGTGCGCCAGCGAGCAGTTCGAAAAGATGCGGTCGGCTGGCGTCACATAGTTCGGAGGAAACACGTGGTAGTCTTCGGCCCTCCCGGCTGAGTGGTAGTAGTAGCCTTAATGTGGGAGCCCCCTAGTGACGGGGAGGAATTGGACACGACTAAATTAGGGAGAAAATCAGGGGGAAAATCAAAAAAAAATAAATAAATAAATATAAATAAGACCAAAGCCCAGCAAATAGTAATTAATGAAACAAAATCAGTGTTTGGTGTTACGAATCTTTAATCTCAGTTAGTGCGGTTTTATAAGGAAATTAGCTACCAAGTTTTACTGACCATCCTGCAAAACCACCCACAGTTTTTCGGAGGAATTTGACTGTCGCACCAGCTTCTTTTTGCCGTGCAAAACCCAGGAGCTTCCATTTTTTTTTGTCTAAAACGTGGTCACTTATATAATCTTGCCTGGCTTACGAATATTTTTCTTTAACTTTTTATTTTATGGTTGAAAATCAGAAATGTTTTTGTACTCCTTCAATAATAGTAATTTTTTCTCCTTATCATTAATCCCACTCATGCTCTTGCCAAAGGATTTTCGTCCAAGTTAGTTTGTCATCTTTTGAGGATAAATAAATCCTAGCCTCATATGAGCTGCGCTTTCGGAGCCGCGGGTTGCACATCACTGTCTGATCCCACTCGGCTAGTTTAGAGTCAGATCAGCGGCGCGTGCCAGCTCAGAGGCTTATAAAGGCGAGTTTTTGCTACTGAGGCCAGAGTTAAAGATGTCGGGGGGGGGAAAAACCTCCTTTAATTTCCAGACCTACCCATTACATGTGGGCCTTTAAAAAAAAAAAAAAAAGTATTTATTGAACTGAAAGCTGATTAGTCACCTGTTTATCGTTCACATACAGTACAGTATGGCAAACTTTGAAATTGACCTGAATGAAATTTTTGTGTTTTTTTGTTTTGTTAATGAGCTATGATATGGTGCAGCGTTAAGCAGGAAAAGCTGTACGGCGATGCATCTAGCGAGTGTGCTTGTGTTTGTGTGGGCTGAGGCCACTCACACTCCTACGTGAAGAGTGTGTGGGTTAAAACGATGCTGCTAGGCTAGCACAGTTCAAAGTGGAGGAAGCTGTCACAAACCCATCTGGAAGGGGATCATAATTTTTTTTTTTTGCTATGCAAATCAAGATTGCTCCTTTGTGTGAGAAAGAGCGTGGCGCGAAAAAAAAAAAAAAAAAAAAAACTCTTTCTGTCTCTCTTTCTCTGCCTAGTCATTCTTTGATGCTTTGTTTCATCGTCGCTTCAGTCTGATCCCCATTCCCAACCTTCAAACAGCCATGGCCGGGGTGCTGAGAGAGAGAGAGAGAGAGAGAGAGAGAGAGACGCTCAAGATCATTCTCAACAAACTTTCATGTATGACCTAAAACAGGTCACAAGTTCTTCCAAGTAGACCTTCTGTTTAAAAAGAAGACTTCAATCCAACAAACCTTAAATGTTGCTTGTTTTTTTTGCACCATCAATCATGTGTTGTACAATCTCAGTTGGCAGATGGAGACTGGCACGTTTGAAGCCCATCAAAAGGGAATTAAATGAATATCGTCTGATGCAGGACCAGCCTATTGTGCACAAAGAGACCAGAATTTTAAAAAAATTTTTTAAAGCTGATTAAACATCGCAACTAATCTGCCCGAATTGTAGTTTGTATCTCGTCTCATCGAGTGTTGATTTATCAGATTTAGTTCATCGCTTTATGAACTTCGCTCAAACTAGTGCACGTTCTTTCTTAATAGTGGTCATGTGTGAGGAAATGAGAAACCGCTCCGGCTTGTTGGGGTCATCCGAACCCGGGTGGCTCCGATTAGCGATCTGAGATCATCATAAATCAGTTGGCACAAGTTCTCGGTTCGGGGTGTGTTTCTGCAGTTTTATCTCTGTCAGCTGTATAATATGGTTTTTATTAATTAGAAAAGAAAAAAAAAAGAAGAAGAAAAAAATCCGGTACCATATTTAGACTCTTCGCCTTAAGTAGAAATTATTTCTTAGCTTGAAGGTTGCTTCCCTTTCTCATTTCGGTTTTCATTTATTGAAAAAACGTAGACTATTACATTATACATGAACCTATTTAAGTCAGCTAGGAAGTGACACGCAGCGCAACGTGGCCTGGTGTTAACCTTCTCAACGAGCAAAACTGAATCTCGGCAGCGGAGAATATTAAAATAGGAGTGTGATATACTGAGAGTCTGAGAGCGTTTGTCTCGGGTTCCAACGTTTAAAAAAAAACAAAAACAAAAAACGTCAAATTATGATCTGACTAAAAGCCCTGTCGCTCTCAGGGCTCGCGGTTTAAGTCGGGACGCTCCACCGTTTCGGACCTCGTTGCGATATTTAAGGCACCTTCACCGTGGAGAGGATCGAAGGCAAATTATTCTTTCTTTGTATTGCCACTTCACATCCCTTATACAATGGCCATAAAAGATAGTAAGAGCTTGTCATCTTTTCAAATTACCTCCGTCTTCTGAAGCGGCCTGCGCTTTCCACGTGTGTAATCATGCGAGAATGATAAAGATATAAAGAAAATGTCTTCTGCCGTCATGCGCCAAATGGTGTAGTCCTAAGAAAATTCTGATTTGGGATAATTGGTCAGTTTTACATTCACCATGTCTTTAGTTTTTTTTTTTTTTTCCCTTTTAATGTATAAAGTTACTGAAAATGTTGAGGCCTTATTGAGGTAACTCCGATTTTACTACAAAAATGTGGAATGTATTGAATTGAGAAGAAATGAATATTTTTTATTACTGAATATTGAATGATACCGGCAGTATGTACAGGTTAATCACCCTGTATATACATATAGGAACATAATCAAGAGAAAGATGTCAAGCTGGTTCCTTATAAAATAAAATCAAATACAAATAAAATGTTAGAAAGACTACAAAGCACTGACACTGGAGGCTCCTTCCACAAACAAAGTGTGAAAGCTGTACCATGCCAATAATTAAATTATGCGAGTCAAAAATGATCCAAAATTATTCTGTTGGCCGGCATTGTCTTATCAGCGCTTTTCATTCTCCACAGTCACTACTGAACAGGTGTGAACGTGTTGCATCAGTTTATTGTAATCCAAAATTGGATGCCCGACTTTTGAAAGGTTCAACAATCATTACGCTTATTGAAGAGCTGAAGCCTAAACTTCAGATTAAACACAGAGGACTGCTATCCAAGAGTGTTGGTATCTTACGTACATGACGATGCACGTCCACACACTTCTGCTCACACTGGCGACAAAAACTTTTTGAGGCGTTAAAGCATCCTCACTATAGTCCTGATCTCGCACTGTCGGACTTTCACCTGTTTGGTCCCCGGAAAGCAGCTCTACAAGGATGAAGATTGACTTCTGGTGAAGAAGTGAAGACAGCAGTGCATTTGCGGCTCGCAGCTCAGCATAAATCATTTCTTTTATGAGGAAATACGGAAGCTTGTTGACAGATGGTCAAAGTGTATTGAAAAGCAAGAAGATTATGTCGAAAAAAAAAAGTATTTGTTATTTGAAAGTAAGTCAATTGAAATAAATTCTACAGCCAGAGTGCGGATAATTTTTGACCCCACTTTTGCTAATTTGTTTTTTTACATTTAAGCTTAAGTTATGTATTTTATGAGTGAGCTGTTTCTATGGAAACATAGTTAGAGCTGGTTTCAGAGATTATTAATCCAGGCGTTGAGTGGAGATTCAGAAGTAAAATATAACAGCGCCACCCACGTGCACACAGGAGTTGAGATGAGCGGCGGCAGCCGAATGCGAGGAAAGCCGAACGTGTGGTCTTTGCTGTTAATCGTTTGGTTTCGGGTCACAGGGTTTTACACTCTGCAGAGCCGTTTCTCATTGAAGTTTTACCTCCCCGCTAGACAGTTTTATATGATGTATAAGAACGATGCAACAGGTGTTGTGTGCTATTCTGCCTTGATCTCTCTTTTTTCACGTATATTACCTTCTCACTCCTACCTAGAGACCTCGGCACAGAGCGGCACAGAGATGAAGGAGACGTTATACATAGCTTCAGGCTTGACTACCAGTCAGCCATGAATGTGACACAGAGCTCAAGCAACTGTAATTATCACCTCATTATGACCTGTGAGAGTGGAGTCACTTTCCCTGCCTACACCTACGTGCTTAACATCCACTTCCTGGCCATTTACCAGGCTGTGTCTGAAAAAACAGGATGAGTCTGATGTGTGAAATGTCTGTTAAGGTTTTAGTGTTTATTCCTTTCTTTGATATTAAGCCCTGATTCAGGTATACTGTGTAATGTGAACATGTGGCGAGAACTTTAAGACTTCTTAAATGAACAGGATTCTGGAAATTGAAGCGGAAAGAAGGAGCCAATATACTTTTCTGACCTTCGTTTCATTGTCTTTCTGGCCTTGATCACAATACCAGCCTGAAGTGACTCAGTTCTGTTTATCGTTAAACTAATGTGACACAGATCAGATTTTTTACCTGCTGTCTGAACGCACAAATGTGATGCAGATCTGAACCAATTTCATATGTCATCATAGATCGGATAAATATCCGATACGCCTCCATGCGACCTCCAAGAACGGCTAATTTGGAATCCTCTGCGCATGTGTAGGGCGCAGAAATTTCATAGCAATGCTAGCAACAGCTGATAAAACCACTACAGCGATGGCTTTTTTTTGTTGTTGTTGCTAAAATCACATATCATTGTTTGAAATGAATGAGTGATCGCAGAAACCCCTGACTATTTTAACCTACTTGGTGCGAGCGTAGACGTATCAAGTCACGTGTAATTATGGATATGAACCGATATCCGATACAACCCCCAAAGAATTTAATGGAATTGAGCAATGTGGCTTGTAATGTGAACATAGCCTCTCTCTCTCTCTCTCTCTCTCTCTCTCTCTGTCTGTCTCAGAAATGCTTTTTTTTTTCTCCCCCTCGCTGCACTCTACGAAACCATTGCTCTGCATTGTTAAGAATAATAGAACTGCTCCCTTCTCCCCTGAGAAGCCGTTTTGGTGTGTTAATACCACGGAGCAGGGGGCATTTCTTTGAAGGTGAATTCACATGACACATTTATCCTCCTCGTCCCCTTTTTTTTTCATGTTAAGTAATGTCTCTTACTGCAGAAGTGATACATTTGCTAAGGCAACTGCAGTCGTGCTTTTTTTTTTTTGCTTCATTATTATTAACCTTTGAATTGAAATCATAAATCATATGATTTTCTCAAATATGTGACACATCTTCTAATTAACTCCTATATTAATAATAGGATGGATATCATTCTTCTCTGATGTGGTTTATTTTTATGGCACAGCAGTTCTCCAAAGATTGCATTGATACAATATGTTAATTATATCAGAACAGCAAGTCGTAAATTTTATCCTTCTATATTTCTGTTTAATGTTGTGGAACGTCTGCAAGGCAAGCTATAACTTGCATGATACGCATTATAGCAGCGATAAACAGTAGTTCCGCCACCGGCATGCTATTTCCAATTCTTTTTAAAGTTCTTAATAATAATAATAATAATAATAATAATAAATACAGTTGCAAGAAACGATGACCGGGCCCAAGCACCCTGCGTCAGCCCCACCCTGGTGCACCATTTTTGAGTATGTTAACATGCATTTAAAGAACATTATGACATGATTTAAGAATAGGGGGAATTTTATGTTAAGACTTTGGAAAAAGCCACAAATGCTAGAAAAAAGTATATTATGATGTCACGCAATATGATTTCACACAAAAAGTTGTTAACCACTTTTCGGCATAAGTTTAAGGCCTTCCAACCTGTCTGGCAATTTTCATGATGTTTTGAGCCCAAAAACCTCCAGATAGAGAAAAAAAAAATCATTATGAGAACAAGAGGGCCTTGACACACTATGACGATATATGACTGATGTCACAGTGCTTGGGCCCTAATAATAGTATAATAGTATTGCTGCTTGACTTTTTTATAAAGTATTATACAAGTTATATAGTTATATATATATATATATATATATATATATATATATATATATATATATATACACATAACTGTTGCAAAGTACTGTCACTGGAGACTCCTTCCTTAAAAAGTAAAGTTTAACAAATATCTCCTTAAAGGACGCTCCACCATATAAAACACTATACCTTTTTCTTGGTTCGAATAACATATTGTTTTTCTGTTTATTATTCTCCTTAGGGTGTCTCTCATGAACGAGCTGTTACTATAGAAACAACGTTGTATTCGATCGTGCACATTAATATAAGCCTTTTGTTGAAATTGCATTCGGGAATTACCGTCACAGCTGCCGGTATAGAAAATGAATCAACACGAAGAACACAGTTACATCTGAACTTTGTTTGTGTGAATGTTGTGCATTTTGTAGCAATGATTTAGCATGAGCGTGAAATTTAACTGTAGCACACAATATGACCCATGATGTGATCATAAGTGCTCATACGGTTATGAAGTAAAGGTGTATATATAGAGAGAGAGAGCAAGATCCTGTGCCTTTTGGTCTTTGTTTAAGATGCACCTTGTTGCTAATCGCATGACTAATAGATTCTTCAGTATTGTACTCCGGTATTTACGGTTTATCAGAGTGAAAAGCCTCGGAAATACTCTTTTATTTTGGCTTTGCTCAGAACGAGACAGCCAGACAAAGCTGCGTGGGCTTTGGTAATTAATTAACTGTACGAGAGTACGAGCGTGGATGAGAGGCCTGTGCAAACAGCTGTGGCTTTTACCTGTTTTCAGAAGCTTCAGCGATGAACCGGACTTCACACACATGCCCCGAAATCTGCATCTTGACTGAGGCTTGGACGCTTCCCCATATAAACAACTGTAGCGTTTTTCTTTGTTTTTTTTTGTCTGGCCGTTCTCTTCTGGCATATATATATATATATAAAAATAAATAAATAAAAGTCTCCAGCAGTAGAACTGACACCTGTGTTGGGTTTAACGTGTTACAAAGTTAGAGTACTTGGATTGCTTTTTTGATGTAACAAGTCATCTAACGCGTCAGGTCCGCCATTTAAGTAGTCAGTTATTTAGTTATATTTTCAAAAATGTAATCCGTTATTCAGACAATTTAGGTGATCTGTGAGTCAGACAGCAGTGATTCCATTAGTGTTTGTGTGAAAGTCGTCCTACAAGCCCCACCCCTGATAACCCACCCCCCTCCGTTATTCCTGCTGTCGTTTGACTCGCGGTGAGAAGTGGTGTTAGGCACCGTGAGCCGCCGCGAGTGACCGTCCGACGTTCTGCAAGGACCACGAGCTTCCGCGGAAAGATGGAAACGTAATCAGAGCACCAAAACTCGCGGTGAATCATGATGAACCGTACTTACGGCCACCACGGAAAACCGCGTAGGTGAGGGGTATTAATAGTTAACAGATTATGGCCCAAACTTCGCCGAGTGATGATGGTAGAATAATTATAAAGGTCTTGACTAAAACACCATGCATGAGGAATCACAAAGGAGTTTTCATTTTCTGCAATGGAAAAGTAGTGTAACTAGTTACTTTTATCAGAAAGTAACTAATTACGTTTTAATGACAGTCATTTTGTAATGCAATTAGTTACTTTAAAAAGTAACGTCCCCCAACACTGACTGGCACTGACTGAATGTTATTTGGGTGTTTGCACCATTCTGTATGAACCCCACACACTGTTATGCATGAAAAATCCGAAAAGATCAGTAGCAGCCTTTCCTCATTCTAATGTTTTATGTGGTGATTACTAAACTTTGTCGTTATTTGCTTCTCGGCAACAGCGCTCTAGTTTATCTTGTGCAAATTTCATCATCACATATCTAGAATACTACTGTTTGTCTTGCAGCAGCTCTCAGACTGGCTCTGACTTATTAGTGTTATTGTAATTCACTCAGTTGGGCTACACATTGAACATAATCAGTATAAAGCGGCTCTGTTTTAGTTAATGTACGGTATGTTTGCTCGGCGATGTGAGGGGTTTCACATTATGAGTGTTTCTGTGCAGCAGAGTCAGAGTAAGTACAGTATCACAGCGCTATAGTATTATCAGGGAAAGCAGTGACTGCTGCGATTAATCAGCGAAGGAATAATAAACAGAGAGAAGGAAAAAAAAAAAAGAAGAAAGATGTCGGTACTGAGCCTTGTGACCCAAAATCCTCCACTGACGTGTGGAAGAAAACCACTTACATGTTTTGACAGATTTCTAGACTTCTCAAGGGATATTTGGTATTTCTGCTGACAACTTCTTTCATCTAACCTTCTTTCATTTTTTTCAACTATAATTTAATGAACAGTAAGGATGTTTGTTGTTGCCATTGTTTAGCTTGTTTTTTTTGTTTTGTTTGTTTTTTAAAAAAAATGATTCGTTCACACTAGGGGATTTTTTCTATGATGTATTTTTCACCAAGAGCTACTGCTTTTCTGAGATATTTATAGCCGCTCCTTAGATGTGTGTTGATAAGCCATAGCATGAAATGTCATCAGGCCATAGTATGAAATGGAGTGTACACAGAAGCCGTGTAAATAAAGGATGGAAGTGTAAGCATCTTCTCAATTACTTTCGAAGGGTGTTCAAGTCAAACCTGGACCCCTGATGAAATTTCTCGTGCATGAAGCCGTAAAACCGATTAACGTTTACATAGTAGAAATGCCTGATCCTTGAAAATCTGCGGATTATTTGTCGCCAACTTGTGGAAAAGACGTGTCTGTGTGTGAGAACTGTACACACATTCATTCACCATCACCACTTGCACGTTACAGGAACTCGGCTGGGAGTTATCGCCACATCCCCCATACAGTCCTGGCCTCCCTACACTCCAAGCCATTAAATGTTTTTGGGCCGTTAAAGGAGTTCCTGGGAGGCCGTCGTTTCAGACATGATGCAGTCAGGCAGATTATGGATCCGGCGTACTGAGAACTTTTCTACCCTGTTTGTGTCTTTGTGTCCAAACTCTAGTGAAACACTGGGATAAGTGCGTTAGGGTAGCAGGGGCTTATACAGAGAAATAAAGAAAGTTTTTACTCTCAGAACTGTGTTCTTGATGTGAAATTCTTGATTCTGATTGGTCACAAGGAGTTCATTCCGGCTACTCACAGGTTGTTGATATTAATAACAATAATAATAATAATAATAATAATAATAATAATATCATATAGTTACATCATACACAATGACTTGACCCGCTGATGTCCAAATAAATCAAGCTAAACATTTTATTTAGTGTTTGTAACATTCTTGCATTGTGGCTGCTACAGTATTTTGGCAGCCAATTCAATGAATTACACTGAACACATTATAAACTGTATTGCTGTGTTTTATAGAAGTACACGTCTGTTTGACATTTATGGACGCGCAGTGTCTGTTTTTGTTCACGATTATATAATTCTCATGTAACTCAGGTATTTTTGGCGAGCACTCGGGTAAGTGAGCGTAAACATCCATGAAACCTTGTCAAAGGAAATAAGACACGACTTGTATGGTTTTGCTTCAAGTCGAGAACAGATTTCACTGCTTTGCCCATGCTAAAGTAATAGCAGTAATATTGGTAACTAAAAGCTCACACGCCCGGTTGCATTGCTCCGCCCACAACAGCACTTTTTTTAAAAGTAGAAAATATTGCCTTTCTTTAATAATGCTGAACATTATTATTTCTTTAAGTTTATGTTAAACTATTTCAAATTATTCCATGTCAAATAGATTTTACATTGAATTCAACTTTTAATTGTGTTTAAAATGTAAACTGCACACAGCCAAAACACAGTGCTGATTTTACTTTTTTTTTTATGTTTTACATATAATACAGAAAACGTGTGAGCCAAAGAGGTTACTTCTGAAATTCATGCAACATTGAAGTGACCAATCTTGCTTCCTATATGTGACCTTAAAAATTCAGCGTTACACTGTCTCGCTTCAAACTATCATAATTTAGAATAAAAATTATTCATATGTCTTTTTAAGTAGTGATACTAAAATTAATATACGCATCTAAAAGCATATTACCTGTAAACATTGTTGCTTAAATTGTTGTTGTTGTTTTTTTTTTGTTTTTTTTTTTGGTAAAGAAGTAAGGTAGAGTAGAGTAAAAGTAAAAAAATTTTTTTTAAAAACCTGTAGTGTCCGTAACCATGTCGAATTCATGCTGCAATATCATAACAATTTAGCATTTTAGAATAATACACATTTTCAGATTTCTGCCTTTTCATGTGAAATCTAAATAGTCCAAGTTTCATCTGAATGACAGTTATGTTACAGAAAGGGCATGAAATTATATTTACAGTAGCAAATGTACTGTATATATTCTTTATCTGATAAAAATATAAATGATAAATGTCTAAGCATGGATCGGGAAATGATAAGCATTAAGTATTATGAAAAATGCTGTTATATGATCCTATTCAGTTGGGTGAATAGGATTTTCACTTTAGCACCAGTACCATGTTTTTGCTGATAACTTGCGTCAATTCCCTGGGAGAACCTGAGCCTGCAGCATGGTGTTAACTTCTAGGAGTTAACTACTGTAACTACCAGGGACACTCTTCTCTTCGCCCCTTTTCCAAACAGCGTATTTAGAGGAAATTCCTGTCGAGCACTTACAGTACATATTTGCGAACGGTGGTAAATCTTTGACTGGGTGTCGTGTATTGAACTGTGTTCCATATCCCTATAGTCTGAGCGCAGACCGTTCATCCTATAGCAGCGTACGCTCACCTGATCAGCGTGTCTTGGGTCTTTTAAAAGAAAACGAGACGAAGGCCTCCTCTTTCTCGCTCACCCTGAATGTAACCATTAGTCTAATTTGCATCATATTCTTCTTATAGTTAAAGAGCTTTGAAGCGTCGCTTCTCGTCTGGAAAAAGCCAGGTGCTCCGTCGCGTTCGGTGATGGACGACTTTGAATAAGTCTGCGCTTTGAAAATAGAGTCATTAAGGCAAAGTCTTTATCCAGCGCATGTGCGAGTGTGTTTAATCAGCTCGTGTCAACATCTTACAGAAAATACCTTTTACCTCCCTCTCCTCGTTTGCCGAACGACTCTGACGTGCTTAATGGGCCACGCCGCAGCAGCAGCAGTGTGTGAGTGTGTGAGTGTGTGTGTGTGTGCGCGCACCATACTAGGACTGATAGTCTGTCGGGAAAGAATGTTTCTGTTTTACTTCTTTAACTTTGTTTATTGTTCTAGCGAGTCCGTGATGCAACACGGTACGGGCAGAAATAAGCGATTCTTATGCGTTAAACCGCTTAATATAATAAATGTCAAGGAAAAAAAAAACAGCCGTTTTATATGTCGAGGCTGTAGCGAGCGAGATTACAAAACCACATTCTGAGCGGGTTTAAGATATAAAGCTACAATATGACTACGCTGTAATTAAATTAAAACGTAATGTGCTGATACCCAGTAGACTAGTCTCAGTAGGTATTAGGAATTTATTAAGCCTCCTGCTGTTATCAATTATGCTGTCAAGTCAAGTTTTCAGAGATGCTTTTTGCTCATAATACACCCTTTTCCCTTATAATTACACACATATATACACACACACACACACACACACACACACACAATTGCTTTAATGTACACTCAGGCATAACCACATGATGGTAGTCCTACACACACACAGAAAGGCTTTGACTCGATCATTTTCCCGTACCGCAGGACTGCGAGACTGTGATGACCCGTTCCACCCCAGGCTGTATTCCTATTCTGTGTCAAATTATTTCTTTTTTTGTGTTGCCTCAGAGGTCACCTTGGCTCAAATCGAGAAGGGCAGAGATCGCCTCCAGCGGTGCATTTGAAAACCCCGAAACTGTTTATCGGTCATAAGCACACGATACACAAATACACAGAACCCTAGCCTTCCTTTTATTTGGCTTTCCCGAAGTCCTGGCCCACCGAATGCCTCTCGCGAAGGAGAACCGAAATGGTGCGCGGTTGCCTTTTTAGGCTAAGATGCACGCGAGGAATGAGATATTTTTTACGTTACGAGTTACGCCATAGGACTCTTGAAAGCATTAAAGGATGGCGAGATATCAGAGAATCGGAGCCGAGCTATTTCTCAGCAGATTTCCTGCAGCTGAGCTTGATTTCTGTAGCACCAGGACATTTTATTCATGGTGTAATTAATCGTTGGATGATTTTATATACACTGTGTGTGTGTGTGTGTGTGAAGGTGGAGAGAGAAAGCGATTGAGAGAGAGAGAGATGGAACAAGGGCATCAGGCTCTTTCCTGTGTAGTCAGGTCAATGTTTAGATCCCTGAAGCTATCATTAGTTGGACAAATGAAAGGCTGGAAAGCTTGATGGAGTGAGAGAAAGATAGACCATTGGTCAAAATGGATGGATGGATGGACGGACGGACGGACGGATGGATGGGTGGACAGAAGTGGAAAGACAAATTGACAGACGTACAGATGGATGGCCACACATCAATACGGGCGTATAGACGGACAGGGGTTTAGACGGACTGACGGACAGCCGATTGAACAGGCAGATGGATGGCTGAACGGATGGACGGAGAGACAAATGAGAGGCGAGACAGTCAGAAGGACAGACACACAGGTGAGTGAATGGATGGATGGCTTGTTTAGACAGATGGACTGCCAGACGTATGGACAGTCGGGTCCATGAACGTGTGCAGGTGGACGGACAGTCCAACACATGGTCGGATGGACAAAATGGCCATACGGGCACACAGACGAGCAGACGGAAGGACAGATTGATGGACATGTATAGTATGACAATACATATATTAGCAAACAAATCCGTTCTGAACTCAAGGCCAAGCCGATCAGGCTGACGTATAGGAGTGACTGCAAGATCTTCGCTGTGTTGGGTTTGAGAGATATACGTATGTCCTCTGCATGTGGCGCTCACCACAGTGTGTGTCCATATCTGAGAAGTATCACCTCAATCAAAGTAGACATGCATGTATTTCACACTGCGGCATGGAAGCCTATACAGTAGCTATGAATATATACAGTGTATATTGACATGTAAAAGCAAAAAGCTCTACAGCACAGGAGACCTTTTTCCAACACCATGTCACTGGTTTTGATCTTGCAAACAGACGTGTAGCACTGCCACAGGCTACGCCTCACCCCCACACACACCCATGTTGATGTGATGCAATTAAGACCAATCTCTCCTTCTCGCCCCCCCCCCCCACCCTGCGCCCCCCACCCCCCCCTCTCACACACACACATTCACACTCTCACGCTTGTACTTTTCCTCCTCCAGGAAAGGATTAGTTGTGAATACCTGTCTGTTTCTGCTGCCTGAGCAACCCTCTCTAATGAGGCTGATTTAAATGCAGCTCTTAAAAACCGCTAAGCAGCCGCAGCGATTTATTTACGTCGAGCCGGAGCTCCATCTGCTCGATCGCCAGGCTTGCCTGTGTGTGTGTGCGTGTTTGTGTGTGTCTGGCGTGTTGTAGATTTTAATACATGTTCCAGTGTGAATTAATGTTTCAGGAAATCATTCAGAGAAAACCGAATCACGGCGGCTTCGTCGTCGTCTTATACGGCATGGGTTCTCATCCTCGGGGTGTGAAAGAAAAGATGGAGCAGGAGATTCTTACCAACCGTTATTTATGCGTGTGGATCGGTGTGCATCAACTTGATTAATGAAAAACTTTATATGAAGGAATTTTTTTTGTTTTTCCTGTAGCGTTTACAAATTGGGATCCTGATGTTACACAGAACAATGCAGTGAATATACACACAACAATAAATGCACTTAACTATACAGGACAATAGATAAATGCTGCGTTAAAGAAGCAATACATCTACTTCCGTGCACTGTAGCAGCATTAAAACCAAATTACGATAGATATTTGTGGCGCCCAGAATCTAAAAAACTTTTACTAAGTTATGAAAGCGTAAAAAGTAGATAAATTGCATAAATAAATTAGCAAACTTTGTAATCATCTACAGTTGGTTATAAATTTTATTAATGCACGCAAGGAAGCGTGGAAATTAATGTCCTAGTGTACATTAATTTAAGTATTACATCACATGCATCACAACTCGACTAATCCACGTCTTTCTGGTCATGTGACACACACGCTAGGTCTGGATAGAGCGCTTAGAATGAGAAACTGCCCCGATTATGTTTCCTGTGTGTCTTGCATAATTTTAGTATTCTCATTAGACACCCCTGAGCACCGGCAGTTACAAGGTCTTACTGTATGTCTTACTTTTGTACGTATTATGTACCTATAATACGTACTTTAGCGTACCGTTGGTTGTGCGCTAGGACGTTCCACTCGGAGCCTCATGTGGCGGACCATCAAAGCTGGCGCTTTGGGACTGTCCACGCATTGTGTTCATGTCCATGGGGATGACGTCAGGATCTGTCTCACTCGACATGCGCCGCGGAAACCGTATGATGAAAATGTTTCAAGGCCCCAAAATGACTTTGTTAGTGTCGTGGTACTTGAACAATACCGATGGGAAACAGCTTTTTTCTCTTGCCAGCTGTTAAGAAATCCTTCATCTTCTAAATCCCCCGGTGACTCAGTCCTCTGTTGAAGTGTCCTTCCTCTGACCACTAGCATGTGGCCTTGGGCGAAGCAATTAACCTCTAGCCACTGCAGGGGTGTTGCAACATGGCATCTCGGTCTTCCTTTCCTCTTTCCCTCTCTCTCCTCGTCCTCCCCAAGGGCACACGTGTAAATGAGAACATTTTTACCATGCCTTATAAAGTAAAGGTTAGAAAGCATCGCCGGTTCATTCCTGCACGCGTCACAGATGCATTTCCCTTTACGTTGTATTTGTGGCCAGACATCTACAGATCGTTCCGCCAACTCCTAATCTATATGCGTCTTACGAACACGAGGGCGAATACCCTTCTTTTAAATTTTTATTTTTTATTTTTGATCATTCTACATTGCATTCTGCAGTTAGATGGCGAGTTTTGGCATCTCCATGATGGGTCGTGGGTAAGTAGGCTGAATGCCGAATGAGCAATTTCGCCCCGCAGTATTCTTTTCAAATAGGTTTTTATTAACAATACGGCAGATGTGAGAGGCAGCTGGGAACGATCCGTGTACACACAATGCCAGTCTAAAACTTTTTAAACACCCTGTTTTTAGCGTTTTCTATAAATGTGCTTTTATTCTAGAAAGTGTAATAAAAAAAAGTACGATATTTGAAAATCAGTCCAGTATGTATTAGAACTGGTTAAAATCTTCATCACTGTAATTAAGCATGTGTAGCACATCATGTATGAGTCTTTAACAGGTCTCAGGAGCTCATGTCTTTAATAACACACTCAGTTTCAAGTCTCATTAGGCTCCCAAAGCTAACAAGTTCCACAAAGATTTAGCTTTTCCCTTTTTAATTGATTTTGCATATGATTTTGTTTGGTCTGCGGTAATAACAGTGATTAAACCGGATTAAAAGGTTTAACACGTCTTTAGAGCTCTTCAGTAGGGAAGCTAAGGACCTGTAATGATCCAAGGAACCCTTAAACAACCGCTTTTTCAGTGCTTTATCCAGAAAGGCTTTGTCCTTACCAGGGACACGGCGAGAGGTCTAGATCTTACGAATACCATTTGACGGGATTTCAGTCAATTGCTGTTCATTGTGCATAAATGTGTTCAAAGATAGGGACAACGTGGCATTCGTCTACGGTAAGTGAAACCTGAAAAAGGAAAAATGAGGCCGAAGTTAGAGTACGAGACCTGGAGCTACGCGGCCATGCCGCTCGCGTATTTTGTTCATCAATCAAGTTAAAACAGGCTTGCTCATGGAAGACCAAAAAAAAAGGAAGCTTGCTCGAATGAAAAAGTGGTTCGTAACGCTCCCTGATGACTGCGAGACACATCAGTGTTCACATCGAAGCCAAAACAACAAGTCCTCCCCCTCTACGATGCTATTCTAATTCGGCTAATCAGCAGGGAGTCATGTTCCTGTTGAGTTCTCTCACTCTGCTTCCTCTCTCCCGAAGTTAAGAGTCATGCTCTGGTCTTGACCAGATCTATTACTATTTCAAACAAGTTTGAAGAGGAGAAAAAAAAGCAGAATCCGTTTAATTCCCAGTTCTTTCGAGACACGCCATGTTGGCGTGACTATTTCAGCAGGTGTGCCTTTTATCCCTCTCATGCTCCGAGCCATTATGTCTCTTCAGGCATTATTCGGGCCACTACTTCCATTCTGGCAGCGGAGAAAGAAAGAAAAAAAAAAAAAAAGCTTACTCTTAGTGGCACAAGGTGATAGATTGAGTAAAACCTGCTGACTGTTTCATTCTCTCTCCTCCCTGAAATCTCTCACTCCACCTCTCCGTTCAGCCTAGAGTGATGGATGGAGCGTCTGTCTCTTCATCCCTGGCATGACAGAGCAGAAAAGTGACAAAGCAGTCAAGGGAAAGGAGGAGAGAGAGAGAGGGAGAAAAAAAAAAGCGAGCCAGCAAACATATTGTCCTCCGCCACCCTGTGGTCACCATGCTTAGGTCACTCACAGTTCAGCCAGCCTGCCACTGGGTGACTAATGATAGATTTCCTCCCTCTTTAATTCCCTCGTCCCCTCTTGTAGCTGCTCCTGTGACTTTTGAGGCAGTAAGCTACCGGGAAATACATCATCCACTGCTGACCGATTGCTTAAATTAGCTTGTAGGCAAAGACCTCACAAAGGTTCAGCATATTTTTTTTTCCCTGTAAAAGTTATGCTCGCCTGCGTGACTCTATTAATTATGCAAACTGCGAGCCCTGATTGGGAGTCGGGCATGGTGTTCTTTGAAAAGGTTCAAAGTTAATTTTAAAAGCATCGATCGTTGTTTTTTTTTTTCTTCTTCGAATTTTATGTTCCTAAGAAACAAGCCACTAGAGTTCCCTGATTATCAAGTAGCTTGTTATTTTCTTTTTCCGAATATGTTTTTATTTACAAGAAAAAGAAAAAGGAATAACAGCTCTGCCAGATATTATGCTCCATCTTCTCCAACAATGATATTCTTTATGCCATTTAATAAAGGAGGCTCCTGTTCAAAGCCTTTTGTATGTTTAAGCGAACGAGAGAACTTTCTCACAAAAGAAAGCAAAGCTTCTGTCCAACAAATTCCCGGTTGAATTGGTTTCCTTGCCTGCTTAGTGAAGCCTTGGCGGATGGTGTGTCGGTGACCATTTGGATGGGGCTGGCTGGCAAGAGCGGGTGTCATGTTTGAAGGCTTCCCAGTGCTCCCACAGAGCCTTTTTTCAGCTCCTGCCCATGTGCGAGCTGAAATAGACTTTGGAGCTAATCTCGCTTCCACTGATCCACAAAGTTAAAATGGTAGAGAAGAGATCAGAGGCGTGGAGCTTGGAACTAAACTTTTCTGTCATTCTACCAAATGTAAGTCTGTATTAGTGATTTAATATCGAGTAACTTTTTTTTTTTTTTTTCCCAGAAGGAGGAGAGCCAGAACAGTTCATGATATGAAATTCATCATGTGGCAACGAATGTCACGGTTCTTGCTACTGAAAAATTTCCAAATGGCAGTGCATTAAATCAGGTAGCTTATCTATTAATGTACTATACTGTAATTTTCACCTGGTATATTTTTTACAATTTAGGCGGCATGTACTGTATCTACATGAAGAGGCACTCCATCAATGTGACCTGTTTTGCAAGATTCACTATTTCCTCATTTTTAGGTCCATACGTCTCGATTTTAAACTAAAAAGAAAAATATCATTTTCTTTTTTTTCCTAGTCAATGTTTTTTATATAGGCCAAGGTTTAATGAAAGGTTTTTTCCTCCTAATGTGACCTCATATAAGATACCCTCCCCTGGCTCGGCTGTTCTCTGGGAGGGTGTGGCTTAGCAGTAGCCACTTACTGTATGTAGGAGGAGTGAAATAAAGAGAGTTTGATGTATGTAAGTGTGTATATATACATACATACATACATACAAGGGTTGGACAGTGAAACTGAAACGCCTGGTTTTAGACCACAATAATTCATTAGTATGGTGTAGGGCCTCCTTTTGCAGCCAATACAGCATCAATTCGTCTTGGGAATGACAGATACAAGTCTTGCACAGCGGCCAGAGGGATTTTGAGCCATTCTTCCTGCAGAATAGCGACCTGGTCACTACATGATGCTGATGGAGGAAAAAGTTTCCTGACTCGCTCCTCCTAAAACACCTCAAAGTGTCTCAATAATATTTAGATCTGGTGACTGTGCAGGCCATGGGAGATGTTCAACTTCACTTTCATGTTCACCAAACCACTCTGTCACCAGTCTTGTTGTGTGTATTGGTGCATTATCATCCTGATACACGGCACCACCTTCAGGAGACAATGTTTGAAGCATTGGGTGCACATGGTCCTCCAGAATGGTTCGGTAGTCCTTGACAGTGACGCGCCAATCTAGCACAAGTATTGGGCCTCGGGAATGCCATGATATTGCAGCCCAAATCATCACTGATTCACCCCCATGCTTCACTCTGGGCATGCAACAGTCTGGGTGGTGCGCTTCTTTGGGGCCTCTCCACACCGTAACTCTCCCGGATGTGGGAAAAACAGTGAAGGTGGACTCACTGTTCGGAGAGCAATACATGTTTCACATTGTCCACAGCCCAAGATTTTCACTGCTGGCACCATTGATACTGACATTTGGCATTGGCACAAGTGACCAAAGGTTTGGCTATAGCAGCTCGGCCGTGTACATTGACCCTGTGGAGCTCCTGACGAATAGTTTTGGTGGAAACAGGAGAGTTGAGGTGCACATTTAATTCTGCAGTGAGTTTTATGTTTTTTGGATACAATGCGGGTTAGCACCTGGACATCCCTTTCAGACAGCTTCCTCTTGCATCCACAGTTAGTCCTGTTGGATGTGGTTCGTCCTTCTTGGTGGTATGCTGACATTACCTTGGATACCGTGGCTCTTGACACATGACAAAGACTTCCTGTCTTGGTCACAGATGCGCCAGTGAGACGCTCACCATCAATTTGTCCTCTTTTGAACTCTGCTATTTCACCCATAATGTTGTATGCATTGCAATATTTTAAGCAAAACTGTGCTATTACTCTGCTAATTAAACCTAATTAAACCCTATGTATCGCTCTTTCTTAATACGTCATAGAATCCTCATATACATATTCTAAAAATAGGATTATAACATAAAACGAAATTTGCTCTGGCCATATCTCAGGAACCGGATATGATACAGGTAATAAACCTGGTATCAAAATGGCAGTTTTTTTACACAGAATCAGAAAAGACCCACAACTCACATCACCCAAAATGTGACTTAATAGTTGATTTGAAGTGACAGTTCACATGCAGGCGTGTGTTACTTCTGTCCTCAACAACAAGCTCACTGAAGCCCGTAGCTCTTCACATAAATCGGAGTGTCTCAGACTGGCTGGGCGCTTTCTTGAACGAGGTGCAAATTGCGGTCAGAAACAGAGCTGTCAAAAAAAAAATCTCATGGAAAAGAAAAGAAATGTGTTGAAGTCAGTGTGTTGAATTTCATGTCAAGAGCATTAGCCAGGATCTATTAGAATGAATACAAATCAGTTTACTTTTACGACATAAAAGTTCGTGAGAAAAACTAGGGATCTGGCAACGCTCAAAGCCCTAATATATGCATGCACACACACACACGCGCACAGAACTATCTGCTGCTAATTGCTGAAACATTTATTTATGTCAGTCAGTCACTCAGCCCCTCTTACTGTTTCTCTACCCTTGTTTGCTCTGACGTCCCACTTTTGTTCCGTCCTCCCTTAATTTGAATATGTATGAGACACAGATGTGGACGTCTCATACATTTCTGCCTTGTGCTCGGCGCTCAAATCGTGCAATTAGTGTGTACGCGAGTTTCATGCATAACATGCGAGAGAATTAGAGTGTCATGAACAGCTCGGTGCAACAGCTCAGCGACAATTATGGGACGGTGTGTATCATTTAAGGCACAGATAATCGACTTCATGCCTTAACTCACAGCGAGTACAGAAAGGCATCGGGTTGTGGTAGTCGTTGTCATGCAAGAGCGATGCCGTCTTGTTTACTTGCCACAAGCTGTCTTGTACAGTATGTTAATCCTGGTTGGCCACATGGGCTCCGGAAAGAGTGAGTTTCTCTCCAACTGCTACACAAAGATTCTCATAACATACAGTACAGTACGCTGCCTGTTGAGTAACCGGTAGTGAAAATGCAAAAGAGATTATGTTTGTTAATATACTGTAAACCTGTAATGCTTGAATTGCGGCAGGGACTACTGTCTGAATTTGCGAAAATTAAATTGTGGAACTCTTTCAAATAAATCTTAAGGCTTGTTGGGAATCAGAACCTGACATGATTCGGTTTTTGTCTGCGGCGTAACCGTAACCGTAGAACTCCTCAGTCTTTTCAGAAACTACGGCTTTCAGCTGCTCTCAGGCAGAAAAGTAGTATAACACAGTGTTCTTCAACAAAGGTCAGGGAGTGAAACAGAGTGGGAAAAAAGAAAAAGTAGAAAGTGGGGGGAGAAAAAAAAAAAAAAAGCCTGGAATTTATTTTGAAATATAGCAGTGTAGCTGACCAAGTATTGAACAAGCATTAGTCTTCATTTGACTGCATCCATTCTTTCATAGCGCTAATGATTTTAATATTTTGGGGTTCTTTTTCATCTAAAAGTTAAGCCTTTTTTCTCTTTTTCATTTTCCTTCTTTCTTTTTTTTTGCTGCATTTTAGTTTAGACCTTCTCCTGTGAGAGGGCACTAATTCAGTAATGTAACTGCAGCTCTGCACGGTTCGGTCCCTGATTCACTTTCATGCTCATCGCTGTGAGAAGAAGAGCGTAGGAAAGAAAAAGTAGAAGGAAAAAAAAAGAGGTTTCTGGCTAGAAGGAGTCTCTCTAGTCCTCTGTTCTTTCTCAGAGCTCTTCAAAGTAATTCGGAATGACACGCACTTCATTAGACGTGTCTTTGACTGAAGGCTGCAGAGATGCGTTTCCGCCTCTTCGAGCACTTAGGGCCTTCATTTCACTGAGGGAATCAATAAGACAATTTTTCCGTCCTTTCTGCGCGGCGACTACTGTTACTTTTTTTTTTTTTTTTTTTTTGAAGCTTTGCTGCGAAGTGAAGAAATTCGCACTTGTGATCACCACGGGTATGCAGGGACCGGGAGGTGTGTGAGCGCTATAGCATGTTCTGAATAACTCGTATTAAATGTCTGAATGATCAGAGCAGAGTTATAAAAGCATACTTGAAATGGTTAGTCTGTGTACTTTCAATTATTATCTTTTATGTTCATAACCGCTATAACCTGGCCCACGTCTAGCCAGTATATCGAGGCTCACGTTAGCGAGTTTATGAATAATCCTATTCATATGCAATCACTAATTCACATATCCAGTGTCACTAATTTCACATACATTTGCTAAATATAATTTTATGTCATCTGCCGTCCAGAACTCGTACTGTATCTTGTCACATTTTACCATGAGATTCTGTGGAGTGGAGTGGGGGGGACGCACATCATCGTGAAGGCGCTAAGAACGTGTTGGCCAGCGTCTCTCCCTCTAACACACACCTTCTGTTGGGTCTGTGTGCCGTGAGGGGTGACTAAGTGGGAAATGAGCTGTACAGAATGATCATGAATACACCTGGCCCACACACAAGCTTCTCTCTGTGAGTGCCTGTTCCTCAAACTCACTCTGCCACCTCCAGGCTACGGCCCCTGTCATGTGTTCATTACGTCTCGTTTCTTTTCATTCACCGGTTTCTTCGGATCTACTCTGTATGCTTTACTATAGTAACCAGGAGATTTCTTTGTCTGGCTTTGGTTTTTAATGCTTAGTGGGTCTCATTTATTGCCCTTAAATTGTTCGCAGGGGCATTTCTGCAAGAAATAGTAGCATTCATGAATATTCAGTCATTCCGAAAGCATGTTTGTGTCCTATGAGAGCTCATAAGTTGTGTAAGCGTATGAGAAGATTCACTAATGCAAATAATCGGCTTCAAATCGCATAATTGTCGAGTTAGCCAGTAGCTAAGGGACCTTTCCCATATTCCCAAACTTTTTTTTTTCTTCTTCTTCTTTTTAAGCTAAAGTATGCAGAATTGTCCCAGAATTTAAATTCTTGCCTCTGACCACCTATGAATTGGCTATGCATCATCCATGAACCAGTGATGTAATAACCCAGGACTCCAGTATCAACCTGTAATCAGCGACCTGGGACTGTAGAAGCAATTAAAGCATACTTCCGACAAAAGTTCTCCTTACGATTTTCTGCGATCCCGAGATCAAACCGTTTCACCGCTTTTTTTAGTTGATTCCAAAAAAAAATGGATTCCCTCCAATACAAAAGAAGAGCTATTTTATGGTGTGCCAAAACAGTTCACAGAATTGAAAGGCATTTGGATATTTGCAAACAAGATTTGGAGCGATGCTCTCAAGGAAGGTGAAAGTTTGGAGCAGAAACATCCTCGATCGGTTGTTAAAAGGGGTGTTAATACATCACCTTCTCTATAGTCTTGATCTCGCTCCATCAGACTTTCACCTGTTTGGTTCCCTGGAAGCAGCCCTCTGATGAAGAAGTGAAGACAGCGGTGCATTCGTGGCTCGCATCTCAGCCTAAATAATTTTTTAATGAGAGAAAACGAAAAATTATAGATTTGTAATTTTTAAAAAGTGTTGATCATGGCCTCCGAGTGGCGCAGTGGTTAAAGCGCTCGCCCTATCATCCGGAGATCGCCAGTTCGAATCCCGGGTGATGCCGTAACCTCTTGCAGCCGGAGGTCTAGAGAGAGCCGATTGGCCGAGCTCTCGAGAACGGAAGGAGTGGATAGCGCTGTCCTCCGAGTGTGTGACTCCGCCCCCAACGGTGCGTGAGCGAGCAGTTCGAAAAGAGGCAGTCGGCTAGCGTCATGTGGTTCAGAGGAAACACGTGATAGTCTTCGGCCCTCCCGGCTGAGTGGTATTAGTAGCCTTAATGTGGGAGCCCCCTAGTGACGGGGAGGAATTGGACACGACTAAATTAGGGAGAAAATCGGGGGGGGGGGGGTGTTGATCATATTAAACAGATATGGCTGACTGCACTGTTTGTATTATATTTACTGTTTCCCCGGTTACATTTTTATTAAGCGTCGTAATTGTTTAAACTCTAAACAGCTTCCTGTTATAATTTCTTGAGCAAATCGCCACGTAACACGTTGTTTGACCTCGTGTGGAACTTTGCCCGGATTTTCCTGGATGACCTGCTTTGAAAGATCAGGCATTTAGAATGCTAATGTGATTAAATAGCCGAACTGCTGTCACTTTTAACCTAAAGAAAGAAGCAAGTTCAGGTCTAATAAAGAAGTGCTTATTAGCTTGAGGGGTTGGCGGAATGTGTTGCATGAGGGTTGTAACATAGGCTCGTAAATCTCTCACAGCAGGAGGAACTGCCTATCTCAATCACTTTGTCTCGGATTTGCACCTCGGAGCGCGCATCGGTGCAATGAGCTCCGTGACGCCTCAAAACACGGCAAACAAGTGGCCTGATGAATGAGTGCACAACGAGCACTCATTTACCATGTCAACAAGAGGGGCACAAAAAAAAAAAAAAACAGCTCTTGTGATGATGAAAGCGTTGATGGCTTCTTATTAAAGCAAGCTAAGTTTAGAACCTATTTGTGCGATGTCAAGGGCATGACTTTTTGAAATAATATTCAGTCATCGCGTTTGGGAAGTCATTCATCTGAAGCATTGAAATTTCCCAGGGTTTCCATTGTAGCCTTTTTATTTCTCTAAGCTTCTATATCTCATGTTTATCGGTTGAATCGTTTGAGACGTCTGTAGAACACGAGCATAATAAGCACGGTCGTTCTGGGCAAGGTCGACTCGGAGGGTAACCTTGTGCAAAGCGGTCCGGCATAACGACAATATAACGCATCCAAGAGCTGTAGCACATAAAGCCCTCCGTTGATCTAATCATCATCTTTTTTAACGTTATTAATATGGGCATGTGCAGTTAAAATGAACTGCACTTGTGAAAGCACTCCGGTATTAATCTACATTTTAATCAGGAGGAACGTGTCGAACAGTTTGCACTTTACAGCTCTTTACACGCTGCCATGTCATTTAGCTGTCCCAGAGCAGCTCAGTCAAATGATATCTAATGGCTTCAGCAGGCTTCTTAAAAAAAAAAGAAAAGAAAAAAAAGTGAGGTTTTAGCTCATTAAAGGAATGGATTAATATTAATTATATTAAATGTGTTTGGAATGCGTCTAGACTGTAATGTGATTGTATTTCCATGGAACAGAGTACATTCATAACTGAGATATTCATAAAAATATTTTTAAAAAGTTGATGTTAATTTATTACATCACTATTTTGACCTTATGAAAAGTCATGTAACATCCTTCATATAAGTGGTGAACTTATAGTAATTATTATTTGGAGCATTATGTTGGGTTTTACTCAATAAATTTATTGGTATAATGAATAGCGTACTCTTTTTATTCTTGTCAATCACAGAGATACAAGCCAGTCATGGCTGTTTTTTAGGTCAGGTTTGAGTAAGAGCACCGTTCATAATAAGAAGTTTGAAAAGATGCATTTGCCTGGTTTTCAGAGAAGGCCTATTCTGGAGAAGTGCTTCATTTGGTATCTGTAATATGATTGGGTAGGACCGCCAGGTGGGTGGGATTTGAGAGCAAATTATGAAGCGGGACAATCTAATTCTACTTCATTTTTTTTTCCAGCTCTGAACTAATCACACTTGATTAAGTATTAACTAGAACCTGTTATTACCTGATGTCATATTGACCTTGATATAAATATCATCTCTGGAAATGCTAAAGTGGCATTCCAACACTGATAATTGTATGGCACCTCAGCAGTGATGTATGTATATAAGCATTCCTTTTGATATGATAAATAAATAAATAAGCCCACTTTAATAAGAAGCCATCAAACCTTTTCATCACGAGTGCAGTTCTTTTTCCTGTCGTCGTTGTTGACATCTTAAATGAGCCTCGGTAGGGCACCTATTCATCAGGCCACTTGTTTGCCATGTTAGACAGCATGCGCACCGCTTACTGAGTTATCTTCATCATCACTATCACAATTCGAAAAATCTCTAGTAAGCCCTGGTACGACCTAAATAAATAAATAAATAACATAAATAACATAAAATAAAAAATAAAAACGCTTTGCCTGCTACTTTGGGGAATAACTACAGGTTGTGTTTAATGCAGCTTTTATTTGTGCACACGTGTCTTTATAGCGCCATTATCCTTTTACAGCATAACAGCGCCCAGTAATCTTCGTGGGTCAGAAAAAGATCTAGCCGAGGACCGTATTTAAAGCGCACCGTCCAACTCGTGTCAGGTTTGGCCGGCTAGCGAATGCTCAGCTGTCTCTCCGGAGGCAAATTTTAGTAGCATGAAAACCTGTTGGCCTCTGCAAGCGATTAGCTGAACGTTTTGCATTCAAATTGCCCATATACCGGCAGCTGCACAAAATAGCTCAAGCCAAATTGCAATAAGGTTGAATTGCATAATCCTGCTTTAGACTACTGGCTTGTTTGCTTCCACAGACTGTAGCCGTGAATTCTAATTACTGCTTAAGCAATGTAAGAAGACAGCTGGAGTGCAATGGGCTATTTAGTATGTCTTTAAAATAAGGCAGGATGAAATATTCAAGGAGTACATCTGATCAATTATGGAGCACTCTACACGCTACACTGAAAACCATTCAGTCATACGGTATAGGCTGGAAAATATAACAAATACCTATTTCTGGTACACTATAGTATATTTTTATGTTATGCCATCTGTGAATGTTTGTTTGTTTTGAGATGTATTGTGATTCTGTTATTTATTTCATGTGATAATTCATGTGAAAAAATAAAACCTCTTAAGAGAAAACATATTTGGAAAATGTCTTATGCTGTGAATAGTATTTGCCCCGTCCAGGTTTGTTTTTTGTTTTTTTCCCTATTTAAATCTTGAATCTTGAATGAACAGGGATTATAACCATATGGTTTTTAAAAATATATAAAGCTGTGTTGCCACACCCAGTCATGATTACCTCCAGACCTGTTGAATCAAGAAATCATTTAAATAGAATCTGTCTAACAAATGTGAAGCACGCTAAATGAGCTAAAAAAGCAATACATCAGGCCATGATTTAAAGAAACTCGGGAACAGATAAGAAATAAAGTAATTGTATCAGTCTGTAAAGGTTTACCAAGCCATTTATAAGGCTTCAGTTGTCCAGTGAACCACGGTGAGGGCCATTACCCACAAACGGAGAAAACTTGTGGTGGTGAACAGTGGTGAACCTTCCCAGGAGTGGCTGGCCTAGTAAAATTACTCATTACGACTCATCCAGGAGCTCATAAAAGAAGCCAAAACAACATCTAAAGAACTCCAGGCCTCACTCAAGGTCAGTGTTCATGATTCAACAGTAAGAAAGAGACTGGTCAATGGCATCCATGGGAGAGTTCCAAGGTGAAAGTCACTGCTGACAAAAAAAAGGCTCTCGTCTTACATTTGCCAAAAAAATACCTTGGATATTCCCAAGACTTTCGGGTCAGGAAGTTCATCTGGCATATACTGTAACTAACACTGCATTTCATTAAAAATCACATCATAAAAACAGTCAAACATGGTGGTAGGCTTATGGTGGGAAAAAAAAATGTAGGTTTTGCCGTCACCTAGTCAAAGCCTGGACTTAAATCCCATTGAGATCCTTAAACAGGCCATTCATGCTTGAAAACCTTCCAATATGGTTGAATTAAAACAATTCTGTAAAGAAGAGCGGGCCAAAATTCCTCCACAGCGATGTGAAAGACTCAGCGCCAGTTATTGCAAACGCTTGATTGCAGTTGTTGCCGCCAAGGGTGGCACAACCAGTTACTAGATGTAGCGGGCAATTACTTTTTCACATAGGGTCAGTCAGGTTTGCACAGGTTTTTTTCTGCTTAATAAAGATAATCATCATTTAAAAACTGCATCATGATCTGAATCAGGTAAGTGTTACAAATATGCCAAAAATGTTTTAAAAAATCAGGATCTTTTTCTCACGGCACTGTATGTGAAATAAAGCAGATTTTTATCATTTCTATTATATACTCAGCTCTCGAATGTGTTGCATGACATCGCATTTTCTCCCACCAGTCAGTAACTGCAGGAGGACTGAATTTAAAAAATTCCTGATTAGGCTTAAATTGGTTGTAAATTAGGGTAAAAGCCCTTTTCAGAGATAATTATTATTGCCGGTTAGTAATGCCTATTTTGCTCTTTCGCATCAGTGATTTCAATGAAAGGTCTCGGTGGGGAAAAATAAAAAAAACCTTCTCTGGCGTTCCTACTCAAACATTTTCCCATTGATACTCGCGTTGAAAAAGTTTTGGGTATCTCCCACACGGGAAACGTCAATGCGAGAAAATCAGCTCTGAAACATTTCCAGTAAGTATAAAAACTGAAGTGTGGGTGAAAAATCAGCAGAATGAAACATCCTGAAAATAGGAGTTGTCATGATGCTGGTGATCTCCAGGCCTGGTTTAAAGGAAGCATTGTGTAACATCCAGGAGACTTTGAATGGATATGTCAGGAAAAATGCGTAGGAGGTGGGCTTTCGGGGGTCTCAAATATTAAAAATGCGAACATTTGAAAGCTTTAGAGGATGTAAAAGAGACGGATGTTCAAAAGACAAAGAGCGGATATGTGGTTATAAAATAATGCTGTATACATATTAGATGCAGTTAATGTTTTTTGTGACCTGGAAATTTTTGTTGCTTGAAATAATAAACAAGCATCTGTAAAAAAAAAAAAAAAAAAATTACACTGAATATTTTGTTTCTGTAATTAAAGAATTAACGAGTATAAGGCAGATTCTTTTTAGATTTGTCGCTGAGTTAGTACTAGGCTTTGCAATGCTACAGTACTGTACATACCAAAGATGTTACCGTGGTAACAACGATGAAAAATTTCTGCGGGGAGAGTTTTTTTTTCTTTTTTTTTTCTTACCTCTGGAGATCAGTCTGTTATTAGCTTGCTGAAGGATCATTATGATCTGGTGCGAAACTGAGACCTCGGCGCGGTCACTCTGTATTTCTCCTATAATAAGTTCATGACGACATTGTTTAAACCCATCGGATTCCGCTCCACTCAATTGCATGTCGAAAATTGCGGCAGATTTAGATTCGAGGATGTTTACGGAACGCGAAACAGGCCGAAAGTCATATGTCTCCATTTCAAAAGTGGGGTGGAAATCCTGGGGAGTGTTTACCGCAATTGTGCCGAATCACCAGGAGAAATAATGTCATATGTCTCCCATTTGAGATCAAATCCCACAGATTGGCTCTGTTTATTATAATCGCATGCTGCAAGTACTTGAATTGGGTTGCACACTGTGGGTTTATGTCTCGATCGTACCGCTGTGTGGGATACTGTTCCTCTCTCTCTCTCTCTCTCTCTCTCTCTCTCTCTCTCTATGTTAGATGTGCCGTAGCTGATAGACATCGCTGCAGTGGGGCAACAGGGGAGAAGCTGCAGGGTGGAGGGGGCACGTGTTTGACGTGCAGCGCCGGTTTACTTGTCTGGGACAGGTGGTCAGGGCCAGCGCATCGTTGCCCTTAACTCAAACTAGCTAGCCTCAAACTGTTATGTCTTCATCTCGCTCTCTCTCACTCTCTCTCTCTCTCTCTAACAGCCCCTCTTTTTACTCCGGCTTATTGTAAACATGACATGGGAATGCAGTCGGGTCTGTCTGGTCTCTGGGAAATGTTTCTATTTTGTTGCTACCACAACATGACTATTAGGTGCTAGTTTTATTTTAGTTTTAACGTTTATGCCATTTTTGTGCTCTATGTATTGGTTTTCTTTTTCTTCTTCTTTTTTAAACTTTTTTTTCTTATTTAGTTTTTTTATTTACTTTGCTTTTGTTTTTGTTCACTGCACTTCGTGTTTTGCCTGTTTACTTTGTATTGTTTTGAGTTTTTTTTGCTTTGTTTTTTAATTTCTTTCTTTTTTTTCCCTTGTTATCGTTTGCCTTCTTTTGTTTTGATTTTATTTGATGCTTTGCTTTAAGGGGTTTTTCTTTTGTATTTTGATTGTCATGTTTTTTCAAATTTTTTCTTGCTTTGATGTTTTCTTTTGCTTTTTTTGCTTTGTATTTTTATTTTCTGTTTTTTTTTACCTGCTGTGTTTTTTTTTTGCTTTTTTGAACTTTCCTTTGCTTTGTTTCTTGTTTTGCTTTGCTTTGCTTTTCTTTCTCTTTTCCTTTGCTTTGAGGGGTTTTGTCTTGTTTAGTTTGTCTTGTTTGTCTTGTCCTGTGCAGTTCTCAATTTTTGGTTAACTTCTCATTGTGTTTTGTCTTACTTATTTCATTTGTTTTTAACCCCTCCAACGAAACGGACATTGGGAAAATGTGATTATACGGTATGTAAAGCAAAGAAATGGCCGGAGCATGGACAGAGTGAGTGGAATGGCACTGCGAGAGATATTTGTTACAGATTTATTCACCAACGTTTTTTGTTGTTGTTGTTGTTGTTGTTTCCATCATCCCTTTATCATTGCCTGCATGGCACTAAAGCTTTAGGGATTTTCCAAGCTGTTACAGGTCTTTGGCCAGAAAACAGAAAAGCACCTGTTGAATATTGATGGTCCACTCAATGGATAAAATAACTGTCTTTTGTAAAGCCAGAGCAACATCTTCTTAGGGGAGCAGAGCGGAGGGAAAAAAAATCTTTTCAGCACTTTTTCCTCATTGTCCCAGTGCTGAATGGTGTGAGGAGATGAGGCATGGACCAGAGCCACTGCTGTGTCGTTTGATGACAATTTCTTTGTAAACACATTTGACACAGTCCACAGTCCACGCGTCTGAAGCACAACACTAAAGCTGTTTAAAAAAAAAAAAAGAATCAACAATGTTTGTAATGCAAATAAGGCCACTTCAAAGCCAACATTATTAGCATTTTTAATTTGCAGAGTCTTTATAATATTTTGAATGTTATTATTGCGTTTCCTGGAGCTATGCTGGAGGAATCTGTTTGACACGCTTATAAGACTAAATGATATCGCTGCTGATGAATGCAGAGGGAAGAGTAATTGTGTAAGCATCGCCATGTACGCTTTATAGATCGAGTGACATTTTGTGGCAGGCGAGAGACAGGGGGGATAATGAGGGATTTGTGTCTGAAGAAACATTTTCACATGCATTTACTTCACTGTATTATTAAAGACTAAAGAGCTGGAAGCCATGCTGTGTGTGTGTGTGTGTGTGTGTGTGTGTGTGTGTGTGTGTGTGTGTGTGTGTGTGTGTGTGTGTGTGTGTGTGTGTGTGTGTGTGTGTGTATCACTCACTGTGTTCATTTTCATTCTTTGATCCTGTCTAGAACAGTGGTACTGTATATGCTCAAAAATGCAGGATTCCTTTTTTCTTTTCTTTTCTTTTCTTTTTTTTTAAGCATTTAACTCTTATCTTCTCTGTGAATTTGGGGCAGCTTGTGTCCAGTGTAATGGTACATTCCATGCTGCATTACACTGTGTGCATTCACATCCTTTGATGTTTAGTCACATCCAATGCTCTACACTGTCCTATTATCTTACAGTAAGTCTAGCGTATTATTGAAAAAGAAAGTACTGGAATTAAGGGTTTTTTTCCTTCATCTACAGTAAATGTTCTCACTTATACTTTGTTAAAGCACCTTTTGTGGCACTTTTATTCCACTCTAGCTCTGAAAGGTTTCTCCTGTGCGCAGCCTTCTTCAAGTCCTTCCGCAGGTTTTACAGTAGATGCAGGTTCTGACTTTTTGACTGGGTCTTGGGTAAAAATACTGTGAGACTTGACTAGAGTAACTATACTACAGTATATAAGATGAAATCTGAAACTCTACCGTTGTTAATATTGCAGTTCTATCATCCATACCAGTATTATACGATTCAACGTTTTGGGCAAAAAATACTATACAAAATGATGAAGCATGGTGGTGGCAGCATCCTGCTATTGCAGCTCATTCTCCTCTCTATCTGAGACAGAGGATCTGGTCAAGGTAAAAATAATTATTGCTATGAAACTTGAGCTTTCATCTTTCAATCACAGGTTAAGGTTTGGAGGGTTTTGGTCCACATCAGACTACCGTATTGAGTTGCTTTGGAAGCTAAATACATAAGCGAGAGCAGGGCCACTCTGTATATTTCCCTAGCCTGGATGAAACTAAAGATTTTTAAATAAAGGTTTCCTAAGGATCATCACATAAACAAACAATATCTATATCTACAGTAGAAACTACATCTTCCTAAAGCTACATATATTGAGTATAGGACTTCCACCATAGACGACTTTGAGTAATTTCTCCCCATATATATATATATATATATATATATATATATATATATATATTTAGCTTTGATTACAACACACGATGTAGTGGCCAGTTCATGTGTGTAAATGATTCCTCATGCTCTCAGAACTACTTTGTCACAATGTGACTCCTGAAATATATACCCGTGTCATCAGAGGGGGAAAAAAAAAAATCTCCATAGATGTGATTACCTGATCATTTAGTACGTTCAGGTCATCAGCACCTGTGCGTGAAGGGTGCATCACTTCATTTGCTTTCCTGTTTACCCCGATGCGGCCATCACTCTGGAATAAGGTAACCTGTTTCATCAGAATTTATCAGACCACATGATCGTTTCCCATTGCTCCAATTTTTTCTGATTAACAAATGGTTTCAGAGCAGTGGTGGCTCAATCAGTTAATGGGTTACTGATCAAAAGGTCGGGGTTCGAGGCTGAGCTCTGCCAAGTTGCCGCTGTTGAGTCTTTGAACAAGGACCTTGACGTTACAGTATCTGTTCCGGGGGCGCTGTAACCTGGCTGACCCTGTGCGCTGACCTCAGCTTCTTAACTAAGATATACAAAAAAGTCATTTCACTGAACTGTAAGGTGTAAGGTACATGTGACAAATGATTAAATATATTATATTATTATATTTTCGTATGGCCACGCAGCTGTTTAGTCCCAATCCCGCGAGATCTCATCACATTGTGTGCAGGCAGAGATGCTCTTGCTTAATATGTCCGTTCTTTAAGTGTTTAACTGATTCTCCATTCATGATTTTTTTTTTCTCAACCACATTTCTTTCACATAGTTGACAGTTCAGCACTCCTTAAGGTCTCCTTACAGTAGTTGTTTTCTTTGCTTGATGCAGGTCAATAATATGACCCTTCTGAAAAGGCAGGGAGATGTATTTTTGCTTTTCTGTTTTTCATGTTTGTCTCTTGTCTTGGCCAACTTGCATGAATGAAAGTACTGTAATTAGAGACCATGGATTTATAAGAAAGCACCTGTAATTAGCCACGAAATTGTTTTCTAGTGGACATGGAAGCACCAAAACCATTAAACTATAATATCTATGTGTAACAGACATATCTGGTGTGCTGCACTTGATATATACAGTAGACCTTAATTAAAAAAAAAAAAAAAAGATGATAATTTCATACTTTTTTATTTTATACATATTTTATTTTGCAATGCCAATGGATCATTAAACACTCCTTTCCCCCAACCTTTCCCTCTTCAAGGGTTAGATTTGGAGTCATTAGTCCCGTAGATTTGCCACATAGACCCGGCAACCCTGCTTCCTATTCATAATTAAATGTTGCGAATGGTTAAATGATCTGACGTCTTTAGCGTAATTGGTTTCCATCCGGAGCATTAGAGCTGACTCGGATTAAGCCGTGTGGTCTGGAAAGCCATGCCTGGTGTAATATTCAGAAATAATTGGGATCCTGTTTCTAATTGAAATCCCGTCTCTGAGAGCACGGCTGAAAATCGAGCCAAACAGGAAGAGGCGAAGCGAGAGGTTCGGATACGCGTCCCGTCGCTCGGATTTATCTTTATCTGACCGAAGTTTATACCGAAAGGGCCGCTCCTGCCAATCAAAGCGTGCTTATGTAATCGAATTCGAATCGTAAACACGCTGAGAGCCCGAGCATCAAAGCATGTCATGAGGCAGCTAGTGACTAAAATGCAGCCATCTGCTTTTGCGGCCGTGTGGGCTTTAAATACAAGATGCATAAAAGTTCTCTTGCGTGACCTGCGCTGTTTGTTTTATACAGCGCACATGGTGTGTGTGTGTGTGTGAGAGTGTGTGCGAGTGCGCCTGCATGAGGCTACATATGGGAGTCTGGTCGTCTCCTTTTTCTGTCTCACACACACACACACACACACAGACATATACACAAGCACGTAAACACAGAGGTGTCTGGAGACGATTCACCATTTCTCTGTGCAGCTGTACAGTATGCGAGTGCTGCACCTTTTACAAAAAGCGTTCACAGTCAGGTTCATCCATCCAATATCACGACTCTTTAGTCACCTTATTTCTCGTCGCTCTTTGTTTAACGAGGTGCCGTGCCCATAAATCTCTTACGCCACGGTTTATTCTTATTTTGTACCAGAATAAATACTACAGACTCATAAACATGCTGCCTGTGAAATCTGCCCGCTGCTGAAATGATGCGTTTGGTTTAAAAAATAAAAAAAAATGCAAAAACAAGTATGTCTGTGTAGCTGATGTAGGGGCAAGGTGATGCTAATTATTCATGGCAGTTCAATTACATTCCCTCACCCTTTTTCCTCCCCTCTCTTCACTTGTCTCCCGTTCCTACGCTTAAATCTGAATCAGGTGAGGATTTGTGATGGTGGAGGTTATTTCTGTTTCATTTGCACCCATTCTTGATGCCGCTTAAATAATGTGAAACGCTACACATATACAAAGTCTTGTGTATGTGCAATTACGCCGAGGTATTAGGTCTAGTCATACTCTTGTGCAGTAACACTAAATATCGGTGCTGTTTTTAAGCTATTGAGATTCCACATGAGATGCTTTTCTCCTCAACACGGTTGTAAAGAGCGGTTATACCAGGCATCTTGACCCAGATGCATTCTCCTGTAAACCAGAATTTTACCAACCACGATCTAAACCGGACAGAAACGCTTTTTTTATCGGACGAAATCACCGGATAACTGATGCAAATGTGAACATTAAATAGCTCTTTCAGGTTTAATAAAACACATTATGCTCCCCCCCTTTCAAATTGTACTCACCTGCACGCTCCTCCTAGAGCACTCACGCTTTTAATGCAATCAGTGTTGATGCCCAGCTCGAGCATTTTTACTCTTGTTAGTTTTGGACGTATACAGTACGTTATAAATGTCTACGTCGAGACTTTGGCGAATAAAAGCAAGCAGGATTCGAGAGCGCCGGGGTGTTTTTAGGGACTATCTGCGCCTGTCTGATTACACCCTCATGACACCCGCTCCGGATTAAAAAGTGGCAGATTAATTGGGTTGTCAATCATGGCTGACACTGGCTCTTTGTCTCCGAGAAGGATCGTGGAAGAGCGCGGTGTCCAAAATAACGCGGCTATGCCGTTGGGAGTCAGAGGTGACATTGCTCGACGTAGCTTGATAAGTCCATGGTAATTTTTTGGCAGCAGGTAGCAACTTCTGCAGCGGTTATTTTATTTAAAAAAATTTTATTGAGGTCATGATGTCAGTCTTGCAAAAAAACTTGCAAACTGACTGTATAGCCCCCTAGGTCATCTTGTTTGTTCACAGATAAGAACTAATGTACATACTGAACAATAAAACAAACAGTATGCCAAGAATATGTTTTATTGTTTAGTATCAAGTCTGATTCAGGTTTGTCTTTGTATGTTTTTTTATAATAAAGATAATGACAAATATTAATTCAATTTCCTCATATGCAGAATCAGCTCATGCGTAAGCCTGACTTATTTGTTTATTTATTTATTTGTTTGTTTATTTATTTATTTTTAAACTACTCTTGTTTTAGCATCTTCTGCCAGATAATTATCGATTAAGGACGATCATATCAAATCAGGTATTACTGCAAGTCGCACGGGTTAGTTTAGCGCTATGGCCAGTAAAGTGGAGTAGGTGAAATGTACAGTAACACACATTAGATTGTGGGGTGGTTGATAAATCCCTTATCTTCCTGATCCTTTAACAAAACTGTGAAAGTTTTAATCCTACAAAACTGTTTTTAATCAACACTGTGCAAGCTGGTTACTCCAGTTTTTTTCGCTGTAAAACCGTGCTGCTGGCGAAGTTATTTTTGAATCTTGGTCTAAAATGAAGCTGAGGATTGCCTCTTTTGTATTACCTCATGGGTTCCTCATTTAAATATTCTAAATAAAATGAGAAGGATTTCGACAAGGCGCACCCCGTAAACAAACTCACTGATCATATCTCTGTAAAAAACCTGGTATTAAAATGTAGCTTATTGAATTCTTTCACTCACTCAACGTCTATACCGCTTTATCCTGCATTCAGCGGGGGTGGTGGTGGTGGAGGTGGTGGAGGAGGAGGAGGGTTATTCCAGGAGACTCAGGGCACGAGGCGGGGTACACCCTGGACAGGGTGTCACTTCATCGCAGCTTATTGAATCAAGAGTCTAAAAATATGCCTAACTCAAATCACACAACATGACAGGTCACATTTATTACGAGAATATGGGGTTGCTGCAACTCTGTAAACTCTAGCAAGTAGACGTTACTCAAAGCATTTGAGAAAATGAATTGCCTCAAATAATTAATGTTTTATAACTACATTTTTTGAAAAACTTGTTTTTCCAAATTATATTGTTTCCAATATAATTTATGATACAGGAACTTATTACACCATGTTGGAATCATTTTCACACCTATCCAGGCTTGCTCATGCATCGTACATCATTAGATATCAAGTAGATAGACTTGAAACCCTGATCTCCAGATTAGTAAGTCAGAGTCTTAACCCTAGCGATACCCCTTGGCCTGCCCGTGTTCATTTTGTTTTCGCCTTCACAACCAAATCACAGGTGTATTTACAACAGGAGACAAAAGTGCATCTGTTTTGGTATGGTCTATCAAACAAGCCGAGCCTTACCGTGCACAGGTTAACCATTGAGAATTCGAGTCGGGAGGACGGCCAGTGCAAAAACAAATAGTGAAATATTAGCTTGTGCAATGAGCAATGAGTGGGATTATGTGTGAGGTGATGTAATGCAATAAAACTAATTATATAGAGTTACATTTACTTCAGCTACAGTTTGGGCTAACGGTGTATTACAGCACTAATAGTTCTAGTTGTAATTAGTACAGTACATCAATTATTGCAAATGTCTCTTAATTCCACATTTTGGCCTCCATAATCTTTATTTAGCAGTTTTCAAATGAAAATTCCATCCAACCCATATTTAATTTTATTTTATTAAAAGTCCGGTTATCGCTCTCTATCTGCTGTTGTAGAAAATGCAGAAAAAACTGGAGAAGCCATTAAAAATTAATTATTAAACTCTAATTGTATTATTATTATTATTATTATTATTATTATTATTATTATAGTGGCCTGATAGTTAATCTTGTACGTGGCTAATGTTGCGTGAGGTATTACATTGAGGTTTGCTCTTTACAGTAACGGCATCATTAATTGCGTCATATTTACAGTATGTCTAATAGTTTCCGAGTGACGTAATGTGTTAAGCCACGCCTCAGTTTTAAGTGTGTAGATATCTACCAGGTCTGAAAAACATCCATTCATCATCTATAAACCAGCTTATAGTGGAGAATAGCGGAGGAAGATCGGCGAGAAGAAACCGCAGTACCCAGAGGAAACCTGATAAAAAGCACGGAGAGAATTTACAAATTCCACACACACACACACACACACACACACACACACACACACACACACACACACACAGAGCGGAGACGAGATCCGAGCCGAGCTTCCTGGAATTTCAGCATTTCGACAATTCCTTATCAGAAACGATCACATGCTCACATCGTGACATCCATCTGTGGGTTGGAGCCCAGCCCGACGCCTTGGCCTTGCGCTCTCTCTCTCGGTTGGGAGTGGGTGTCGTACTCTCTCTTCCCTGTCAATCATAACGACTCGACCCATACACAGGCGTGCGTGTGAGGGAGCAGTTCGCGAAATAGATTAAAACTTCAGACTCTAATCATTTTTCTCACGGGTTCATTTTATTTTTTATTTTTTTCTTTATTTTAATAAAATGGATTAAAGCACAAATCATGGGTTTAACGAGCATTCGGTCTTTAGATAAGCCAATTAAGGTTTTTTTTTTTTTCCCCTTTTTTTTTAGGGGGAATTTGGTGCTTCACACCGCTTGCACACCCGTTAACGTGCTAATCCTTTTTAATCAGCGCTCAGCATGATTTAAGTGAGGAATCATCTCTGGCCATGGAGTGATCAATCCGAAGTCATCGATCGTGCGAGATGCATATCGATCCTTTCTTCTCACCATGCCTGTGGCGATGTTTGCCATCCTTTCAGAAGATTGTGTTTGTTGTCAGTAGATTACTTTTAGCTCATTAGGGAGATTTTGCACGTTCGACTTGGAAAGCTTTATTAACTGCCGCCGGCTTCAGTACATTTTTCGGTGTGTGTACCTGTTGTCTCCCTTTTTTTTTTCCTTTTTTTTTTTTAATGTGACAAATTTTTTGGTTTGTTTTTCTGTTCGAATCACATTTAAATGCTTCAGAGAGCGAAGTCGTGTGTGTGTGTGTGTGCTTTGCTAGCTTTTCCTAGCTCCAGCAGCTGATACATGTGGCTGGAGTTAGGGATGAACTAAACTGAAAGACGTAGAAACGGCGCATTCCTGCTTCTCTGTTTCGTTCACTCCTACCTCGTTTTTTTTTTTTTCTCTCTCGCAGAGGTTTAGAGGCAGGAGGAGTATTGAGCGCAGCAGTAATTATGGTGTGATGGTGCTGTGTCAGAGATGGCCATGTCGATGTTAATGATCCCCACACACCCCATCTCTCTCTCTTCTCTTCCCTTCCCTTCCCTCTTCTCCCCTCCTCCTCCTTTTCCTCAGCACTGATATCCTCGACACGTCAAATACAAATGCAGTGTGACGCCTCACTCAGTTTCTTTTTCACTGTTTCTCACACTGTCTCTTTTTCACTGTTGTTTCTCTCTCTCTCTCCTTTTCTCTGTCAGTTTGCAGGCTGTCTGTGCTGATATTTTCTTCCCTTTTTTTCTCCCTTTCATTAGTGTCTGGTATTTTCTCTCTTTTTTTTTTTTTTCCTATACTGTTGATAAGATGAACTTGTCATCGTCTGCAGTCTCGGTCTGTCCGAGTCGTCTCCATTTCCTTTCTGTATATTTCTTTTCTGAGATTACCGTTTTTTTTTGTTTTTTTTTGCAATTAATTTCACCTAAAATAAAAAAGTTAAAAAGTTTAAAAAGTTTATTCGCCCGCCCTCCCGAAGGTGAATCCTGATAATATCCAGTTGCATTTTATATTTGCATACTTTTTGCATACTTCTGACATGACATCTGCTTATGTGCTGTGTGATTATATACCTATTATAATTTTTATCTATTGTTTGACTATCTGTCTATTTTGGATTAGAAGTTTTTTTTTTCTTCTTTCTCTTTCTCGTAAGGCGTTAGATAATAAAGGACTAACCTCTAAAAGTCTAACCGCGTCTTTATACCTTCGGGGAAACTGGACGTGGATAAAGGCAACAGCGATGCTCCTGGGAACAGAAAGTTAATGGAAGAAGAAAGACAGTTAATTAGAGGTTATTTAAAATGTCTTATATGGATGTGAATTATTTTGAAAAAAAAAATCATTAAAAAAACGGCTATAATGGGATTTTTTGGTCAGTTTCACCTTTCACTTTCACCTGAGTATGCTATATCTATTTTTATACACTAACTTGCAGTGCAGTATAAAATACAGTAGTTGTTTTTTCCTTTAAAGAACAAATGAACAAACAAGCAAGAAATGCTTAATATAAGATGTGCTCACGACTTTGTTCGCATGGAATTAGTTTGCGCATTTTAAAAAATGTACAACGCATGAATCTGTTTTAATAAATTTTGGAATGAACTAAAAATCTTTTTACTTGTTACCGTGAAGTGTGCGCAATGAAGTTGTGAGATCGTGTTTATTAAGTAGACCCCAATTGCATGCTCATAAGCACATATTAGAAAAATGTACAGTGCCATCTGTTGAATTTTGAGATGAACTAATTTTTCAAGGTTGATTAAAAAAAAAAAAAATGTTATAAGGGCGATCTCCATTTCAAATTTCAAAGTAGCATATCTTCTCTTCCTGTGGGCCGATTGCGATGACACAAAGCCTATATGTTACCTCAAGCTCGGCCAAATACAGCTGTGAAACCTCTTTAAAATTCCTTCATTGGTTTTGCATGTGATGCGTGCACAAACAAACAGACAAACAAAAATGGCAAAAACCATCTTAATGTGTTCTGTTACTCATCTTAGGTCCCGCCCAAATAATTTTCGCCCAAATATCTTCATTATACAGACTATACACATGTATTATATGCATAGTTCTTCCAGTTGCGTAATAGTAGGTACATTAACCACAGAGAGGCTTTTCACCTGAGTCAGTAAAAACATCTTGTTGTAATTTCTCGTCCTTATCACGTGCTTTCTCTCCGACCCGTATTATTTACCCCGTGCTTTATAATCTAATTAGTAAACAGCGAATGGAGTGCTCAGCGCATTAGAAGAGCGACGCTCATTAGGCTTCGGCCTTGTTGTCTTTCACTCGTAATGGTGGTTTTGCAGGAGCAATAGGCTGTTTGAGTGAACGATGTGACAGCGGCGTAAAGCAGACTGCCCTGGGAGCGGGCCATTCGTTGTGATAAGAGGACGAGGTTGCGGATGAGTCAATGATTGCGCAGTGCAGCGGAGGAGAAACAGACACAGAAAGGGTCGCTGAGGAATGAGCGCACTGTCTCATTTTTTATCACTATGGGCTTGCAGTACACACTCTCCGGCGAAGGGGAGTGCCACTTGATGCTGCTCTTCATCCATCATCTCAGTTAGTGACGTGAATACCAAACGATTGAACTTTTTAGACTTATTAGTGTGGCATCATGGCGGGTCACAAGGCCCGTGGTATTGATCACGCTCAATCCGGTATTTATAGATTACCGGCGTGACGGCGTCATCACAGTGTATAAAACAGTCATTTATTATATTTATGGATATTTTAAAAAGATATTTAAATATGTTCCAACCACCTCTCTCTCCCCCGCTCTCTCTTTCTTTTTTTAAATAAATATGGAAAATTGTTATTTAATAATTCAGGACCCTGTATTAATAAAGAAATTACTCTTAAGGCAGACAATCCTCTATTAAACCTTGAGGGTCATTTACCATTTTCCCATTTATGAAAAAAAAAGTTATATTTATTTAATTATATATTAATTGAAAAATATATTTCATTTTTTATTAATAACAGCCATACTAGTACTACTATTACTAAAAGAATTATAATAAAATGAATTATTATTAATAATAATCATCCTCTTCCTCTCCCTCATCAGAATTATGCATGGTTTTCTGTATATAAATAAATAAATAAATAAATAAACAAATAATATAATAAAGGGAAATTACTATTTATTACACTTTATTAATAATTAAAACAGTAACTTTTTGCTGTGTTTACTGAGCCTAACAACAACAACAACAATAATAATAATAATAATAATAATAATAATAATAATAATAATACACACATACTGTACACACACTCAGTCACAAACTATGGGCAAAAAAAAAAAAAAAAACCCAGAGGAAACCCACCAAACACAGCGAGAACATGCAAGCTCCATGCACAGACCCAAGTTGGGAATCGAACCTGGAACCTGGAGATGCAAGGCGACAATGATACCCACTAAACCACTTTGGCGCAATAATAATAATAATAGTAAAAATAATAATATACTGCAGGGCAGCGATCACTAAGAGGGTCGGGGGTTTGAGCCTCACAACCGCTAGAGCCCATCACTGTCGGGCCCTTCTGCAAGGCCCTTAACCCCAAAAGCTCAAATGAAATTGAGTGCGACAGAAAGGGCATCCAGTATAAGACCTGTGCCAGGTCTTGCAGATCAAATGATCCGATTTGGTGACCGCTAGAATATAGGGGGCCAAGCCTAAGGGAAAAAAAAAAATATTAATAATACACAGGGAATCTCATGGACTCCTTGTATGATTGCTTCTTTCATCCATTATATGTAGTTTAGCAATAAGAAAGACCCACTGTGCTAGTTATGAATGAAGGAAGGAGATTACTATTATAATACTCATAATTAAAAAAGTGTGCACGTGTGCAAGCGTGCACTCTGTACGCAGGGCAATGCATCTTCTCCTCTCTCTCTCTCTTTTTCTCACACTCCCTGCGTCTCACTTTCCTCATAGAGCAGTGATTAATGGCTTCTCCAGCGCTAGCAGGCCTGTTTTCCCGATCCGTCCCGACTCCGCTCGGCCTCATTTGGGCCTCTCACGATCACGGTCCGTGCAGGAACTGAGAATTTACAACTGCTCGGAGTTGGCCGAGTGGCACAGGGACCTACTTACGGTCGTTCTGGGCACGGTTATGGCACCTCTGGCGCTTCCGAGGCCCATGTAGGAACTGTCGGCAATATTAGAGGCAGGCCAGTAGGTGCCCACGGGGGGTGCTAAAACTGATTACGCCATTCTTCTTCTCCTGACACGCTGCGCCACATGCCGCAGGAGCACAACTTGCTGTCTGGCTGCGTTCGCTTGAAACCTCTCGCGCACTTTCATATTCATTTTGTGAGTCCTAGGTGATGATTTTGCTTTAGGAAGTAGGCTAAAGGCGAGATCTTGAGATGCAGAGCTTAGCGCGGTGCTCGGTGAATGAGCAGAGCCGAAACTGCTCATGCTTTTTTTTTTTTTTTTTTTTTTCTTCTTTTCTTCTTCTTAATCGGATAACCTGCTCAGGGAGGGGTCTGCAGGGCGCCTGTTGGTAATAAGTATAAATGGTTCGGTTTTTCAATTATACTTTACCTGTTTGTGTCAGGTTGAAAAGCCGGGCTCCATCTTACAAAAGACGAAAAAGAAAACCTATTGGAAATCCCATTTTTGAGAGGAAGAAAGAAAGAGAGTAGCAGAAGAAACACTCGATCTTGATTTTTGTTTCGTTGTTTTTTTTTTCTTTTCACTCCTCTTTGTTTGTTTGAAGGTTGCATTCAATCTCTAGTTCCCACTTGCTACCGAGGGAGCCTCTTCTTTTCAATGCCAGGGTTCTTCTTCCAAATTATTTATATTTCTGCTATATATTTATGCATAGCTCCAGGAATTTTTTCGTCAGTGATATCTTTCGCTCAGCCCTTTAAGCCCATAAACCTTCTCTGTGATAAAGAAAAATAATAAATAATGTACTACCCGACCAAATAATCAATCTGTACAGATGTTATAAAGCGTTTTATAATCCATGGGCTACTTTTCACTAGCTTACCTTGTGCATCTCTTTATGCACTTGATAAATAGCCTTTCTATTGACGCACCCTTTAGTTTTCGATTCGCTCGGCTTCCTAAATTGTTTTTTCTTAATTGCCTGCAATTATGCAAGATCCAATTACCGGAGTCTTTCGAGATTTCCGTTATTGTTAATATTCCTACGCCCTGAGAAAACTAGAAACAAATAAAGCTAGGCTTCAACAACATGTCGAGCTTAATGGCACAAGAGAGTCATGCAGAGTTCATTCTCTGAGAAGCTGAGCATGCAGTAGAAGTCAAACGTTTGGGCACAAGTTTGGATTTATTTTCTACATCTAGAGCAATAATAGATTTTTTTTTTTCCCCAGTTGTTATTTTAAGACCTGAAGATCAGCTGTTCTGGAATTGTTCTTGCAAAAACACTATTGTCGAGTGCATTTTCAAAACCCATCAAGCCCATCATGATGAAACTGACTCTCATGAAGACCTTACCAGAAAAGCAAGACCAAAACTTACCTCTGCTGCGGAGGAGAAGTTCATTTAGAGTTACCATCCTCAAAAATCACCAATTAACAACCAGCACCTCAGATTAGAGATGTTATGAAGGATTTACAGATCATATGTAGCAGAAACATCTCAATATCAACTGTTCAAAGAAAGAAAAAACAATCATGAACAACCATGGAAATAGGAGGGATGTTCGAACTTTTGACTGGTCTTGTACTTTTGCTGTGGTGCTGTACTGTAGGAGTCTGAGGAGTTAGAAAGAAGGAAACTCAGACATTTTCTGCCTTTTTTTGTACCTCTGCGTGTGGGGAAGTTGCCTCCTAGTCGGCCCTTCCCTCCGAAACCACTTAAAAACAGCGTCTCAAAGCGAACATGGAAAGACTTTTGCGGCGAGACAGGAGCGGAAGGAGGACTCTCCTATCTGTCATCTCCACTCATTCCTTGCGCCTTGGGTCGAGAGCTCGCAGGAGAGAGCACGCCGTGTATTATTTAGATAGGCAGTGAAATTCCGCTGTGTTTAGCGCCGGCGAGGCACACAACTCAAAAAATACCAAGCCGAAGTAATGAAACCTCCAGGTACGGCGTTGAATCTCTGAAGACAACCACCTCCAGCTGGATAAGTGGCCCAGATATCCTGTCATTGTGCTCAGGCCGTCACTTACATAAGACACCAGATGCCATGATTAGTGTTGAGTGAAAAGATTGAGCGCTAATGCTAATGTAATGCTGTAATGAGTCTGCACCATTATCTACGGTTGACTATGTATTACTTATTGGCACACTGGTGTATACAGTATTTTGTCCCAACAACTTGCTGTTTCTTTCTTTTTTGCTTTCTTTCTTCCTCTATCTCTCTCTCTCTCTCTCTCTCTCTCTTCAGAGCCTGATTGCAAATACCCAAAATACCTTCCTGCATTTAAAAGCGTTAAAATTCTTCTTATGGAGTTTTCCATATATGCAAATCTTAAAGACTTGCGTGGTCTTGTGTGTGTGTGTGTTTTTTCAATATAACAACAAATATGTGTAAAGTCACACCTTAAATTCAAAAGTGGAAGTTGGATGGATCATATATTGTATAAAACATCAAACATTCTAAACTTATTTGTCTCAACATCTGCATAGAGACAAATATTATAAAAATCAAATTCATGATCTAAATACTTAAAAACTTAAAACTAGCTTAGGCTTATTAGTAATTATTACATATGGATATGGATTACATGTACATATAACAGAGTTTTTTTCAAAATATGAGTGATTAATCGTTAACAGTTAATGACAAACGGAAACCCGTTTCTCGTCTCTGTTTAAGTTTTATTTAAACAGTTCTAGTGGCTGGGATTAGCCCCGCCCCTCCGCGAGCAGACATAGGCTGTGCACATGAAATCTAAAAGAAAGTACAACAGTTCATGCTGTTCATACAGTGTTTTAGAACAACAGTGAAGGAAAGGAAAGTCGACGAAAGCAAAATAGTTTAAACCAGGGCGCGTGTTATTTAATGCCAATCCGCATGCCCGATTTTCTCCTTTCATGGAGAATGAAATGTAACCCGTTTGCGCAAGCATTTGCTGTATAATTGGGGTTTGTAAATGCATTCAGTCCACTACGTCCCAGCCGACATAATGCAATCAGGCCATGTCACATTTTCCTGCTAATGAGAAACAAGCATGGGAAATTGCATCTTGTTAATTTCCGCACCCCTACCACATTCCCACATTCTCCCTCTCTTTCGCTCTCTCTCTCTCTCTCTCTCTCTCTCTCTCTCTCTCTCTCTCTCTCTCTCTCTCTCTCTCTCTCACACACACACACACACACACATTCTGTTGTATGTATTATTATTGAGGCTGCTAAAAGCTTTCCCTCCAATTCATAGTGACAGCTGATTGTTGTTTACTGGCACGCAGTCAGTAAAAGAGAGATGAATCTTTGGACCGAATCAATCAATTAACGGATCAATCAACTCATCGTACAGAAAAAATGCTGAACGACAGAATTTTATTTATTTTATTTTTTTATTGCGTCACCCTAAACTTTGATCCGACGTTGAATATACAGTATGACTGTGTACAGCACTGAGTAATATTTGAAGTTACGCACTAGAAAAGGCTAATTATTATAGCTCACTATTATAGGAATGTGTGTTATTTATTTACTTATTGATTTACTTTTATTTATTCCTTATTGCTTTGGTGTAGAATATTTTGTTGTGTTTGAATAGAAACTCAAAACTCAAAATTATTGACGTCTCTTTTAAAGCTCTTATGCAACACATTGCAGTTTTTTTTATTTTTTATTTTACTTAGCATGACCAATATGCTTTAAAAAAAAAAAAAAAGTTACCTCAGGAATAGTGAGTTATAAGAGTTATGCAATTCATGGGCCCTGAGGAAGTTGGGAAATAATCAAATAATTGCTATGGAAACTTTTGGAAAAGCCAGCGCCATACAAATGCGAGAGACGTGGCAGGCTAATGAGCTAGCTGTGTTGTGAGTGCAGATGTGTTCGTGCTGTTATAGCGTCTCGGATCCAGATGCTCGGCGTGCACCGCGGACTCGAATGTAGTGGAACAGCAACAGGGATTTCCATCGCCTCCGCTCTGGTGGACAACACCAGCTCGCCTTTTTAATTAACGCTGGCATTTATGTCACTGTTCCTTATTTCCATTCCAGCCCCTAGCTTGTCCCTTGGCTAGCAGACAGATGGCCACTTATTAGTGATAATTAAAATTCCATCATTGATCATAGTTTGTAGTCTTATTTAATTTGATTCTTGTTAATAATTAACACAAGGGAGATGTATGGGAGTCATTTAAGTGCGGTGGGTCGAGTCCGGTCTCGGATTGACTGCACCCTCCCTCGATGTTGGCCCTCTGGTCCGCCGAATAAATTATTTAGCATCCCATAATTAGCACTTATAAGCAAGAGAGATTGTTTTTTTCCCTCTCTTTTTTCACGCTTTATGCAGTACTTTGTATTTCCTATGGACAATTCCGCTCTCGTACATTTGAATACTAGACGAAGCCAAGCAACGGTAAATTGTTACTCAGTCGGAGTTTGGAGGCCACGGCATTTCTCAGGCTGTAATGAAGACAGAACATGGGCCTTTTTGCTCCGCTTCAGAGCTCCTGGGAAGCGAAGTGGGTCAGAACAAGGACTCGCGTGGCAGCGACACGTTCTCACATTGTTTTGAAGCGCAAGAAAAATAGCCGAGGGCCGTGTGTTTTGATCCTGCGTGAGGACGCCATTGATTATTTTTTCTGCTGGGAAAAAAAGGGGAGGGGGGAAGGGGGGCGCTCAAAGACGACTTCAGATAAGCAAAGCCGTTAGCAGTACAGAAGCTTTTGATATCTCGTTTCATGTTGTGTAAAAGCGACGCAATTACAGGACGCGGAGAAGTTCACTCGTGTGTGTGTGTGTGTGTGTGTGTGTGTGTGTGTGTGTGTGTGTGTGTGTGTGTGTGTGTGTGTGGGCTCATTCAGACGCTGTATCGCAAACATCGGGAAATCACAAGCAGTGTTTTCAGGTGCTACAATTAGAGAGCGAGTCTGTAAATCCAGTTATGTACAAGACATAAGGTAGATTAAAGAGAGGAATAGAATTTGTTGCTTGAAACGGCAATGGACTGATGCCATGAATCTGAAATTTCCAAAGAAATAAATATTAACACGGTATACGGGACATATTGAATAATTTTTTAAAGAATTAGGTTGTTGAGAATTTAGGGAACGTGTGCTTTTTGTAGTATATTCAATTCAATTCAATTTTATTTCTATAGCGCTTTTAACAATGGTCATTGTCTCAAAGCAGCTTCACAGAAATGAAAAGAAAATGAAAAGAAGACTTATGTAAATGTATATATGTGTAAAAAAAAAAAAAAATGTGTCTAGATAATGAGATTGTCCCTGATGAGCAAGCCAAGGGTGACGGCGACAGTGGCAAGGAAAAACTCCCTGAGATGGCAATAGGAAAATATTGTCATGTACGAGGGACGTTCAAGTCAAACCGAGACGTTTGATTGTGCAGAATAACAGAACATAGTTATGAGAGTAAAATTCTATTTATTTTTAATACACTTATCCCAGTTTCACTAGTGCTTGGGTACCATCTTTTTATCAAGGTAAAATGTCACGTCTGAAACACCAGGAACTCCTTTACTGGCTCCAACATGTAGAAATGGCTTAAAGCGGGGTCATGACTGTACAGGGGACGCGGCAATAACTTCAAGTCGAGTTCCTGAAATGTGTTGAAGATTGATTGTATGCACAGTTCCCACGGACAGATGCGTCTCTTCGCCAAGTCATCCGTAGATTTTAAAGGTTCAGACCTTCCACTCGTTAAATATTCACGTGAAGATTGCAGTGGGCTCAAAGCCACTTTGGCCAGGATCGTTATTCCCGGATGTACGGCCTTCTTTAAAACCGTTCAAATGTTTTACTGCGGCTAAGAGTCTCATCACCGTATTGTTCTTGAAGTCTTCTGCAAATGGGAGTCGGTTTTACAGCGTCATTCACGAGAAATGTTATCAAAGGTCCCAGTTTGACTTGAACGCTCCTTGTATAAATATCAGCATTCTAAGATCCAAGTTGTTTTTTTGTCTATCGAGTTTCATGGGAACAGGAAATGAGGCCCGAACTCGATCTATTTCTGAGGATAATGAATTGCAGCTCAGATGTTTTTCACAGATAAATCCGAATCAGAGACTGATGTGATGAAGCTGATGGCAGTGAGCAATGGATTGATGATCGTGTTTTTAGCCAGAAAAAAGCTGAAGCTCTCGGTTGTAATATGATGGAAAAAATCTAGATAACGGTTTCTTGCCGCTATCCTAATCAGTGGATAAAAGTGACTACACAAAGCTTTACCGTTATAGATGTGTGTGACAGCAGTTAAATCGTCATATACAGTAATATAAAAAAAAATAATAAAACCATTTCAGAGAAAAATTTTGCATCTGTCCATCCATGAACGGTGTTAAAAAAAGCATGCTTGTGAAAAGATCGCAGATTAAGGAGTATCTGTCAAACCATTGAATCTTGGCAATAATCTTGCATGCAAATGTATTTCCTTCCAAGTTGTAAAGGCTTGCATGAAACCCAACGGACACACCATAAGTGGAATAAACCACAACAGCACTTGTACAGTACAGTAGTTATACTGTATTACTTATTACTTCTAAAATCCATCTGAATATTAAACAGACTGGTTACCGATGTTCAGATTGAGAAACTCAATAGTCAGATCTGCAAAAAGATCAAAAGTATCTCTCCAAGTCCTTCCAATCATCCCGAACCTCAATCATTGACGCATGATATCAGTGTCACTTTAATTTTATCTTCATTTTCCGTCCCTGCATCCTAAAATCTTTCGACTGCTGCAGATCAGCGCGGTCTCAGCTCGACTCATGGAAATAATCAGGGTGAATGTGATCCAAGCTTTCTAAAGATCCAGGAATTCCAGACAGCCAAGATTGTAAGGATTCACGGATAATTAAAAGAAATCTGCGCCTTGTCAGACTCAAGCGATGAATTGGATCCATGATGGAATCCTTAACTCTCCTTCTGACTTGGCAGAGCTCTGGGAGGCCTGCTGTCCTCCTCCCTTTCCCTGGCTGTAAAACACCTCTTCTGAGTTCTTTCATGACCTTCACGTGCCTGTAAGCACAGTGTCCGAGCACTCCCTCGTCCCTTTTTTATTTTTTTTTTATCCCAATGGCTCAAAAGAGATCACGACCCTGGCTTTAATTGACCATTAGACGCCACATTAACTTGCATCTTAATCTGGCAGTTTGACACAAACTGTCTCCTTACTGTCCAACAAAAATGTCACATTCGGCGTCCACCCTGATGAACAAAGCATTCTTCTGATTCCGTCACACGCTGGATTAATCCAAAGTAAACAGCATTTATCATTTTGTACATGGCACTGATAGCACATTCTCACTCACTATAGGGCTTACATGTTGCATGAAGACTGCATTGCATTCCATTCCAGGTGTTTCATTCCATTGATTCATCCCATTCATGTCTTCTGATGGTGCTCAATGTAGACACATTTTTATGTTTTAACAAAGATATATTGCCATATTCACGAATCAGGACATTCGCATAGTTAACACTAATTTCAAGACCATTTAAACCAAGGCATTGCCATGTCTTTCATTGTTTTGCGCCCGTTAAGACATTATAAAAACTATACAAGAAACTTTTCATTATGAATTTTAACACATTCATCATGAAAGATCTATTGTAAAACAAAATAAAATTCATGTTTGCTTCAGCATTGGAACCAATATTGTTTTACGCTAATTAATTATACACAATTCTTGGTTGTACTTGGTCTGGTTTTTAGATAAAGTCCTTCCATGTGCCATCTGGCAGATATTCAGTGAGGCACATTTATTTAAATTCCTGAATGTTGCTTGTGGGATTTCGCGGCATGACGTGCGCCAAATTGCGGCATTTCGCTGGAGAACGCCCCCATTCTTAATGGCCACATCTGTATGCTATGTACTTTATTGAAACGTCATTTAAGTTCCTCACTGTCCTGCTGTCTCATGTCATGTTTTGGTTGTTTGGTCCCATGTTTGTTCGATTGCTATGGTAACAATAGGATTAGTAATAAAAAAAAAACTGTCTAATAAAGCTAGTTTTTTGTTCGCTTGACTTCCAGGCAGTTGTTTTTGCACTCGATTTTTGACATTTAAGTGCGATGCTAGAATCTAAAATGTTGTTCTTTATGTTTTATTTACCAGGAGACTGAGGAGGTAATGAGCAGCAGTTAGTAAGTTTAAGAGATGAATGCCTGTACTGAGGTCCTGATAGTTCTCAAACAATGCTTTTTTTCTGTTAAACATTAAAAAGTTTATATTTCTCTCATATAAAAAAAGGAAACGAGCCACAAATGTCAACGTACCTATTTTTCCAATTCAATGCTAAAGTTTCCTCTATATACTGTAGATTCAGATCAAAGTGCAGAATTGATCTTTTTCATGCTATTATGTCATACGAAAAACGTATAAGTGCGGACCAGATAGGTTTCTTAAATTTCTTGTATCACACAAAGACCCATTCACAAAACCTGTATTACATCTGGGTTTCCTTTAATATCACAGCCATGCGGTGTGTAAATGCACAGTTGCTGCAGTGACACTGAGAAATGTACCCTAACAAAGCATGGAGGCGCTGAGCCTGGGAAGGCGAGGAACAGAAAGGAAAACTGAGAAGCTTAACACACACTCGAGCAAGAAAATTTTTTTTTAACTCTGTGACTTGTCCAGAGCACGTCTCGGTTTGAACCTGACTTCACGCAAATTGCATGCAAATTCAAGCAGTCGATCAGGATCTCACACTAAGTGTCCCTCACTTCAGTCTTCGTATGAGACGAGTCGTGCCAGTTGGTAAAGATTTGCGTCTTTGACACAGAGTCCGTGCTGGACGCTTCCAAAAGAGAAATATGATTTTCATTTAAGAGCAGGCTGAACATATTGTAAGTACTGTAATTTCCATAAACAGTTAGGAGGCCACTGGTGTCATTTGTTAGTCCTCATGGTGTAGTCAATGAACGAAAAGTTATTAAAAAATCTATAAATTAACATTTGAAAATAAATATAATTAAATAAATAATAATAATAATAATAATAATAAATCCTCATATTTTTTTTTCTCAAGGATACAATACTACATTAGTTTTAATTTAGTTTGACCTTGCTAATGAAAAATTATGTTTAATTAAGGAAAATACAGTACTTTATGTATGGAAAAATATACCCAAATAGGATTAAAAAAAAGGAAATTATTTAAAACCAGGCAAACAAATAAAGTCTTATAATGTATATAACAGGATATCGATTTTATTTTTAAAGTATTATCACTATCATATAAGTTTTTTATTACTATTATTATTATTATTATTATTATTAATTGAAGCTGTCAGTTAGACTTTCAGATGTGCATAAAACATAAAACGTGCCACTTTCCTTCTCATCCATCTGTTTTGGCTCAGCATGGCAGCAGGAAATGAGCTTTACTGCTATCCTCCCGTTCCTTCCTTTAATCTTATTCCGTCTACAGAATTAAACAGTTTGGCAACTTTGTGCCGGCGCGTCAGCTGCTCAGGCCACGGCTCGAACACGCCGAGCTGCTTATAGCGAGCAGGATTTGAATTTAGGACCAGACTCATTTTATCTGGTTTATTTTATGACGGTGTTTATCTGTAAATACATCTTTCAGCGTTTATTTATTATTATTATTTATTGGAACTGGCTCACGCATGAGGTCACACATACAGTGAATGGAGATGTAGTCTCTTTAATCATATCAGTATCTTATCAGATGTGACAGGTTTCTAAACCCTAATTAACGAGCGCACAAAGCGTGATGTCAGCCGTCTGTTTATATCACTCAGAAAGAGATGACGATCAGAGTGACAACCTGCGGCGTCTATATGCTAATCGTCACCATGTTCCCCATGGTATAAATGAAGAACCTTTTAATATGATCTCATTCCTCTGATCAGCCGCTTTAATGTTTCAACTGAGCGCTGACGAAGGCTTGGATCTGATTGGTCGGCGTTGACAGTAATTAATGACGACTTGCACGCTAAGGTGCATACTGTATGGATTTAGGTGTTTAATGTTTTTGGAAGGCGTCTCCAGTGTTGGTCTTTAGGACAGTTTGTGGTTTGTCTGTAACGCAATGTCACGTTTGTGTTTGGTGACAGAATAAATGGTGGTAGCTGCTCTAACATAAGTGAAAACGTGAGCTTAATCGTGTAACTGATGTTCCACAATGTTCAATGTAACGTAAACTATAAATGTATATATATATATATATATATATATATATATAAAAAAGAATGACATCAAACTTCTTTCATCAATTTATAGTTACATTACATCAAACACTTCAAACAGGAGACACTGTTATACACTGCGTATACAGCCAAAACATGGTATTGGTGAAACATCATTTTTCATAATACTTAATGCGTCTTGTCTCCCGATTCATGCTTCGTTTTTTGTAAACATGCATACACATTTACATTTTAATCAGACAAAATGTAACACACTTACTAAATACAATTTCATGCCCTTTTTATGTAGAGTCACTAACTATTCTTAATTTACATGTTTTAATTCTGTATTATTCTAAAATGCCAAACTGTTAAGATATTGGAACATTAATTGAACATGGTTACGGACACTACAGATTTTTTTTTTTTGTGTGTGTGGAAAAATCCTGCTTTAATTTAAACTACAATTTTTACAGGTCATATGCTTCTAGAAGCTTACACAAATTTTTATTATCAATACTCGTAAAGCAATACGAGTTGTTTTGCATTTTAAATGATTTAAATGGCCATTTTTGGGGCATATATAAAATCCTCTCACCAAAACGGCTGAAGTTAAAATTTAAATTAAAATTTTTAGGCAAGCAAGACTGGTCACATACATTTTGCATAAGCTTTAGAAGTAGCTACTTTGGCACAAACATTGCCTGTATTGTATGTATAACAATAAAATAAATAAATAAATAAATAAATCGGCACCAATACTGTGTTTTGGCCCAAAATAGTCTTTTTTTTCCCATATGCATGCTTTTTCTTTAATTTATTATAAATTTTTTTTCTGGTTGATGGTTCTGAATGGCATCTGGTATGACCTGAAGTGCCATGTATGGTGTTTATATACTGCCATAGAGTAATGGAAGGGCTTACTGTCAATGAGAGGGTTTACCCTGATGCACAGCCAGAGAGAGAGAGAGAGAGAGAGAGAGAGAGACTAACAGAGTAAGATAATAACTGGAAATCCGCATCAACTGAACTGCCTCTCGCCCATCGATTTGTTGCCATGGGTATTGAGGAAAATGAGGGGTGGAGAGGAAGAAAAAAAAAAGGAAGGGAAAAAAAAAACCTTGGCTACATTGTCAAAATGACAGTCAATTAAAAACAGAGCGGAGAGATGAAATGCTTTGAGTAGGACAAACCAGCTGAAGCGCTTGTCAACAATAGCGTCCTCTAGAGAGCGCGAGACGGAGACAGAGACTTATGAATAGGCGGGATGTAATTTGCGAGTTGTCTATACGCATGATGAATAGGAAGTCCGAAGAAGGCCTTGCACATGCAAATTCATCCTAAGTAAATAAGGCTGTAATTGAAATAGATCAAGTAATTGAATAATCACCATTAGGCCAGCAGATGTGCATGCACAGAATTAGACAATTATGCAAGGTGTTCCTCTGTCTAATTGTTCCAGCACATGCTGCCCGGTTCTCGTGTTTCCGCCAGCTTAGCCCGCGTGCCTTACACACAAACACTTGTCATGTTCGTGAAGAATTAATTGAAACAGCAACCAGTTTAAATGGACTTCAACATCATTAAACGTAATCTACAGCATATAAAGTGCCGCTGAATAACACTTCGAAAAATAATAATAATAATAATATATTTAAAAAAAAAAGAAAAGCTGAGCTTGGTGTAATCTGGGCATTGGTGGGTAGAGTAGTGTGTCTATGAAACATTGTGAATGAAGGTGTAAAATGAGCCTCTGCGTCAAAGTAATGGGTGTGAAGTTCATTGTAGATGAGATGTTGTTCCTCGGTCTTACATCAGACCATGTGGTTTAAGATGATTTTCATGCTCCGGTGCCTGCACGATATCTCCAGGCCTGCTGTTATAAGGAAAGTAATCAACAACAGATCAGAGTTACAGTTGCGCAAAAAGTGTTATTCATCTTGCACCACTAATGTATAAAAGCTACTGTAGTTCTTCTTGTGCTTTAGACGACTGTGCCCCTAGTGGGATGTGATGGTACTGCATTTACAACAATTAATATTTGATTCTTTTTTTTTTCTTTTTTTCTTTTTTTGTTTGAAATTACAAGTGAAAGCATTGTGATTCATTTTTCTTAAGATAAATCTTTAATCAGATCTAGTAAAAACAAAGCCATGGGTTTTTAAATTCTTCATTCATCTTAATGTCTCAGATCCTTATTATAATCTCTCTCACTCACTCTCTCTCTCTCTCTCTCTCTCTCTCTCTCTCTCTCTCTCTCTCTCTCTCTTTCTTTCATGCAAAACAGATAGTGTACATACCTTCCCATTTTTGGAAAAAAAACCTTCTTTTACCAATCGGTGACACAGGAGACTCCTTCCATCAGTGTACATACAAAAATCATCTCCAAGTCAATGATTCTGAGCTCTGAACAAGGAAACAGTAATGAATGTGTTAATAAAAAAAATAATAAAAACCTGTCATTTCATTTAAATCACAATGGATCAACACCTGCAGACCAGTCCTATTAGAGAATTCAAGAGCGGTAATAATACTTCCTTTCCACATCTTGTTCGCTATTAACTCAACAGCTTTCTGAAATGTTATGTGTTCTCAAGTGTCTTGAAATGATACTGTGTAATTACAGTCACTTGTAGCTCAATATCTCATTACTAGCACAAGCATGTTGGTTTATTGGGAGGAGGAAAAAAACACAACTCATGCACCATTTTTTTTTTATAGCACAGTTCATCTTTGAATGAAAAAAGAAATCCTAATACATGTGTTAATATAAAATTTTTAACTTTCTGTTGATGATTAGATACAGTTTAGTGACCCGGATGACAGACATAGACAGCACTTAATTCATGCTCCGTTGGTCATAAGCTGTCATGGAGATACGCGTGAACGTATCCGGCTTGTCGAGGATGCGAGAGAACGTTTAGAAAAAAGTATTTAACACAACACTGTCCCCTTTCGCACATGCACGTCCGTGCGTTCTCCAGATTCAGATATCTGTAGCCGCCACATGTTTGGATTTCAAATTACTCTGTTTTTCTCTCCGTGGAAGAAAGGGAAGAGAAAAAAAAAAAGCACACTGCCTTTGAAAAGTGGCAATCCCCTGTACGGCCTTCCTTCTTCTCCTTCAGCTGTGCTTTTGTGTGCCGATAAGAGTTTGTGACGGAGTAGCTCTTTAATCCGTCGGGGAAGGTTTTACCAGAGGGGCGCTAGCGTTGGATTTGTGCTTCAGTATCACTTCATTGGGCTGTTTTACAGCACCAAAGCCCATCTCAGCTTTCTCAACAGCCTGCCAGGGAATTTGGCAGAGCTCTCATTTTTTCTTTCACTGCTTTTTTTTTTCTTTCTTTCTTTCTTTAGACCCTGGCTCCAAAAACCTAGACGTGCATGTATAAAAAAATAAAAAATTATGAAAAGGAACACATTTGGAAAGGGCTTAGATTTCTGTCTGTGTAGAAAAAGAAAAATGCTGGACTTTAACTAAGCGTTTAGTTACATAAAAAAAAAAAAGCTAATGTACTGGGTGCTCAGGGGTTTTAAGCTAGTGATCCAAAGGTAGCGAGTTGCCAGAGAGGCACTGTTGGGTTCTTGAGAAAGGTCTTACACCGTCAAGTGCTGAGCTCAGAGCGTGGCTTTTTATTCCGCCTCGGGTCGCCTTTTGGAGGAAAGAAAGTAATAGAAAATTGATGGGATGCACTACTTGGTATAAAAGGAACCTTTCTTCAGTATGAATTCTCAAAAGCGAGGTACTAGGTTCTGTTCCAGCATAATATTGATGTTGTATAAAGAAACAAACAAACCAAAAAAAAAAAAACATGGATGCACACGATAATAAAAAGCATTTTTTGTAGTTAAAAAACACACCAAATTTTTTATATATCGTAATATATATATATCGTAACTATAGCTCAAGCGATGCCATGATGCTCCATACATCATCCTTAGTAACTGCCTGATCGGGGCTGCATGTTTGTTTATGTACTGTATATACATGTAGACTGTACATAGTGCCGTAAAAACATTTTTCCCTTTTTTTATTTATTTTAATTTTCATATTTGTCACGCTTAAATGATTGACACCAAGATTGATAATCCAAGTAAATCCAAAATGCTGTTTTTAAATAATGATTTCATTTATAAAGGGAAAAAAGCTGTCCAAACCTAGGGCCTACAGTATGTGAAAATGTATTTGCCCCCTTTGCTAAATCATGAATGAACTGTGATTTTTGGAAAGCTGAAATAAATTTCACTAAATTTCACTTTCAATAAATGCCACACCCAGGCCTGATTATTGCCAGATCAAGTAACTTAAATAGGACTTAATAGATCTGACAAAATCAAGCAGGCTAAAAGATCTAAAAATTTTTTTTTTAAAGCTGCACATTTGAAAGAAATTCAAGAACAGATGAGAAACATGAATGATTGACATGTATCAGACAGGAAAGGTTTACCAAGCCATATCTAAAGCTTTGGGACTCCAGTGAACGACGGTGAGAGCCATTATGCACAAAAGGAGACAACTGGGAACAGTAGTGAACCTTCCCAGGAGTGGACGGCCAACAGTGCCAAAATTACTCCAAGAGCACAACGACGCCTCATCCAGGAGCCCATAAGAGAACTGCAGGTGTCACTCGCCTCAGTTACGGTCAGAGTTCATGATTCAACAATAAGCCCACTTTGGAGCATTAAAACAGATAGCGATAATGCCATTGTGTTATTTACGTTATGTGTTATTGTGTTATTTACACATTATTTGTTACAAGACCATCTTATTTAAGCGTTTGTTTTCTTTTTTACTCAAAAAGAAATCCTAGTTATTAAAAAATCATCATACAGCCTTGTGAGTTTATTTCAGCCTATTTGATAGAGTAATAATAATTTCCCCATAAATCAGTGACATTTCCTAATACAGTACATACCGTACAGCCTACCTGATATAAACAGGAATGAGCAGCAATGAATAGCAGAACCCGAGCAGCACTTTACTAAACAGAATTAATATCCTGCTCTTGTATGCGGCACACAGAATATGAAAAAGAAATGTGTTGTTTTTATTATTTTTTTTCACCCGTTTTTTGATGTACGCGTCTGAATCAATATCTGGATGCGCTGCTGTAAACAATTATAGACCTCCAGTCTGCGCTGTAAATGTTACACATTTTAAATCATCACTTTACCCTTAACATGTTTTAATGGGAGGCAACAGATGTTTGTTTGATGGGCTTGCCGAGTTGTGCCGCTCACACCAGGCAGAAGCTGTTTCGTTTTAAAACACCCAGTTCGTCTCTCTCTCTCTCTCTCTCTCTCTCTCTCGCTCCCTCCGTTCATTTGCGTTTATGCGCGCTTGAAAATATGGCAAATTATAATCCAGAGGCATGTGTTTTCTGGAGGGAGAAATAATTGGAGAGGAAGACCAAAGCGAACTTTTAAAACATTTATTTAATTCTTCCTCTGCCCATGATTCCACCGGGTGCTGAATACAGGCCCATCTGGTGTAGAAACTGGGACAAACTGTACTTTGGAAGAAAGCTGAAGCCCTCCCCGGGCAAAGAGAGAGGCTTTTGTGTGTTGAAGGCAGAGATTAAATTCTTGAAGTGGTATCTCTATTATAAAGAGCTCAGAGTACTGTATGACTGTGACCGAATTATGCATGTAGCAATAATAATAATAATAATAATAATATGAGGGGTGTTCAAGTGAAACCGGGACTATTGATTGTACAGAATCACAGAACACAGATTTAAGAGTAAAAACTCTCTTTATTTCTCTATATAATCCCCTGCTACACTAATGCACTTATCACTAGTGCTTGAAAACCATCGAGGTACAAAGCTTTCTCAGTACGCTGGAGCCATGATCGGACTGCTTGGTTCACGTCTGAAAAACTGGCCTCCCAGGAACTCCTTTAACCATGCCCCTCTTTTAATGGAAATATATATATATATTTTTTAACTTTTCGGTTTGATCACCAAAGGCATACAGGACAATATACATATACAGGACAACGTACAACTTCATACTGCTCTCTGCACCACTTGCACGTTACAGTTATTGCCACATCACCTTTAGAGACTTTACCTAATTTCAAGCCCCTTTTACATATTTGGGACTTCCTGGGAGGCCAGCGTTTCCAATCATTTCCTCCGGTGTACTGAAATAAATTGGATTATATGGAGAAATAAAGGTGTTTTTTTTTTTTTTTTATCATCGCATAACTGTGTCCTGTTATTCTTTACAATAACTTGTGATTTCGTGACTTGTTTTAAACATTACTGTGTTCCCCAGTTTAAATGAATGATTGTGAGGCTCTGAGATCCATTACCGTTGCAATAGGAATCAGGAGCGGTCAGTCAGCACCGACCTGCTGGTCAATATCACAACTGGAAAGCAATGAAGATCAGCCCAGCCTGAAATAGGTGCCATGCCCTTCAGCGATCATTCCTCTCCTCTCGGGGCCCTTCTGATCTCACGGCCGCGTACGACATCATCATCTCTGCATCAGTTATCAGGAACTCGAGCTCAATAAATCAATCAGGCCGCCTCAGGACCCTCTCAGGCGTCAGGCATGTTTCTTTCTTTTTTTTTTTTTTAACTGCTCACACTTGGGAATCACTTATCAGCATGAAACAAGTTGATGCTTTGTGTGAAGGCCTTGTGAATGTTCATTAAGTTGTTTTCCAATGAGCGGCCACGGATCAATATCGTTGCGCTCTCACTAACTCATGCATGTCTGCTTGTTACTTGTTGCCCCCTGTGGAAATTCTTACAGATTATGAGAGATTGTGTCATTTGAATATATTGTTTTAAAAATATATACTGTGTATATATAGAATGTATATATATATTAAAAATGTTTAGCAGGATTATGGTTTATAGCTTGATTAATTAGTTTTATAAAAGTGATTGTTCTCAAGGTTGTTTTGAGATAGTGTTTTTCTAAAACGAACTTTAGTTGGCATCGTAGTTTGCTTATTTTCAAAGAGGAGCCTTTGGGTCGTGTTGAGAAGTGCAGAACTTGGCAGAATTTCTTTAATGCTTCCTTGTTTCATTATGAGATTTTGAAGTATGCTGTAATCATTCGTCCCAGGTTCCTTTTTCTTCAAAATTACTTTGTGAAACTGCGCCAAACTTGACAATCAATAGTTCACAAACTGTGTTTCTCTAAATTGCAGGATTGTTTTAGAAGCTGCTGCCTCTGGGTTATTTGATTTTGTTATTCATTTTTTTTCCCTCCCATTCATTCCTCTGTAGCCGTTTCAACTCTCGGGTCAGATGATAATCGGAGATCAGCGATGGATTTCTTCTTCGTACAGTACGTTCTGAAACAAACTGGAATTCGGCCTAAGCTACATCAGCATTTCCGTGAAACTTGACGGGCCATGATGCGATATTATCAATTAACATCTATAGACCGAACATCAACATCGATGCTGGTGCTAAAACCTACATACGAAACAAGTCACGGTAGCAAGAAAACGCATCTGATAACATTGTGCCATCTAGAACAACACTCTGTCTCCTTAAAATTGCTTCCAAATCATTCTGAATCAGTTTTTCATGACTAATGCAAGCTGCAAGTCTAACTAACTTCTTACACGAGGCTGAATCCCAAATTCCTCTCTAACCCATGATCAAGGTGTGTATAACAAAGGTATTGTATAACCTATGTATATACAGTACGCATCATATGAAGCATAAAGTGCAGCATATTCCATAACAAAAGCACTGGATGAGTTAACACTTGCAAACGCCACCAAATTCGGGAGGAATCACATAAAGTATTTGCCCCGTTTGAGATAAATGTGTAACAAATCAACAAAACGTCTTTAAATTAATATCCTTCATCTATTTTCATATGCTTCTTTCTCTTTTAAATAAGTTGTGAAGTTATGAGAAGAATAGAAGCTATCGATCGCCTGTTTACTCTTTAATCTGGTAATTTTTTTTTTTTTTTTTTTGACTTCGAACGTAATTATCAACAAAAATACACAGTACACAGTGATGGTACTTTCACTGTTCAATGTTGTGACTCACATGATGGTAGTCGTGTGTCCGGAAAAAGGTCAATATCTCAGACTCTGAAAGCAGAAAAGATCATTTTAGGAACTGTTGAATGCATGCAGTAGATTTAGTATATAGCTGTAAATAGAAATGAATAGATACCTACAGTATGCAAATAGCGACTGGAGTCCTTATACAGTAAGAGACATCGTCATTGGTTAGGAAGGTTTATCTCATTAAGCGGTCTCTAACGTCCCTGGTACATTAATATGTAGAAAGTTGGAAAGTTCATGGAACCACAAGTAATCATCCCCGGACAGATGATGTGCCGCGCTAGGTTTCCCAGCACACTCTCAGAGTAATGATAAGGAAGATAAGAGAGGGAGCCACGAAATTCCCGAAAGCAGCAGGAACAAGAGTGACTCAACCATGACAAAGAGAGGCTGATAAATAAACACAGAGATGCACATGAGCATTTACACAAATCCGAACTGTTCAGCAACAAAAGACATGGTTCTGACTCGTAGAAATGCAGGGTGGAAATGTTTAGTAGTAGCGAACCATTTTAGAATATTCTTACAGTATACTTCGTTTTTTTTTGTTCTGTTTTGTTTTTGCATGTTTGCGTGAGCCGAATGCTTCGACTATGACACATGTTTTCCAGCAGATTCAACCTCTCGGTCATTCTTTCAAACTTAAAAAATAGAAATAAAGGAGAGAAAAAAAATCCCCTTAGTATTAACAAACCAACATCAAAAACAGACATTTGATGATTCTATTAGTCATTAGTCCACTGTTCTCTCGAGTTAAATAGGTTCCCTCTGTTGCTGAGTTCGGGCCCGAGATTTCCCTGGGTGGTTAATGAAATCCTCGCACTCGTGGCCCAGGGCAGATTGAGATCACATGGCGTCGAAGGTGCCCGGCACGAGAGACAGATGGAAAGATCTGGATATGACACATCCATCAGCGTGACTAAGAGTGAAGAAAGAGAGCTGGGAGGAACCGGGGTCTGTTCCATCTTGTGAGGGTCATACACCATTGTTAGATGCCAAGACGTGGCATTACACGAAATATCAGAATCCTGATGCAGTCTGAAACAGATTTACAACATGTATTGCATTGTGGGACGAAAGAAAAAAAAAATCAACCCTTTCTTCTAAAATATATAGAAACATGGGCTTGATTTTAGATATCATAATGATGTTTTTTTTTTTTATATATATACCATACATGATGGTATACTATTGTGTAGAGTACTGTACATGGTCATATCTCAGACCACCAACACTGCTTAAAGTTTCCCTTCGAAGAGTCATTAAGCAAAACTTTTTTTGTATTTTACTTTATTATTATTTTCTATTTAAAGTCATCATCTATTAGGCGTAAAATACCTTATGCGATTAAGTTTCGAGTTTTGCTGTTGAGTGGGCTGCTCAGTGCGCCATACTAATTAAAGCTGTCGGGATTGTGGAGGTGTTGTAGAACCATTTCGAGATCTTAAGGAGGTCTGAGAACGACGTCTGCTATTTATTTATTTAGTTTTCTATTTATTTATTTATTTATTTATTTATCTTTGGCCAAATAGGTTCCTTTTTCCTTCTGCATGGATGCAGCTCGGTACATGTAATCAGGTTTAATTGCAGCGCTGAAAATTACAGTGGTCCTACCGCTCCTGCCGTGATTTTTCAGTAAGTTCGCAGAAGGAAAGAGACGGGGGAAAAAAATGCGTTTTGACGTTGATTGCACTTGAGCAGTTCTTTTTGTTGTTGTTGTTGTTGTTTTCAATTAATGATTTGAAAACAGTCACGATAGGGAAGCTAGCTGACGCTGAACGGAACGCTACGAATGCTTTCAGTGAGTCTCACCTCGTCCGACTGGAAACCTCGCGTGGACGACATGCTGCTAGAATGACTGGTGATGGTGAAGCAGATGTGGTGTCGTGCTGATGACTCAAGTTACGGTGTTTTTTTTTTTTTTTTCCTCCCGTGCTGTTTTAATTCTCAGCAGGGGAAACTTCAAACCTTTGTCCCATGGGTCAATTCATTATCAGTCTCTGGCCTATCCATCACTCGGCATGACAATCTTCATGAGAGTTTAAACACATGGCATACATCAATCTGCACATATTTTCTAATTGATCACCCTTCAGGGATTTTTTTTTTTTTTTTAAGCCCGCAAAAAAGGCATAGGCACAAAGTTGCTCTCTCACACTTGCATAGTGTTTACAAGTGGCAATTAGAAACTTTCAGACCACCATCATTATCCACAGCGTAGGGTGTTATTTCTTTCATTCTTGGTTTATAGCTTTTGCTACACGATGTAGTAGGAAGATGTTATACATGGTAGAAATTCCTGTTCAGAAAAATCCCGCTTTTAATATACAGTACATACTGTATGTCTCTCGTTTCCTGGGATTAACTAAGCAAAGCATAATTGATGCAGTCATTTTGATACAGACATCATAAACCCATAAGTAGACCTACTTATCATAAATATGAAGCATGTTCGAGTCAAACTGGGACTTGTGATGAAATTTCTCGTGAATGAAAATGTAAGCGCGATTGATATTTACAGACGCACAGTGCGGCGATGAGACTTTTAGCTGCAATAAAACGCAAACGATTTAAAGAAGGCCGTACACGCATGAATGACTATCCCGGGCGAGGTGGCTCCGAGCCCACTGCTGTCGTTCCCGTGAACATTTAACGAATGGAACGCCTGATCCTTGAAAATCTACGTAACCGTACGCACACTCATTCAGGAACAGCACTTGCACGTGGGAGTTATCGCCTCATCCCCTGTACAGTCCTGACCTCGCTCACATGTTTGGAAAGCCGTTAAAGGAGTTCCTGGGAGGCTAGCGTTTCAGACGTGGCGTAGGCAGTGTGATCATGGCTCCGGCGTTCATCCCAAGCACTAGTGAAACGCTGGGATGAGCGCATTAGTGTAGCACGGGATTATATAGAGAAATTAATGTATGTTTTAATTCCGATAACTGTGCTGTTATTCTGCACAATCCAAAGTCCCGATTTGACTTGAACACGCCTAGTACAGTACAGTATGTAGCAGTTAGGGTCTCAATACAGTATCTCTGTTTATGAATACTGCCAAACAGCCAATAGTGCCATTTCGTGTTTAAGCAAACTATATACTTAAATTTCAATTACATTTAACCCAATATAGCTACCGTGTGTGTGTGTTTTTTTTTTCTTTTTAAACCCTCTAAATGTGCATTTGTTTCCACCATCTCATTAGGTACTTTAGATATAAAGACAGTTTTCAAGAACAAGGCTGTAAAAGAAAAAAAAAATAATGCGGCTTTAGGCAATGAGTAAAAGCAGGTATAAAGTTAGACATCATTTTTACATCCTGTTTATTTATTTTTATGTTTAACTTAATGCAAATGAAATGAGACGTTAAGCTCTCTCGCTTGAATCAGCATAGAATCTTAAAATACGGTATCTACTTTTTTACACCCATTTTCAAGGCAAGAAAAAATCTGATACATGCAAAGGGGGGGAATAAAGTTCAGGAAAACCCATAGTAACAAGACTGAGGGAAAGATCAGAGCAGTGTAAGGGCAACTACTAGTATTCTTTGAGAAATTCTACTCCGAGGTGTACACTGATCTTTTATATAGCTCGACAGCTAACAGCTTTGTGTTAGTACCTTGCACTGTTGCTAATAGATGATCCAATTTCAGCTCTCAATGTCTTACTTGTCAGTGCACGTAAACAAACATCACATGATAACACTGTGTGGAACAGATGGCTTTAATATCTTGAACCTCGACCGAGCCGCTTTATCTTTATTCATCTTGCTCGTAGTGTCTGTAGATTGGTATCTTCTATAAGCGAGAAATGTCTTGGGAATGTGGAGTGGCTTAAAAAAACACACACACACACACACCAGTAATCTATATCATGACGACTTCTTCCAGACAATGAAGGTTTGAATCAGTAGGAGGACATTAGGAATAACAATACTGTAGCTGTATAAAAGTATGGTCTCAATGAGGGACAAAAGCGCGGCTTCTTGCTGAAAGCTGTGAAATTTGCATGATAAGCAGAATTCCGTTGATTGATCGTTGATTCCTGCTGGTCATCGGCTTCTCGCTGACCTTTCGGGAATTGTAGCGGTTAGAGGTAGTCTTCTGTTCCATTGACCTGCGAAACTGCGCTTCCTCCAAGCCTTGCAGAAAACAAAGGACTTTCATTTGCTTCATCGTCCCACTTTGTGTACGTTAAATCGAGCAATCAGTCCTACAACTTTAGGTAGCTGTAAAGGACTAATTGCCCTCCAACCCTTATTGCATTTTTACCTTAGACTAAGCAGGAAGAAATGCTGTATTTTTGATTGATTATGGATTGTAATTTAAAAACTCCTTAAAGCAGATTCTGCTTTATATAAAACATGGCATCATAGAATGACACGGATTTCACAGTCTGTTGATGATATATACAGTATATATATATATATATATATATATATATATATATATATATATATATATATATATACATATATATAAATTAAATTTATTCATTTTTTAAACCTTATATTTACTCCATAACAGATTTTTCCCCCTCATATTTGGAGTGGAGTTATATTTCCATTTATTGTTTGATTCATTCCCAAAATGCCCGAGGATATTTTTTCGTTGAAAGTTGAAATGAATTCTTTAAAGTTAAACTCGACAACAGCCTGCTTTTATTAATTCTGGGCAAATATTTGTATTCACTCAGGGATTGATATGTAATTATTCCAAAGAACATTCCACCTTCTCAGGTTTCTATTCGTCCCTGCCGGCAACGCTTTTACTTTACGTTTGAGAATTTTGATCCATTCGGTCGGTTTGGAGATGCAACTGAGCTAATAATGCATGCAGTATGTGTAAGCACCGGGCTGAATTTCTGTACTAAACCGCACTTAATTAAAGTTTAGTAGATTTATATTAGGGAAAAGTGCTGAATGACATTTTAATTAAGTTGTGAATAGGAGTATTCACCACTGAAGTGTTTTTCATTGTTTGTTTTTCATCTTTAGCCCATATTGGTAAAACTTTAGGTTTACGTTAAAAAATTTATAATAATAATAAAAAAAATAAAAAAACTCAGCAATTTCGTACAAGGTTCTTAGAGATCATATATATTTTTTCTAATCTAGGGTTTAAGTCTAATATTATGACAGTTATTTTATCTGAATGGCAAGTAGCATAGAAATAAGTTTTCCTGGTTTAAAGCCTGGCTGATGGGGATTTGGCTGATGGATTACGATAAATTTCTCAGGCATTAATTTTGTGTAGGCAATAGTGAACTGGAGCATGAAAAGTGGGCAAATGGTAATGAATTATTTGTAGGGAAGTCACCGTTGTACAGCAAAGCTTCATTTTTAATGGAACAGAACGGAATGAAATTTTTTATCCCTTTCAGCAACGCTTTCGGGAAATAAATGTAGCACACACGTGCCCATATTCCTGGTTTCTGATTATGAGTAAATAGAGCTCGATGTCCTGAAGACCAGCGTTTTCACCGAGCCACAGGGGAGCGTGTTGCATCGAGAGCTGTTTCTCTCCTGTCCGTGACAATGTACCCACATGTGTTTCAGACACGCTGGGAAAGGGATGTCGAGGAGAGCTTGGAAATTGCATTTTCATTTAGACAAAACCAGCTTCCACAAGACCCAGCAGTGTGTGTTCAAGACTGGGATAGAGATTATGGTGTGTACCAAATAGTGAGCTTTAAGTGGAAAATTCAAGAGCGTCCATGCTGGGTGATTAGGAGAAAAAGAAGAAGAGAGGGGACATCACCTAGCTCTTCACATCTGCACCAAGAAGGCACTAGTGTCCTATTTCCCGGGCTTTAAGAAGAGGGCACTCGTGACTGCATTTAAATCTGATATTGCTTATGTGAAAGCCTGTTTCCAGGCAACAATAAGCCGTGTATTCTCACTGTGTTCAAAAATTTTTTTGGTTTGTTTCGATAATTGCTTCCCATATAGCATCACACCATATTATTTCACACTTTTCATACTGTGTGTGAGTGTTCAGCTGAGACTGCTTGCTGTTTGGCCCCGGTGGACTGTGTATCTGGTTCAAGGCCGCCTGGTTTGTGACCTTGTGTAAGTGTCCTAAGGATGAAACTCAGCTGCCTGACTGATTGGATTGGGACACTGCAGAGACCCTAGCATGGACCAGGACTTCTATTCAGACTGGTCTGCACAGGCAAGCTTCATGGTTTGGGCTGGAGATCTGACTCGCTTTGCCTTCATGAATGTTTGTGACCTACATATATTAGTTTACTGACAGTAACTTAAAAGAACAACATGTTTGTGGCATAGGGGAAAGGCTGCAATGCATTTCCCAGAGTTCAGTTTGCTTTCAGGGCACAATGCGTCCAGATGTCTAGTTTCTGCCATCTGTATGGATCAGCAAAATGAATGGATTATAAGGTTGAACATCTGAGGATTGTCATTTTATACAACAAAACAGGAACAAAGTGGAACTGATGTCTTTGACAATGTAAAGGAAATAATCATTTGATTGACAGTTTGTTTTTAAAGTCATGGATGTAGTACATAGATGTCTTGAAGGGGCTTAAGGAAACAATATTATACATGAGTCCTTGAGATGTTTGTTTTGTTGAACCTTCCATGTACACAGAAACGTCTGCTGAGAATCTGTAAAGTATTGGAAAAATTATAACTAGTAATCAGATGCAAGTATTCACCAACACCACAACTACCTTCACACTGTCACTCTTACTAATACTATAATTTGCATTAGTACGGCTGTTATTAATACTGTTAGCACTGTTACGACCACCACAAGTGCATCTACTATTACTGCTACTGCTACTACTACTGTTATCATTATCCCCACCACCACCTTAACCATTACTAATACTACTGTCATCACAACGTCCAATGATACCATCATTGTTACCACCAACAATGCTACTCTTATTAGTACCACCATCACCTCCCATACTACCATCATCACCACCACCACAAATAATACCATCATAACCACCGCCAATACTACCAACATCACCACAGCCAGTACTACTATCAACACCACCACCACCAATACTACCATCATTGTTACCACCACCAGTACTACCATCATCAACACCACCACCTCCAATAATCCCATCACCACCAATACTACCATCAACAACACCACCACCAATACTACCATCATTGTCACCACCACCAATACTACCATCATTGTCACCACCACCAATACTACCATCATTGTCACCACCACCAATACTACCATCATTGTCACCACCACCAATACTACCATCATTGTCACCACCAATACTACCGTCATCGTCACCACCAATACTACCTTCATCACCACCACCAATATGACCATCAACACCACCAATGCTACCATCAACACCACCAATACTACAATCATTGTCACCACCAACGATACTACCATCATTGTCACCAACAATACTACCATCATTGTCACTACCAATATGACCATCAACACCACCACCAATACTACAATCATCACCACCACCAATACTACCATCATTGTCACCACCACCAATAATACCATCATTGTCACCACCACCAATAATACCATCATTGTCACCACCACCAATAATACCATCATTACCACCATCACCACCAGTACTACCATCATTACCACCATCACCACCAGTACTTCCATCATTACCACCATCACCACCAGTACTACCATCATTACCACCATCACCACCAGTACTTCCATCATTACCACAATCACAACCAATACTACCATTATTACCACCAATACTACCATCATCACCACCACCACTAATACTACCATAATCACCACCACTAACACTAATACTACCATCATCACAACCACCAATACTATCACCACCACGACCTATACTACTATCACCACCACCATCACCACCACCAATACTATCATCACCACCAACCAATGCTACCATCAACATCACCACCTACACTACAATCATTATCATCACCTATACTACAATCATTATCACCAACAAGACCAATACTACCGTCCTCACCACCCCCACAAATACTACCACCATTACCACCATCACCACCAGTACTACCATCAGTACCACCATCACCACCAGTACTACCATCATTATTGTCAGCACCACCAATACTTCCATCATGACCATCATTACCGCCATCACCACCAATACTACCTTCATTACCATCATCACCACCAATACTACCATCATTACCACCATCACCACCAATACTACCATCATTACCATCATCACCACCACCACCTATACTACTATCATCACAATCACTAATACTACCATCATCACCACCATCACCTATACTGCTACTATCACCACCATCACTAACAGTACCATAATCACCACCACCAATACTACCATCATCAGCATCACCACTAATACTACCATAATCACCACCACCAATACTACCATCACCACCACCACTAATACAACCATAATCACCACCACTAATACTACCATAATCACCACCACCAGTACTACCATCACCACCCCACCAATACTATCATAACCACCACCAATACTATCATCACCACCACCTACACTAATATCACCACCACCAATACTATCATCACCACCACGAACCAATGCTATCATCACCACCACGAACCAATGCTATCATCACCACCACGAACCAATGCTATCATCCACATCACCACCTATACTACAATCATTATTACCACCAAGACCAATACTACCGTCCTCACCACCACCACCAATACTACCATCATTACCACCATCACCACCAATAGTACCATAATTATCACCACCACCAGTATTACCATCATTACCACCACCTATACTACTATCACCACCACATATACTACTATCACCATCATCACCACCTCTTATACTACTATTATTATCACAACCACCATCACCAATGCTACTATCATTATCACCACCAATGCTTAGATCGTAAATACCATTTGACCAATACTACTATCGTGACAAATACCATAATATAAATATTATGCACTATTATTATTATTATTATTATTATTATTATTATTATTATTATTATGGTATTTATGTGTCTGGGTGTATGCTATTTTATATAATCTTAAATATTATTCAGAAAAGTCAGTTCCCTGTTCATAAATGTATGCCACTGCTGTTTTCTAGCCTGTTGCTCAAAGCATTGGAACAAATTCTCTCTAAAGAAAGCATTTCAAATCACAGTTTTGGATTCTATACTAAAGATGAAATTGTGTTGTTTTTACATCTCTTAGTGATGAATAATTTATCTCCTGGGAGTGATATTTCCTGGTTATAAATTATGAAGAGTTTTGTTCCTCCTTTTTAAATGTGTTGAACGTGTTAATGTGCTAAAACACAGCTGGTTCATTTCAAATCACTGCAAAGTGTTTCACTAAATATTTTCTTAAATGAAATGTGCATATAATTCCTAAGATTTTAATTATTATTATTATTATTTATTTATTTATTTTTATTTTACATTTTCCTATGTCATTAGTTTTTCCTTACAGTATGTATGGTAGCCTTCTGGCAGAACTACTGCAGAAATCCTTCATCAAATATTACACGCTGCACCAAGGAGAATAATCATGCCAGCAGATTTTCCGAGTTATAGATTTGGGCAGTTTTTGTATAATTGGCCCCTGTCATAGATAGGATGATCTTCAGGTATGTTTTGCCAGCGGGAACAGAAGGGCTGATAAATGGAATCTCGGCAGGAGCGATGTTCCGGCTGTCCCTACAAAAGAGGAGTCTTCAGTGAAGCTGTCATAGCAAGCCCTGGAGCGTGTGTCTCAATCCAATACGCTAAGCAGATAGTGTGCAGCACTCTGTCATCCTGTTTGATACTGACGCTCTAAGATCTCTCTCCTACTTTTTCCCAGGCTACTGATAAGATTTCGTCTATATGTTCGGTGCTTATTGGACATGTTGCTCAGAGGCAGAGTCTCTAGCGTCTAATCATTATTTGCTTGTGATGTTTGATGTCTAAAATTAAACAAATTGGCAAAATCAATAAACAAAATCAAAATGCCTTGCTTACGGCAACAAAATGTTAATGTGACATTAGGCTGAATTAAAGTCATCTGATAACTGCTTTATTATTTATATTCTGCATATGTATTAAACTCACAATGTGAGAGCTAATCAATCTCGAACAATGCAATTACTGACGGGTTTGCTTTTCTTCCGCCACTGGAATGTTTTATTAAGCCTTTTGCAAGGGGATTTGTAGGACATATTCTTAAGTGGTAAAAGTTTTCAGTAGTTAATCTAAGCTAACCTGACAGAATTTCTGATAGAAGATTTACCTAGTTGCCAAATGGATGTTAATTTCACAGGATTGTAAGGTGCGAAATAAAAATGTACAGAATTTGATTGAGTAGAAACATTACCCAGTGGCCAATTTTGCTTTGACCAACATTTCCGAACATATCAGTACCCACGCGCAACACAAAAATGGAAAATTATCATATAATATCGATCATTTTTCTCAGATAATAATAACGTCCTGTTTGGTTAGCTAAACAGGCTTTAGTCCTTTACTGCACTAGGTAATAAATGCAATACAGATATGCTCTAATATGTACTTAAATACCATTTAAGTACAAGGGTGAGTCAGAAATTATCCACACTCTAGCTATATAATATTTTAATTAACTTTCAGTAAATAACAATATATATCCTTTTTCGAGATCATTAAAAATTTCCCCATTATTATGAAATGTTTTAGTCTAAGCTGTGAATTCACCACTGTCTTCATTTTCTTGGTCTGCGATTGAGGATGTTTCCATTCCATACTGTTTTGTACTTATTGATTAATTTGTGTCTTGTCACCAGTCATGACTTTCATGAAACTTTCACCTTCCATAGAGTATTGGTCCAAATTCTCTTAGGCCACAAAAAAAACAAATCACTGCACGCTGCTCTCCTTCTGTTCAAATCCCAAAAGGGCGACCCATTTTTGCTCGCATCGCAGTTACGAATGAACTGATGTAACACATTCCGACCTGCACAGCAGTGACTGGGGAGATGGAAGCCTTGAACGGAAGCTTTAATATCGCCAGAGTGCGGATCATTTTTGACCCTCGTTTATTTCCCTCATCCATTCATATGGTTGTTAATGCAGTGCTTTCATGGTACACTTCCATGGAATGCAATTATTTGCGGGTACAAAGTGAAGTAAATTAGGCCGTCTGAAAGGACAAACATGTTTGACATTTCACCTGGTTTTGAGTTTGTTATCCGGCTTCAGCAGCTCTGACATCTGGGCTCAGACCCACCCATGTGCACTAATCAAAGACATGCCCAGCGATAAGAGGGCAGTTAAGGTGAGATGATGAATTATGCACAGCAGCTCACGACAGCGTACATTGACATGCAGAATGCGTGCCGTTACATTAGGCCCTGAGCTTCCACTGCAATGATGACACTTTTCATGCCAGTGGACGTGCTTAACCCTGTCAGGAGATGGCAATGGCCCTCTTGCGCTATCAGTTAAAAAAAAAAAAAAAAAGTTTCAAAATCCAGAGCCAAGAGCTCAGTTCTTGCAGCATGGTTAATGACTGACCTTTCGATGTGCATTTTGGGAATATGTGTGAGGAATGAGGCTGCCATGCTAAGCTGAGGCTTTGGTCATAGCCTGACCTTGAAAGGCTTCGTAAATGTTGGTTTGTGTTTGCATCTGTCTTTGGTTTGCCTCCGCTGTTAATCTGTACATGACACAAAGGACAGTAGCTCTTTATAGGGAAGAGAAGTGAGCTAGAAAACTGAGATCTATACATACATTTTGTGAACTATATTTCTTATAATATGTATTATGACCATACATTACACTGTGTATTTCTGAAGAAATCTTATACAACATATATAGAGGAATGATCATAAGCCGCACCAGGCTCGACTAATATCATTGAATCCAATCACCAACATATCTCTGTCAGTAATGTTTCATTTAACCCCAAACTGCAAGATTAAATTTTGACTACTGGAGATTAATGTCTGGCCAGATTTGAAAAAAAAAAAAAAAAAAAAAAAATCAACTGAAATAATGTTTAATGATCCATAGGCAAGAGACATTTTATATTTGAGGGTAAGAGATTGGACATCATGTAAGTGTGCAGTGTGCAATAAGGTGTAAAATTGTGTTATGTAAAAGGTGATGGATTTCTTTGGAGCTATTGAATATAATGTGTGTGTATATCTGTGTATATAGATAGATTGATAGATCAGCCATGACTTTAAAAACCATTAACATTAAAATCACACAGTGTATCTGGCCCCTTGGGTTGTGTGGTTCCACGACACCTCTGAGTGCGTGTTGTGGTGTCTGTCACCACCGGGGCGTTAGTGGCGGATCTTTTGGGTGCTTTTTGATGTCAACATCCTTGGATACTTGTCAAGGATTTCAGGTTTTTTTTTTTTTTTTTGGATTTTTCCTCGATTTTCTCCCTAATTTAGTCGTGTCCAATTCCTCCCCGTCACTAGGGGGCTCCCACATTAAGGCTACTACTACCACTCAGCTGGGAGGGCCGAAGACTATCACGTGTTTCCTCCGAACCACGTGACGCCAGCCGACCGCATCTTTTCGAACTGCTCGCTCGCGCACCGTTGGGGGCGCCGTAACACACTCGGAGGACAGTGCTATCCGCTCTCTCCATTGCGCGAGCTCACAGACGCCCCTGACTGGCTGTAGAGCCGTGATTAATGTGGGAGCACTATGTACCTCTCATCCCTCCCCTCTGAGAGAGCTCCGCCAATCAGCTCTCTCTTTGACAATTTTTCATGGGATTGGATTGAACGCAGTCCCTGCAGGTGTAGATGGGCCTTCATTGCTCACGATCACCATGTACTGTACAGTATACTGATGTTCAATCAGTATTGTTAAGTTCAACTGTTAGTGGTATTGATCTTATTGCAGATTGTCATTCATTTTTATTTATCAATATTCACATCTGTTACAATCAGATGCAATTTAAAAATTGGTTGTTTATATAGCAACCTTAGCAGCAACCTCATTTCCCCTCTTGTCTGTTGCTGATTGGTGTGTATATTGTTCGGTGAAATAGGATGACCTGAGCACTTACATTATCCATTGCAGGTTGTTATATAGTTTAAGTAGAGTAATCCAAATAGTTACATATTTACAAAATGTATCGATCCTTAATCCAAGCAGGATTCAGGACAGAACCCTGTGGTACAGCACTGTAACTGTCGTCATAACCATTTTAAGGTATAAACTCTAAAATGTACCTTAAGTATTGTTATTCCTGATCAGATTGTTTAATATTGTAGTCACTTTGGGACGCTTTTAGCACACTTTACTCTTATTTAGCTGCTTTTAACTTTGATTCTGTTTTAAACGTTATAGGTCTTCTTGCGAATATCATGTATACGAAGCTGTTATTATTACATTACAGTAATCATCCAGAAACAGGGGCCAGAACTGAAACGGTGACTTGGATAATTAGACCTCCTCATTCCCAGAATATGTGTGGAGAGTGGTTTAAAGATGACCAAACTCTCAAATGTGCATTTGTCTTTGTAAATTAGGTGTTTATGCTGTGAATTGTGCAAAAACTAAATCATTAGCAAGTAGAAGCTCCAAGTATTTACTTCATTTCTAATGTGAAACATTGTGTTCTCCCCCTTGTTAGCAAGTCAGCAAGCCATTGGCTCATGAGGTTTGGTGTTTAGTCCTCAAATTGTACGTAAAAGATATTGCCCAGTTCTGAAATTAACCTTTCTTTCAGTTTGTTTCAAGGTGTGCTTCGGGCTATTACGAAGAAGGCTATACAAGCTATAAAGCTTAATGTGTTTCAGCATTCCTATACACCTGTCTGTTTTGATAGATTTGTTTGAGGAACCGTTGTCATTTGTGCGCACTAAATCAATAATCTACCTATTAAAACTAAAGTTAGAAAGTTCAAATGACACAGTTTGCTCTTCGGTAGATGTGTGTAGTGCAGCAGGCAGTGATATTCTGAACGATTAGCATGTGCTATTGTATAGGTACAAGATTGCGGTATCTCGCACCACACTGAAGTGAAGTGTTGTCCCACCGTCTAGTTTAAACATACTTTACACACTAAAACAAAGTGATAGTTCTTTACAAAAGTCAGCAAGGAGTAGTTTATATGTGAGCTGACCAGAAACAATCAGCCATGAAAGCACTGTTTTTTTAAAAATTATTATTAAACCTTAGTACACATGAATGTTTAAATTGTCATTTATCAATATTCACATCTGTTACAATCAGATGCAATTTAAAAATTGGTTGTTTATATAGCAACCTCAGCAGCAACCTCATTTCCCCTCTCGTCTTTTCCAACCACTCAGCATTCAGCATCACCAGTACACTAATCACTGGCCTGATCATTTGTCATCATCCACACCTGTTTCTCACTGTTAGATTTTTTTAAATTCCTGAATGATTCATGTCACTGTGTGACTTAAACAAAAAACATTCCTCCAATACTGCTCAGGTACAGAAACTGGACTGAAATTGAGAGGCAAAAGGTCCTTTAGGCAGGAATCCTGGAGAACTATTCCTCAAGACTACATTAAAAATACAAAAAAGAAAGTCTATATATTGCTTCTTTGGAAGCAAAATATGAAGAAATGGGGGGTGGGCTCAAGACTTTTTCAGTGCTATACTTATTCTGATTGAAATGTCAAATAGGTTTGAAGGGTTAACACACAAAAATAGACTTAAAGCACTTAATTAGTTGTTTATTAAGGACAACGTTGGCTACAAAAAGTCTCAATGTCAGACTCACTGAAATTTCTTTTCTTTGATCCCCTTTGAGTCGTAAAACTCTGTGAGCGTCTGTTGTCAAAAACCCTGATGTACAGATTAGTTAAATGTTGAGCAGGGTGGTTCAAGTGTGGGCAGTTCCATGGAAACCTTTCATTAAAAAAATGACTCTATTTCACAATCAGAGTTTGCTCTCGGTGCCTGTCAGGTCAAAAGATAAACAAGCTAAATGAAATGTTCAGTCATGACTAAGCAGCTTTCATGCAACTTATAATAAGCAAGGATGATCGAAATTCAGGATTAGTGCCCGTAACCTAAAATTATGGCATCTGTCTATTTATTTGTCTTTATGAATGGTGGGGAAAAAAAAACTGTTTCCCCCAGTTTCCTTTATAAAGAACATGATTCTCTCTCTCTCTCTCTCTCTCTCTCTCTCTCTCTCTCTCTCTCTCTCTCTCTCTCTCTCTCGTCCCTTTAAAATTATCATAGAGGTTGGATGTCTTTCATCAGATTTGACAAATTCATCCACTGATAGAGTGAACGCAGACGCTAAGCTCGTGTCGGCGGGAAATGATTGAAAAATAAAACACTGGCATAAAGAAAGGGATTTGAAGTCGTAGTGTTGCTGCTCATGAAATCAGCATTGTGTGTGTATGTGTGTGTGTGTGTGTCTGTATGTCTGTGTGTGTCTGCCAGTTAAAAGACTGCACTGATATTTCATCTTTCACTTTTTCTGATGCTGAAAGCTTCCAGCTCAACATGCACGTCAGTCCCAGCTGGAGAATACGGATAAAACACAGACCTGCATGCTCATATCTAGGTTGTCTCTCTCTCTCTCTCCCTCTTTTTTTCCTTCTTTTTTTGAAAATAAGCAGAGCATCAATGCTTTTTTTTTTTTTTTTTTTTTTACAGGCCTGTCATCTCAAATCTTTTCCCAGTAACATCAAATAGCCATATTGAGCAGAGATCATTCCTACTAATAGGCAATCTCCTTTCTCCTGATTTCCTGCTACTTCTCTGGTTTTATCCAACATTTCCACATGGAGATGTTTCCCGTATTACTCTCTGATTTCTCGCGTCTCGTCTTTCGATCGTCTCGGGTGGCCTCTCTCTCGCCGCTTTGTACTTGAGAGTGTGAACCACAGACAAGCCAAAGCTTGACAAAACATTCTTCCTGTGTGTATTCTTTACCCTACTCTTCATTCATATGATATGATATGATATATGATATTATGTGATATAATATAATATAAGAGGGTGAGTCAAAAATGATCAGCGCTTTCTGTTCAAGGCTACTGTCTCCCCAGTCGCGTCTGCGTAGGTGTAATCGTATTTGTAACTACTATTGGACCAATACTCTAAGCAAGGGGGAAAGTTTCTTAAAAAGAATCGTTACCGGTGACGAGACACGGATTCATCACTACGAGTCTGAGAGTAAACGGCAGAGTATAGAACGGAAACATCATCAATCGCCAAAAGCAAGGAGATTAGGTCGAAATATGATGTATTTGTCTTTTCTAAAAGATAATTCAAATAAATTCTACAGGATCATTTTTGACTCACCTTTGTAATATAATATAATGTATGTGGATGGCATTTTTTGCTGCTAATTATAATATACGTACTAAAAGAAGTTAAAATGTTTTTTACTATAGAATTCAATATTGGTTACAGTCTATAGATAAATAGAGGAGGAAAAATCCACCTACACTTTTGAAATAAAGCAAACGTCTGCTCGAAATGCGAATGAGCTTTTTTTTTTTCTTCTTATGGTTAATGCCGCTCTTACTTTCAATAATGAGATAATTAGTTTTGTACAGAAGCCAGTGTGAGAGAATACTTCTCAGTTCCTGTGCGCTTTGAAGCTGTATTTTTTTTTCCTGCAGTCTCCCAAGGTTTTAGTAAAAGGCAGCATAATTCCACCGTCGCACGATTTCACTTCAAATATGGTGTTTAATATCTGACGCATTTTTTGAAGCCCCACAGACGTAATAACGGCAGCGTTATATGACCGTACATCACAGATTCCAATAACAGTATCTTCACATGAGACGAATAATAGCGCCCGGGTTTCATCACACATACGCCCATTACGATTTCTCCAGCGTGTGTTTAAGCACAGCATCTTCCCCGAACCGTCACGCAGAGCCGCAGCCAGTAGGAGAGCGGTGTTTAAATGATTTGGGGAGACAGCGTGAAAACAGGAGCTGAGTTTACCGAGAGATTAAGTGGAGAGGAGCATTAAAGGTGTCAGCAAGATGGATGTGACAGGACGTTAGTGAAATACGTCGCGGCACTCCTGCTCTCCTGGTGGCTTAATGAAGCAGGTGGAATTGAGCTGAAGTGTCATGCACATTTAAATCCTGAAGCCATCATGGCTGCACGAGGACGCGTTCCTCGGGTTCCCTGTATACCGGGGACGAGGCAGCGAGTCTGACAGATGGGAAGAAAGAAGGCTCGTCAAGGCTGCTTAGAGAAAGAAGCACAGATAAATGCTGAGAATTGTCACACTGACTGATCAGTTCCATATGAGCGGCGGTTATTATGCGGGGTTAATGTATGTTACTGCATTCGTTATCGTTCAGAAGCAGTGTTGTAGATGGTTAGGGTAAGGCAAGGTGCCATTATTTTTGGTCCCTGGTCTATTTGTATCTGAATATATAGGCAAGGCAGGTGTTATTTATTAATGTATTTATTTTTTATGTGAAAACAATATGTCAGTCACAGGGTAATGTCATCTCTACAGTGAATGCAAACATGACCTGAACCATTCTGTTAGTAAAATGTGTCTGGTAAATAAAATCTATCTATCTATCTATCTATCTATCTATCTATCTATCTATCTATCGTATCCATCCATCCATCCATCCATCCATCCATCCATCCATCCATCCATCCATCCATCCATCCATCCATCCATCCATCTATCTATCTATCTATCTATCTATCTATCTATCTATCTATCTATCTATCTATCTATCTATCCATTGTATCTATCTATCTATCTATCTATCTATCTATCTATCTATCTATCTATCCATTGTATGTATGTATCTATCTATCTATCTATCTATCTATCTATCTATATATCTATCTATCTATCCATTCATCCATCATATCCATCCATCCATCCATTCTATCTATCTATCTATCTATCTATCTATCTATCTATCGAATCCATCCATCCATCCATCGTATCTATCTATCTATCTATCTATCTATCCATTGTATGTATCCATCTATCTATCTATCTATATATCTATCTATCTATCCATTCATCCATCATATCCATCCATCCATTCTATCTATCTATCTATCCATCTATCTATCTATCTATCGAATCCATCCATCCATCGTATCTATCTATCTATCTATCTATCTATCTATCCATCGTATCTATCTATCTATCTATCTATCTATCGAATCCATCCATCCATTCTATCTATCTATCTATCTATCTATCTATCTATCTATCTATCGAATCCATCCATCCATCCATTCTATCTATCTATCTATCCATCCATCGAATCTATCTATCTATCTATCTATCCATCCATTCTATCTATCTATCTATCTATCTATCTATCATATCCATCCATCCATCCATCCATCGTATCTATCTATCTATCTATCTATCTATCTATCTATCCATTGTATGTATCTATCTATCTATCTATCTATCTATCCATTCATCCATCATATCCATCCATCCATCCATCCATTCTATCTATCTATCTATCTATCTATCTATCTATCTATCTATCTATCTATCTATCCATCCATCCATTCTATCTATCTATCTATCCATCCATCGAATCTATCTATCTATCTATCTATCCATCTATCTATCCATCCATTCTATCTATCTATCTATCTATCTATCTATCTATCTATCTATCGAATCCATCCATCCATCCATCCATCCATCCATCCATCCATTCTATCTATCTATCTATCTATCTATCTATCTATCTATCTATCTATCTATCTAATTGATCTGTTTATCTACACACATGGACAAAATTGTTGGTACCCTTCGGTCAATGAAAGGAAAACTCACAATGGTCACATAAATAACTTTAATCTGACAAAAGTAATAATTTTTAAAAATTCTATGAATGTTAACCAATGAAAGTCAGACATTGCTTTTCAACCATGATTCAACAGAATCATTTTTAAAAATAAACTCATGGAACAGGCCTGGACAAAAATGATGGTACCCCTAGAAAATACTGAAAATAATGTGACCAAAGGGACATGTTAATTCAAGGCGTGTCCACTAATTAGCATCACAGGTGTCTACAATCTTGTAATCAGTCAGTGGGCCTATATATAGGGCTCCAGGTAGTCACTGTGTTGTTTGGTGACATGGTGTGTACCACACTCAACATGGACCAGAGGAAGCGAAGGAAAGAGTTGTCTCAGGAGATTCGAAAGAAAATTATAGACAAGCATGTTAAAGGTAAAGGCTATAAGACCATTTCCAAGCAGCTAGATGTTCCTGTGACTACAGTTGCACATATTATTCAGAAATTTAAGATCCATGGGACTGTAGCCAACCTCCCTGGACGTGGCCGCAGGAGGAAAATTGATGACAAATCAAAGAGACGGATAATCCGAATGGTAACAAAAGAGCCCAGAACGACTTCTAAAGAGATCCAAGGTGAACTTCATGCTCAAGGAGCATCAGTGTCAGATCGCACCATCCGTCGTTGTTTGAGCCAAAGTGGACTACATGGGAGACGACCAAGGAGGACACCATTGTTGAAAACAAATCATAAAAAAGCCAGACTGGAATATGCCAAACTACATGTTGACAAGCCACAAAGCTTCTGGGAGAATGTCCTATGGATAGATGAGACAAAAATGGAACTTTTTGCCAAGGCACATCAGCTCTATGTTCACAGACGGAAAAATGAAGCGTATCAAGACAAGAACACTGTCCCTACCGTGAAACATGGAGGAGGCTCTGTTATGTTATGCTGTCTGGAAAAGGCACCCTTCAAACCGGAAACAACTGGAGCAGCTTGCTCATGAGGAGTGGGCCAAAATACCTGCAGAGAGGTGCAGAAGTCTCATTGACAGTTACAGGAATCGTTTGATTGCAGTGATTGCCTCAAAAGGTTGTGCAACCATCTATTAAGTTAGGGGTACCATCATTTTTGTCCAGGCCTGTTCCATGAGTTCATTTCTTTTTATAATTCCGTTGAAGCACGGTTGGAAAGCAATGTCTGACTTTCATTGGTTAACATTCATAGAATTTTTATTTATTATTACTTTTTTCAGCTTAAAGTTATTTCTGTGACCATTTTGAGTTTTTCTTTAATTGACCGAAGGGTACCAACAATTTTGTCCACGTGTGTATTTATCTGCCTACATATTTATGTTTATCTATTTTTCTCTCCATCATATCTATTTACTCTATCTATCTATCTATCTATCTATCTATCTATCTAACTGATCTGTTTATCTATATAGATAATTTTCATCCCAGTTTTTATGTCTTTATTTTTGTCTTTCTGCCCATCTTTCTGTCCACATGTCTATGTGATGGTCTGTCTTTCTGTCTGTCTGTCCGTCTATCACGATCAATCTGTATCTATCTCACTTTAGCTTTCTGTGTATCTGTCTCTATCTGTCTTTTCATCTGTTTGTTCATCCATCCAGCCATCCCTTAAAATGACCCATCACAAACAGCGAGTATGTTCAGTATAATAATTTCAGGATTTTTTTTCTCCTTATAGAACAACATGCTTCACATCTCAACATTAGTCTGTGTCTGCATTTCAACCATGTAGGAAACTTTTAGAGAGCCAGAATATCATAGTCACATAGCAGTACAGCATGGGGTGGGGGGGGGGTCAAAACAAATAAACTCTAAAACCCTGGACTGTATGATAAGTAAATATGTCGTTGGTAAGCAGCATTCATCCAGAGTAGTGGACTTTATTTCCTTGTGTACCAGGTATGCATTGTGCCTCTGCTCCGGTAATACTCATACCTGATCCCACAAAGTATTCATATTTGAAGTTTCAGACTCTTGCGATTATCTTCAACCGCGTCTTTGATTTGTAATTTACGCAGCGCGACACCACTTATTTATCAGTGGCAGTGGCCAAATAACTTGCGCTGATTTATTCTGCTAGATGATTCCTGTTTGATATTTCAGGAGAATATCCGAAGGCTTTTTGTTTATTTGTCAGCCAGGCAGCTGGTACGATAGGGGTGCTTTAATAGCTGGGCTCTGGTCGCCCGGTGCACGCGCTTTCACAATAAGTGCTGTAATGATGAGGTTGCTCCATATGGTTATTCCATCTCTGTTTCATCCAGCATGCCAGAAAACTAACGAGCAGCCTCCTGATGCCAGACACATGCCTGTGGAGCAATACGCCGCGGCGACGTTGCACATTTTACAAAGACGGAGAGCGTTCGGGCCTCTGCTGCACTCATTGATTACAGAATATATATATATATATATATATATAGAAAATGATGGCATAGGCTAGACGTAATATGTGTGTGTGAGTAAGAGAGAGATGGAGGAAGAAAGCGATTTACATACCTGTGAATAAAGGATTGTAAATTTTTTTTTTTGCCACAGTTCCAACTTATCAGAAATTAAATGCTGTTGCCATGACAATATACATCTAATGACATCAGAAATACAATTAACCGTTACATATAATTGCCGCATGCTATATATTTTTTTTCCTAGTTAGCATACGCCTGCTTCCGGCGAACTGTCATAACATAGGAGATATCCTGGTGTTAAAATTGTAGCTCGTACGCGTTCTGTGTCCTTAATTAAAGACGATGCTAATGTACAGTAGATGTAGACAGCGCTCTCAGATAGAGGTTTAAATTAACACTACATGCCGTAGATTATAGTGCGCAACCATGACAACCAGAGTAGACAAATAAGGATTAAGGCAGAAGTGTGGTCAATCACAATTATGATGAAACGCCAAACGCATGGATGCATGGAACTGTTTTAAATAAAAAAGAAGAGCGTGATAACGTTCCCATGAGTAGCCATGGTAGCCATGGTAACAACTATGTAATGAACCCTGTGAGGGAGTCATGATGACACGGTTATGAGTTTGTTGACGCCTCTGAGCAAAGAAAACAAAGAGGAAAAAAAAGACCGGCCATCACCCAAAGAACTCTAAATCTAGAGTGAAGCATCATGTTTAGCACCAAATATCTGTCTTTTTTTTTTTTTTTTTTTTTTTGGGCCATCCTCTGCAGGCTTCTGTTGGAGAGCTGAAGATGAAAAGACATTTTTACTTTCTAGCACGAAAGCACGAATACAAGGGCTGGCTTCAGAAGTGGAAGATCAGTGATCTGGGAATGGCCTGGTCCAAACCCACATTCAGATCCTTTCAGGAATCTGTGGAATAACTTGGAGATGACGGTGAACAGGAAATCCCCTTGCGGTTGGCCAGATCTGGAGAATGTTTCCAAAGCAAGACTGCGTTAAAGATGTACTTACGTTAAATGTCCTTTAAGGTTGTGCACACTTTAGCAACCAGGTTATTGTAAGGGTTTTTCATGCTAAAACGTTCTTGTTTCTTTGTTCTTGCTAAAAAAATTTGTTATTTTACCTGAATTAATTTTAATTTTTGTTCAAAATCATGATTTATTTAGGGTTGATTTTCTTACATTATAAAAACCTATAAAAGAATTCTTAGTCATATCCAAAGTAGATGATGTATCATAATGAATGTAACAAAACAAGCTAAGTTCGAAAAGATGCCGTCGGCTGGTGTCACGCGGTTCGGAGGAAACACGTGATAGTCTTCGGCCCTCCCGGCTGAGTGGTAGTAGTAGCCTTAATGTGGGAGCCCCCTAGTGACGGGGAGGAATTGGACACGACTAAAATTAGGGAGAAAAATCTGGGAAAAATCCAAAAAAGAAAAGTAGCACACAAATTAGCATCTAACATAAGCTGTCAATGTTTCGGAAATAACGCAACACAGTCGAAGCTGTCACGAAAAACTTGTGAACGAGTCACAATATGGTTATGACGAGATTATGCCGGTTTTATGGTTCAGGGTTTGAAATGTTACTGGAGAACCTTTAGCATGTAGTGTATTTGTTAGAACTGTTTTTTAGAAAAGAATATCAGCTACGCACCGCAATTCTTTTGTGTGCCAATTCATGTATCGCCACAGTGACTCTGAAGTAATGGTAAAATATTTGAGTTACTACTGGTGGTACAAATCGACTAGGTACCATGATAACATCGTATCAGGTGGTGCCTGGTTTATGGGGTAAGGTAGCTCTCAAAAAAGACGTGTGTGTACTAATAAACATATACATATTAGCCTAAGGTTGTGCAAAAATGTGGTTTTGTAAACTTGTGTATAAGTCAAATCATACATAAATTTGTAGTGTGTGTTTTTATGTGAGAATACGATTCCAAAAAGCAAAAAAATAATAATAATAATAACCACGATTTTACACTTGGGGTTTCTCCGTTAAGAATACAAATTGATAACCCTGAACCTACTGTCAAAAATACGTCACCGGCTCGCAGCCCTTATGTATCGAGCAGAAGATACATAGATTTCACAAACCATCGATTTCACCAAGAAGGACGAACCACATCCAACAGGAGTAACTGTGGACGCAAGAGGAAGTTGTCTAAAAGGGATGTCCAGGTGCTAACCCGGATTGTATCCAAAAAACATAAAACCACAGCTGCCCAACTCACTGCAGAATTAAATGTGCACCTCAACTCTCCTGTTTCCACCAAAACTGTTCATCGGGAGCTCTACAGTGTCAATGTACATGGGCGGGCTGCTATAGCCAAACCTTTGGTGACTTGTGCCAATGCCAAATGTCGGTATCAATGGTGCCAGCAGTGAAAATCTTGGGCTGTGGACAATGTGAAACATGTATTGTTCTCTGAAGAGTCCACCTTCACTGTTTTTCCCACATCCGGGAGAGTTACGGTGTGGAGAAACCCCAAAGAAGCGTACCACCCAGACTGTTGCATGTCCAGAGTGAAGCATGGGAGTGGATCAGTGGTGGTTTGGCCTGCAATATCATGGCATTCCCGAGGCCCAATACTTGTGCTAGATTGGCGCGTCACTGCCAAGGACTACCGAACCATTCTGGAGGACCATGTGCACCCAACGGTTCAAACATTGTATCCTGAAGGCGGTGTCGTGTATCAGCATGATAATGCACCAATACACACAACAAGACTGGTGACAGAGTGGTTTGATGAACAAGAAAGTGAAGTTGAACATCTCCCATGGCCTGCACAGTCACCAGATCTAAATATTATTGAGACACTTTGGTGTTTTGGAGGAGCGAGTCAGGAAACGTTTTCCTCCACCAGCATCATGTAATGATCTGACCACTATTCTGCAAGAAGAATGGCTCAAAATCCCTCTGGCCGCTGTGCAAGACTTGTATCTGTCATTCCCAAGACGAATTGATGCTGTATTGGCTGCAAAAGGAGGCCCTACACCATACTAATTAATTATTGTGGTCTAAAACCAGACGTTTCAGTTTCATTGTCCAACCCTTTTATATAATGTGACTTGAAAGTTGAAGAACTGAACTTGTTTTTAAGTTTTTTCCCCCCTCTCAGCTTTGTTTATTCCTTCTCCACACACCCGATTATCCGTTTCTGGGAAAAAACAAATCTGAGCGCTCGCGAGCTAGTTGGAGGAAGCCTGAAGCTAAGAAATTGAACCTTGCTAATCTGTCCTTTATCAGAGAAACAGCTTTTTTTGTAAGCTTTGTTGACCATACTGACTCTGCTCTGGATGAATACCTGATAGAATGTGTACAAACACAGGTTTTTGCCCTGAAACTAACTTTTAAGAGGCTTACAAAGATCTCGCTATGACAGCACCACAGGTAGGAGTAGTAGAATTTGGAATTGAAAAGTGTACATTATTAAGATGTTGTATGAAACGAAGAAGAGGAACGGTTACTGGGGTTAGGGCGTTCACTAGCAACCTACAGTAGTTACCATTACATATTCTTCTATCCTATATTTATTTAATCTCCTTTCTCCATCCTGTGCATTAACACTGAGTTTTGTTCAATCACATGTATTAAATACAGTGTTACATATTGCGTAATGCATACAGTACATCAGTGCTTGAGTTAAATATTATATTATTATAAGCGTCTCTGTTAAAGAAAAAACAACACGCACACAAGCAAGAAAAAGAAAGGGTGGAAAAAAAAAACAAAAAACGTGACCAACTGTTAGAAAACTGAAAGCAAAACGGTGTATTATCTGGTGTATTATCTTGCCTATTGTTATTGGCAGTTTGGATTGCTATGGACAGAATTTGCGCTTTTGTCAGATGGTCTCCCAGGTTTTTTTTTCAGGGAGGGGTTGTGTTTCTCAAGCCTGGTGCATCTGTTGTTAACGGTTAGGGATGGCGAATTATGCCAGAATGATGCCCTGATTTTGGAGTCGGAATTTTATTTGTGCTATTTTAGCAACTTTGAAATCTCTCATATTATAAAGTTTATCCGTTAATTCCTAATGCTTTCTTCTCTCTCTCTCTCTCTCTCTCTCTCTCTCTCTCTCTCTCTCTCTCTCTCTCTCTCTCTCTCTTTTCCTCCTCATATGCTGGCGCTGTCTGGCTGATCCATGGTGCTTCATTTCCCCCTCACACAGGTAAGTTCTGTCTATGACAGCCGTCACCTATTGTTCTGTCGCTCTGGGCCTGATGTATTGAGCCTGTTTTTAGGCATAATTAGGCCAGATAGTGTACTGAAGTTTCGTGTGTTACGCAGGAAACTTAAAGTCTTCTGGTTGTCTTACCTTCTCTAAAGGAAAAGGAAAAGGTTTTATGTAGTACCCAACAACAGCCACACAGTGTTTTCAAAGCAGAGCACTTTTATAAGGCTATGAAACCTTAATTATCCCATGAACACAAAAGTGTAAAAGCGTAAAAGTCCGGTTTAAAGCCCCATGCATATGCATGACCGAGTCGCCGAGGCTGATTACGTACTCCATTCGTTGTAGTGAAACTTGGTGCAATTAGCGACAGGCGCTTTTGTGCAGGGGTTTTATCCCTTTCGCGGAGGCAGGTGTAAATTAGCAGCACGTGCCGGTTGTTTTAACAGAGTACACGACGTGTTATAATACGAGACCGTTTTAGGGCCTCGGTGAAAGAGCTATTCAGGGAACATTCAGGGCTTTTGTTTGCTGCTTTCATCATGCCTATCCGACGCACTACGAAGCCGTACATCACCTTTAGTGCAATTTAACCAGGAAATTCAACACATTACTCAGGACATTGCTAATAATCCTAAATGTTAGGTCTATATATGAGGTTTATAAATAAGATTGGACAGATTTTATCCTATTATACATGTATAGAGATGTGTATAGATCATTATCGGAGACACCAGAGGTCATTGGATTCATTGGAAGGATGAAGAAATACCTTTAATAAAAGATGGGAACAGATCGGGAACAGGTAGGTTCACGTAGACGCTGAGTCACATTCAGTTGTGAGGAAGCTCATTCTGTATACACCAGTCTTTGAGGTCACGCATTCAGTGTTTTCCATACAGTGTACCTATTCTGACTTGAGCTTCAGCATTTCATCTTCAGTCCCAAACCGCTCCCAATCACTTAACTACTCACAGAGTACACATACTGTAACACGTGGGCCAATTCATGTCCTGCTACAGCTGCTAAGTAAGTAAGTACTGTAAATATCCCACTTTACTGTATGTACTGTACAGTATGTACATCTCACCCACCGTCTGTGGTAACTCATGTTATATTTGTAAAATGTACAGTAGAAGCAGACTGTGGTTTTCTAATGAGTACCGCGTGGCGGTATTGTCCCTGAAATGTGTTTCCATAAACCTTCCTCGTCTTAAATTTCCAAATTTCCTAAATTCCTTCTGGCATTGGTGTTCCGAACCGTTGCGTGCACAAGTGGATGGGAGTACCGGTGCATTTCTCCCATAATTCCCGTGTTTATATTTATCCAGATCTCTTAATTTGCTGCTATTTAGGTCAGTGGATTCCGCGGATAGAAAAGGGATTAGAGCCAATTGAGGTTTAAGACTTGAATTTAAACTTGAAACATGGGGAAATACTGAAATCACTGTACTAATGGTGTATACATTATATGATTGATGAAAATAACACTAATTATCCTCTAGAGGCCGGCTTAGCCAAGCTCTAGCTTGTGATTTCTGTGAAGGACATGACTGGCATGACATTAAATATCTTTCTAGTGCTCCTTTCGGCATATCCACGTGCCCGCTTGAGAAGTTAGAGCCAAACCCAGCAGATGGGAAGAGCAAAGGAAGTGCTGGCTCTGATTATTTTTTTTTCCAATTAGGCGTGCCGGGGTTGGTCTGGCCATTGAGCCTGACAGGAGGTCTGTCTGCTCTGCTACCACCAGGGGTGACGGAGGAAAGAACAGAGAAAAGGAAAGGGATGGAACAGGAAGGGGAAAACAGTAAAGTTTTTGTATTTCTTCTGTACGACAATTGAGCACTCCAGAGCCGCTCATGTAGTGTAGGTCTGTGGCATTTATTTGTGTTTGTTAAGTTTGCCTGTTGCTGAGCGTTCTCCGTGAGGGTAGAGCGGAGGCTATTACGGTACCTGAACGCCAGCCATTTCTCTCGCAGCTGCTAATAGGATGATCATACCTGCCACGCATTAATAAACCCAGTAGCCGGCCTCACTGAGTAGAATCCATTAGAGTTTTAATCAGGAAATATGATTGCTTCATTCTTCATCTCACCGCACTGCTCTGCCACATGGGGATTCGCTGGCACTTTATGACAACTAGTTCTACCGAGAAAGAGAAAAAAAAAAAAAGAAGACGAAGAAGATGGAATGAAAAAATAAAGGACGGGAGGGGGATATAGAAGAAAAGTTTAACAATATTAAATCTGAGCCTGTGTGAGGGTTTAGCGAGGCGGCGAGAAGAGAAACAGCAATAATCTTCTGGGGTTTTTTCCTCCCTTCCTGAGTGGAATATTGGGAGAGGAACAGGAAGAATCCTGCTGAGCTTTTAAAGAAACTCCTGCATGCTTATCCCGTCTGCCAGTACTGTAGGTGTTCGACTATCTCCTCGGCCAGGTTCACGTGAAACCTGAGTCTCTTGTTTCTGCACTGAACTCTCCCTGCCTTTGTCCTGCACATGACTCCAGTAAGGAGAAAACGGACAATTAAAAAAAAAAAAAAAACTCCGAACAGTTCACTTGCTGTCATGTCCTGCCAAAATAATCAACCACAAATATTCCTCCCGGCTCCTGGGAAGCCACATCGTCACTAGTTTATATGTTTTGTGGGAAGTTAGGAATTTCAGGGACATGTTTTTTTCCCTGGTGGAGCTTTTCTCATCTGGTTCCCATTGTTATTTTTGTCCAAGGCTCATGATGGGTTTTTATCTCTCTCTCTCTCTCTCTCGGTCTGTGATGAAATGTGCCCAAGATAGATGAGTAACCCCTCCCCTCCCTTTTCTTTCCCCCAGGCTCGTCTAGCCGTAGTTTAGCGCATGGCTTTTGAGATGCCCTCTCCTTCTCTTTAGTAAGTCTGGCCTGGTATATTTTTACAGCACCATATTAATTGTTTAAACAGATGTTTACCGTTAACAACCCATCAGTAACCAGTTAACATTCCAGAACATTTGATAGCAGACTTTTAGGGATTATTCGAAGTGATAACAAGTCTGGAAAAAGACCTCTATCTCCCTGGCCTACAAAAAGAATGAGCATTTATCACTCGTTGCACCAGGGTCGAAATTTATCAGGTAGAACCTTTCTTTCTACAGTTATCTCTAAATGCCGTATTTGTGCTAGTCAGTCCTTTTTGAAAGCCATGACCTCTCCAAGGGTGACTTTGTCAAGGCTATATTAACAATCCTAGAAAAGAAAGCATGAGGAACAAGCCGATACTCTGAGAACCTGTCCTCATGAGAGGAGAAGAAAAAAAAAAAACTGTAGGAACTTTGACCCCTAAACCTTAATTGTAACTTTGGCTAGAAGCAGTCATGAAAAATATTGTGGTATGGTCTGACAGTTGTGTAATTTCACATAGCATTACTGTTTTTACAGCAAAGAAAAGAGAACCACAACCCTAAAATACGCCAAAACAGCCAGTAGGAGCTCTGACCCCTCCCCAAGTGTTACCTAATCAGTTGTACTGTATAGTACACGAGCGTACTGTATGTACGACTGAGAGCCCTGACACCGTATTATATACTGTACAGCTTTTTTTTTTTTAAAGGAATCTGGTCTTTTGAGCTCTGCATGCAAAAGCCAATTAATTATTGTATTAGTGTTTCTGAATCATTTTATCATCACTGAATTATTTTAGTTTCACTGAATTGTTTAGTGCAACTGTGTCCATTTTTTGTCACTGAATCATTTATGTGTTACAGAATCATTTTAGTGTCCTTGACTCTTTTGATTGGCACTGACTTGTTTAGATAAATCTTTTGCGTCTCCAAATGATTTGAGCATGAATTTTTGGTACGCCGCTGAATCATTTTATTGTCACCGAATCATTTTAGCATCCCTGAATCATTTGAACGTCCGGAACTGAATCGTTTAGTGTCACTGTGGTTTAGTGCCACTGAATCGTTTAAAGTTCACTGAATCATTTTAGTATCTATGAATCATTTGAGCATTTTGTGTGAATCGTTCAGTGTCACTGTATCAGTTTAAGGTCACTGAATAATTTCAAAAAATCATTTTAGTGTTACTGAATAACGCAACGGTTTTCTTTTACTGTATTTAAGTCATTAAGTACAACAGGAACATTTAATGTTGCTGAATCATTTCAGTGTCTCTTGCGATTACTCAAAACGTAATCATTTTATTGTCTCTGTCGTTTCAGTGTCGTCGAACCATTTCAGTGTCTTCGACTCACTCTGCATCACTGAGTCATTTTAGTATCCATAAGGCAGCAAAATTTATTTCTTGAAGCATTATGAATCATTTGGAGCACTGAAATGAGTCATTTTAGTGTCCTTATTCATTTATCTATTGGCAGATACTATCTATTGGCAGAAGTATTTGTAGATTTACATTTTGGCACTTAATTGCTTACAGAAACTTACCGCATAGACACAGAGGATGCTGGCAAAAAAAAAAAAAAAAAAAAAAAAAATATATATATATATATATATATATATATATATATATATATATTTATTTTTTTATTTTATTTATTTTTTTAAATAAAATACATTTAAATGCATTTAAATAAATAAATACACAAAATTTTCAATAACCTGGACCACTACAGGGTTTTTTTTTCTTTCCCACCTAAAGTATGTATACAGTTCGAAGTTATCAAGTTATTGAGCTCAAAAGATCGAGGAAGATGGAATATTCTAGAAAAGAATATGGCATGACTCTTATCCTCTTAATATTCACACAAGAAAAAGATGAGAAGAGCGATCTTATTATTTCTTTTTACATATTAACATAAATGTTATAAATAGGTAATAAATAATGTACACACATGAGCCACGACACTAACTACCCCACCAGGTGAATTGAAAAACATTGACTATTTATTACATTCCAGTAGACTGCTGACAGGATCATGGGCACCTCTATGCCTATGGAGACCAAAGGCCCATCTGGTCTGAGCCCACAGAAGAACCAAAGCTGCACTGATCATGGTAGAAAGGTATCAGAACACCCAGTGCACCACAGCTGTATATGCGGGGATTAGCAGGATTCTCCAAATTCCCCGGATCTCAATCCGACCGAGCATCCATGGAATGTGCCGAATAATGAGGTCTGATCCATGGAGGCCTCACCCCGTAACACACAGCACCCAAAGGATCAGCTGCTAACATCTCCGTGCCAGGCATCACAACACGCTCACCGGTGTTATGTGTTGTTATGGAGCCAGAGCTGTCCCTTCGGCACAAGAGGGAACCTACACAATACCGACTATCAAAGCTTCACGGTGGAAATGAATGGTGAAAGTTCTGAGATTAAAGTGCAGAATGTCAGCTTTAAATTCAGCACATGTACATCTTTATTGGGTGAGCTACATAGCCATCATAACCCTTTTTTATTATTTAATCCGCCCTAAATGCCATGTCAAGCAGTTGGTTCCGGTTTCTCGGCAGTTAAGAGCTTCCAGGAGCGCGTGACCCATAAACATAAAATGATATAATGTTCAAGTTCCTCCTACTTTCTCGTGCTTTATACTTTCATTCTGGACTACATGGTTTGTAGTGTCTTAGATTTGCTTAGAGTTTTTAAATGGATACACTGTCTGTAACGTGCTTGGTATTTAATAAATGCGTAAAGTACACTCGATTACAATTACCACACAGACTGGACACACGATCCTTAGGCATGTTGTTCTACGGGACGAAATCAGCAACATCTTGCCACTTATACATTTGTGCCAAATAGCGTTCAAAGACCTTCCAACACATGTGGAATGATCTAAATGACCAAGCAACGGATAGCATTACATTGGCTAATTAACTGGCAGTGTTTTATTCTTTCCAGTTAGAAATGTTAGATCTTTAAACTCTTTAGTTTATTACAAAGGCATGTGGAAATATCAGCGTGGTGACTATTTGTAGTTTATCACTGATTGGCATTTCAGCTCTGTCCTCTGATTACTTTAGCGTGATGCTTTGGGTCATCAGTCTGCTTTTTAGTGTAATTTGAGGCATGTATTTGACTCGGAGCAGTCAAAATGCTTTTGTATACTTGGATTTATTTCATGCTTATACAGTTTGCAGCCACATGAAGAGGCATCAGTGGCTCAGTGGTAGGTTTCTCGCCTGCCATGCAGAAGGCCTGGGTACGATTCCCAGCCAGTGCCCAAACCCCAGCCACTGGATGCAGTCTTGGTCCCAAGCCCAGATCAAATGGGAGGGCTGCGTTGGGAAGGGCATCTGGCGTAAAAACCTGTGCCAAGCTTGTGTACAGATCAGATGGTCCGCTGTGGCGACCCCTTTCCGGGAGCAGCCGAAAGACCAACAACAACAGCAACAGTCCGCAGCCACGTCATCAGTGAGGATGAGTGTGTCGGTTTTTCTGGCAGTCCATGCCTTCTAAAGCTATCCATACATCTATCCATTATCCATCAATTATTATATATTGAATCCATATACTGTATCTATATATTGAGTTCTGTATTCATCCATCCCTCAATCCATCCATCCTTCTATCCATTAATCCGTTCATTAATCAATTTGTGTACATGCATTCTGAATGCATCCGGAATCTTCTATTCAATGTAACTTCTGAACCCATCCACCCATTTAAACATCCATCCGTTCGTCCATTAAACCATTCATCCATCGTCTGCCAATCTCCATGCATTATTACTGTATATTCGTCCATCCACCCATCCATCATTGTGCATACATCCACCCATTAATCTATTCGTCCATCCTTCTATCCATTAGTCCATTCATAAATCCATTTGTGTACATGCATTCTGAATGCATACTAAATCTTCCATCCAGTATAACGTCTGAAACCATTAACCCATCCCACTATTTGTTCATTGTCTACCAATGCATATGTATTATTATATCCATTCATCCATCATTGTGCTTGAATTTTGAATCCATCCATCCATCCATCCATCCATCCATCCCTGGGTAAATCTTCTATCAATGTTCACACATTCTGATGTAACCCTAACCCATCCATTGATGTGAAATTTGTATCCATACATCCATCCATCCATCTTTTAATGATTCCACATGCATTCTGAATTCACCTATCCATCCATACCAATTTTAAATTTATCCATCCATCCAGCCATCTATCTATCCATTAATCATTATACATAAATTCTGAATTCACCCATCTTTCAAAGTACATTTTGAACTTATCCATCTATCCATCCATTAATTCATGTAAATGTTTAATTTATCCAGCCACCCATCCATCATTGCACAAGCGTTCTGAATTCACCCATCCATCCATTTTAATTTCGAATCCATCCATCTAACCATACTTTGTTCCCTCCCCTCCCCCCAGATGGCTCAAACTGACCAGCAATTTCTGATTTTTATTTCAAAGTGTTATGATTGTTCATACAAAAACATATTTACACATTTTGGCTTCCCTTTCCAAATAAAACTCATTATATTGCTATTAACTGAGATTAAGATTTATGATTCTGAAACAGATCTTAAAAATTGCATTGCTATGTAACTATAAAGGCTTTCCTATCAAAATAATTTTAATCAGTTTAATAAATGTAAGACAAACACAAGCTTTCCAGACTAAATAACCTTGGTGAGAAATATGTGTTTGCTTTAACTACAGCTGTGCTGTAGATGAAGATGTATAGAGATATAATACGTGGCTGAGGTATGATTTGAAAGCTTATCTGTCTGAGCTGGGTATTTGTCACAGAGTGTTCAGTGGAGGGCTAGGTAATGAATGTGTTCACGTATTTTACCTTTGTAGGAGTCGTTCCCCGCGCTGGATGGGAGCCAAAATGCTATCTTAACAAGCTTCAGATATCTAGCACAGATCTGTATGAATGAGTGACCAGAATTTCAAGGTACACGGCGTAATGCCTTATGACCTGTTGGAGAATAGACGCTGACTCGTGAGACACATAATGTTCCATCTCAGTGAAACGTGAAAAGTAGCTTTTCTTGGCAGGTTCTTTTCTTTCTGAGTCTTTTCTAACGCCGTACTCATGTGTGACTCGTGTGCCATCGGCAGCACCTTTTAAAGAGCTCGGCAGCTCGGATAAAGAGTACAGATGGGAGTACAGTTCATTTATTGTTTAACCGTGCATGAGAACAATGTAAATGGGATTGTACACAATTCCAGACTAACCTTTTTTTTTTATTTTTTTATTTTTTAACTTTACTGTTCTATGCATCATTCGCTTTATTTATTTGGAGGAAAGATAGTTGGGTGTACAGTAGCATGTAGAGTCGGTGATTAATATTTATTCAGTATTTAAAATGCCGACAATATTTACGTTGCTTCCTTTTTATTGTTATTATTCTTTTACCACAACTTTGTTGCGGTCTTGAATCTGGTTCCACGGGAAGTGTTGATTCATTTCATATGACGGTGGATCTGACAGTAGTTCTGCTTGTAACACAAATCACAGCTTTATACTTCAGTGCCCTAGTCATAATACATTACTGTTTCTGTGTGTAGGAAGAACCCGAGAACCAGAGCACCCATAAGATAGATTTTTAAATAAGTAGATGGATGGATAGATAGATAGATAGATAGATAGATAGATAGATAGATTCATACTGTACATACATACATACTTACTTGCTTCTTTCTTTCTTTTTGTCTTATTATTTTATTTCTTTCTTATTTTTTACTTTGTCTTAATAATTTTCTTTTTTCTTTTTTTACTTTCTTACTTGTCTTTCTTACTTATATATATTATTTTTTATTATTTTTTTCATCCCTTCTTTCTTTCTTTCTTTCTTTCTTTCTTTATTACTTATTTACTTATTTTTTTTATTTCTTTCTTCCTTGCTTACTTATTTCTTTCGTTCTTTTTCTTTCTTTCTTTCTTTCTTTCTTTCTTTCTTTCTTTCTTTCTTTCTTCCTCAATCTTGAAGGAAATTCTTTCTGTCATACTTATTTTTTTTCTTTCTTACTTGCGTTTTACTTTGTCTTACTTACTTTCTTCCTTTCTTTCCTTCTTCCTTTTTACTTTCTTTCTTTCTTATTTTCTTTCTTTACTTGTTGCCTTCCTTTTTATTTGCTTATTTCCTTTCTTTTTTACTTATTTTCTTTCTTTTTTCCTTATTTTTTGTTTGTTTGTTTGTTTGTTTCTTACTTATTTTTTTTCTTTATTTTTTTCTTTATTCCTTAATCTCGAAGAAAATTCCAGAAATAACAGTTTCAACACTTTACAGAGTTAATCAAGAAGGAGGGTTTTCATTTTCTCTCTAACATGACAAGGTGATTTAAAAAAAAAGAATTAATAAGTTCAAGACAATAGGTTGTTAAAGAAGTGACTGTTTATGATGCTTTTACACTTTAAGTGGTAACAGAAACTTTGACAGCTTAAATTGTGTAATGTCAATAATAAATAACATTGTTGTCATATATGAGGAGGAAAACCATTGTCGACATGCTGGGATTGGGAATGAATCGACTTCAGGGTGACATGAGTAAAGCCGCATCACACCACCCCATCACTGATTGTACCATAACAGCATGCCCCATTGTGTTTTATTCCCTACTTATTTCATTAACTCACTCTTAACTCACTGCATAGTGCTGTTTTTAATGACGTGTAAAATCTCTGATGAGCACACAGATGGTCACTGATTTACTTTGCGTCTTACTTGGATGTGGTACTTATACTCAGCCTTTTTAGCTATAAAGTTAAAGACTTCTTCGCCGACGTAGCACTCCATCAACTATTTGGATGTGGACATTAAGTCTGTCCCAAAATTAAATTCGATTCAAGTGTCTGCACTCCCAAAGAAGAAGAATTTCCCCATGTATAAATTAGCTTTTCAAAAGTGAAGGTTCTGAGGAAAATACAGCAGCGGCGCGATGGTCCACCAACTGCGTCTTTCAGTCAGAACCGTTTGGAGGCAACAATCTCAGCAGCTCCCGTCTCAACCTGTGTATTTATCTCCTCATCCATTAGCACTATCTGTCTTCTCACCATCTGGGGCAAATTTATTCACTTTTTTGCAAATGAAGCTGTGGTGTGTATATATATATATATATAATTATTATATTTTATTTATTTATTTCCCCCCCAGATGCTTTACTGCCATAATTGCTTACTTTACGGCAAGGACAACCAAATTGCTGAGCCAAGTCCTGACCATGCTCTACTGCACAATAAAGGAGCCTCACTGCTGTCATTCCTCAGGGAAGGGATATCTTGTGTCTCTAAAGGCCTATAGTGTATGAATAAATGGCAACCATAGCTGGAAACAAACTGTGTTTCTAGACAAAAGCCCCTCTGGAAATGTACTCCTTGCCATTGGAGGATTTAACACTGCAGATTATATTGACTACACGGAACTGGATTGTCCTGTAGACTGTAGACACAAGGGGCCCCATTATGAGCGGCCTTGTGGGAAAAAGAGAGCAGTGCACTGCTTTGGGAAGTGCTTGGCTTGGCACACTTTAGAAAGAACATGGAGGTAGGGGGAAATTGCACGAAATTTCATTCATTTTTTCATGTGTAATAGCCACCAGTCAGGTTTAACAACTATGACTGTAATAATGTTTAGTTTACATGAACATGCACAATATGGTCAGGGGTAGCTCAGGGGTTAGACTATAGTCTGGAAGATCCTAGGTTTAAACCCCATCACCACCGGGTTTTCCCCTGAGCGAGGCCCTTAACCCTCAACCGCTATTGAAATGAAAAAAGAAAAAAAAAAAGTCCCTCTGGATAAGAGTGTCTACCAAATGCTGTAAATGTAAATGGTCAGAAGTTTGTGGGAATTTGTTCAGAACAAAGCATTTGCTCTTGTCCCAGAAAGGTGCCTCCTAATATTGTTGGGCAGCCTCACTTTCGCTATGGTGGCCAAGACAGATGCATCTTCACAAAACGCTCTCCATTGTGGTCAATTTTGTGCAGCCATCGAGCCACCAATAGTGAGCCGAATGCATTTAGCTTTTTCTTCCATCTGCTTAAACCAGGTCTTTTTGGGTGCTATTTGCTGCACCTTCCAATTCAATAGTCCACTCTTGCCGCATCTCATCATCTCAGCCGTGATTGTCTGAAGATTTGTTCAACGGTGTCTCGCTGGTGGCATCTCTGAGTGATTCCCGGGATAGTTTCAGGGTTCAGAGGTCTTGGATGCACAGAGCAGGATTGGGACGATGGCTGCATTGAAACTTCTCTTTTTTTAGTCTTGAGGCACTTTTTCACTTTTCTCCAGAGGCACCACCTCAGCATGGCAAAGGCTGACCTGGCGCTACCAACCCTGGCCATGACATCCATTCGCATTATTTTAAAAATAACCATTTTTGGGGGGCGAATGCATTCCTCTACATTTTTGAGTGTGACTGGAGATTTGTGTTCATTCTGCCACAGGGGCATTAGTGAAGTCTGGTGAGGAGTTCTCTGGTGCAGTCTAGTTCATCGCAGTGGTGTCCAGTCAGGGCTCTGTGCAGGACACTCGACTTCTTCCACTTTAACTTTGGCAAACCCTTCCCTCATCGAGCTCGCTTTGTGCACATGCTGGAACCGAGTTGAGCTTCTCAGTTGCAGTGAAGCGAAACTGTAATACAGGATTCATTTGTGTGCTTTGCACTTTGTGGCAACACTTTGGAGGAAAAAAAAAAAAAAACATATTGGTGTGATGGAAAAGTATCATCTTTTGCCGAGATGCAACGTGCATTTTAACTTAAGCTGAGATTAGGTAAAACACCAGGCTTGTTTTTGCCACAGTTTGACACATTTGCATTGCTAAAGTCACTTTCATTTATCAAACAGCATCTAAACCTGTTAATACACACTGTAATAGTCAAAAGTATTTTTTCCCCATCTGTAACATTAGCAGTATTGGATAGCTACTGTAGCAGTTGAAAGTTTCAGGAAGCTACATCATACCCAATAACTTTGGTTAAAACCAAAGCTCATTGGCATGTTTTGTTGTCAGACAATCTTATTTTTTATACATAAACCGTGCTGCATGACAATCCCGAAAGAAAAGAAATATACCTAAACATCTAAAACATTTCATAGGAAATAATTATAGAGCTCAAGTATAAGGTTTTTCTGATGCTCATTAATGTTTATTCTCATGGTTTCCTTTTATTAATTAATTAATTAATTAAATAAATAATTAATTAAATAATTTTTTGGATTGCTGTGCCTCTTTTTTTTTTTTTAGAGCAGAACTAACAGATTTAATTGTGACAATGCAGACACGAGCACATGACTGTAATAATCTGCATAAGTTGATGCAAAATTACTCAAAACTAAATGTCGTTTTTCTTTTTGTATCGAAAAATGTGAGTCTCGACTGTTGTAGTTTGATGGACAGAAAAACATGGAGGATTATAGAAATGTCTTTATGTATTAGAGTCATTTATGAGTTTGTGTGTTTTACAGTAGGCTAATTTCTGCTAAATTGAAGATCTGTGAGGGGTGTTCAAGTCAAACTAGTTCAGGATTCCACAGACAGGCAAGTTGGCGAAAAAGCTAACCGTCGATTTTTAAGGATCAGGAGTTCCACTCGCTGAATGTTCACGGGAACGAGTCACTTTAGCTGGAATCGTCATTTACAAACGTGAAAATCTTCTGTAAATGTCAATCAGTTTTAGCTTTTATTCTCCTGCTCATGAGACGACCAATCCCGGTTTGACTTGAACACCACTCAACTCGCACATATTTTGTTGGTATCTTGATGTCAGAAGGTTTTTGAGTTTTCATTTTGTAGTAATGGCCTTTCATTGTTTTCCCAAGACCACTAAAAAATGTCAGTTGTTCTTCTTCTCCAATATCCTTCATGCGAGTGCTCAGGGGTTAACTCAGAATGGTGTCAAAAGAGGAAAAACCACCTAGAGACCATATTGTAGATGGAAGCGGTAGTGGGGTCAGATCAGAATGATGAGAATCAGGCTGGCAAATTCTCCCTGTCAGATGAATTTCTGTGAATTTGTCCGTGTTGTCTGTGAGGACGCGCTCCCTGTATGAGTTTTGATGCTAACAGCAGGATCGGAACGGCAGAATGATGGCTCCGGGGCTCGATCTCTCCGTCTCCCCTGCGAAAAGAAAAACGCTCAGTGCTAACAGGATGCGACAGCCTCCTTCTGTTGTCCAAAAAGCGGCGCCAGACTCGCTGAACTCTACACAGCAAGTCGCTCCCCCCACTGTTTCCACACTGGCTGTTGTTTCAGATGCACAATGCTGGCGCTGCATGCGCTGCACATCTCACCCACTCCATTCCGCTCCATCGCTCAATCGCTTATTTTCGCGTTTAATCTTCACGAAACGGTCATGGTAGCCCTCGGAACAAACCTGCCTACCTCACCGGCTAAACGTGACAAAATAACACTGGGCCACATACCATGAGGAATCGACCGAGTGTGTGCACAATATACTGTATACAGTACAGCCTGTTATATATATATGATCCTGTACATTACTACAGGACTGGTGTGTCTGTCGCACAGCACTGTTGAACTCTGAGTGCTGAGCAGTGTTTCAACAGACACTCTGACAGGAGTGGAAACGTTTATTAAGCATTTATGAGTTTTCAGTGTCAGTCCTTCAAACATACTGTAAAATATCAGGAAAAGAAATTCACCCACTGATGTTCCACAACCTTAAATATGACTATAATTGAAAAAAAAGTATCATGTGAAAATCCTTAGCAAAATCCTGAGGTGTACGAGGAATAAAACACTTGCGCGGTATGCCATTATTGGAAAATTGCAAATCGATCGATTATGAAAAACGGCAATCGATTTTAATCATTAATAAAATTCCTAAAACATGCATGGAAACATTTTTGCAATTGATGCATGTTTCTGTGTTGAATGTGTAAAATGCAGATACCTGCGCATGCTGGCGATATTCTGCGTAAAGTGATGGACGATCTAGCTCAAGGTGACCTGTTATACAATTTTCTTGGGGGAAGAAAGGGCTGTTCTGGGATGTGAGCGTACTTTGCTTTTAGGGAAAATGATCCAAATAAATCACCAACGAAGGGAAATCTTAACATGAAGAGCGTGACATGCAAAATCTGTCCCATGGAGTGAAGGGTAAATACTAGCTGTCCTACAGTGACGGACAGATGCTAATGCGAGTAATCCTAGTTGATGTACTCTAAGTACTGTATGCGGTACTGTATGTGGTACTGTATGTACTCTGGGTGTAGTAATAGTCAATGGTAGTGGGAATGATTTTCAGGAAACACAACGAGCCCAAGAAGCATTGTGCTAATTATTAATCGATCATGGATTGGTTTACTCAACTCGTTGATCGATTTTAAAAATGGTTACAGATTTTCATCGCGATTGCTTACTTTTCTCTAACACCAAGTCCTGTTGTGTTTTATAGCCTACGTCAACCACATTTTGTCAAAAAAAAGGTTTACCAGAGAACATAAGCAATAATTTAAGGCCATTGAAAAAACAATGCTGCAAAACGGCATACTGTTACATCAAAATAAAGATGCATCTAAATATTGATATTACTTATTTTAATTATCCAGATATACAGAGGGGCCCAAAAAATGTATACACACTTCAACGTAAAAATAAATAAATAAATAAATAAATAAATAAAAATGACACTCCTGACATCTGTAGAGGAAAAATACTACTTCACATTGCGGCCATAATTCAAGTCGAGTTTTAATAAACGACATCGATAACAACTTGAAGTGTGTGTACATATTTTTTGGGCTCCTCTGTGTAATGAAACTGTTTTCGAGTTTTCCGATTTCTTTCTTTCATTTATTTATTTATTTATTTTTATTTATTTATTTGATTCTGCTTTTAACATTAAGTATTTGCAAGTTTATCACAAGGCGAAAAAAAAAAGATGGTGCGGAATTTGGTGTGAGAAGCAGAGGCACCTTTTTCCTGGTTAACAGTTTAACAGTTCAGTTCAGGTCAAAACGACTCATTTAAATTGTTAATAAAACCACTAAAAATGAATTTTCCAACATGAATCTTTATACTTGGCTCAATGTTTCTAATGGACATTTTATATTCCAGACATTTCATTCAGATCATTCTGACCCAGGAGTAACAAGGTGAAATAAAAGTTTTTTTTTTTTTTTTTTTTTTCTTCCTGTGTAGAAGATCACAGACGAAAGCGAGGCATTTATAGGGCACGTCATTAAAATGTGACCAGGATATATTGGATATTTAAAAATAAATGTTCCGATTATGTTGCGTTTAAATGAAAAGGGATCGGCTGGGTCAATGGGACGTTTGTTGCTAGTGAACAGAACACGAGGGTTAAGCAATCCTACATCTCTTTTGAGCTTTGATTGGCAGGAGGAAGTACTCATCCAGTCACGGGGCTTAGAGTACACAGTCTGCTGCTAAACATCTCAAAACAGAGCGAGGCCTCTCAGGCCCAGAGGGCAGAACTGTCTCGAATGTCAGTCATGATACTGAAGAGATGCAGCCGCCGGTTTAATCTTGTTTGGTCAGCGTGATTACGGTGCGATCCATCACATCAATACACATTTACGAGTTTAACTAAAAATCATGGTCAAGTAGAAAAATTATTAATGTGCCCGGGAGAATCATGCATTTTTTTACTTCAGTGCATGTGTTTCTAATATTCTCCTGGAGACTGCTGCAGAGATTATTCGACATGACGTTAATCTCAGATTTACATTAACGTGCTTGTCCTAATACATTATAGTTTCTGTGGAAACTTCGACAGGCGCTTGTGTTGTGTGTGTGTGTGTGTTGTGTGTGTGATCATTTTTTTTTGTTTTATAGTTATAGGTTTTCGTAAGGGCACTTATTTCACCCCTTTTGAAAAGAATCTCGAGTCAGAAGTTAGGTTTTAACTTCATGTTTTTCGACACAGGAGATCCTTTTAAACAGAGGCCCTTCTAGTTTCTTGGTAACATGACAAGCTATAAATATTCTCTTACTAAGTTCATGAGACATACAGTAAATGAAAGACTGGAGGTGGAACAATGCTGAACTTAAAACTTACCGCCGCGGCTCACTGAAAGTAACTACAAGTGGATAAAAAGTAAGACATGCAATTCTTTACTAAATTCAGGATAAAAAAAATCAACTATTGGCAAATCGCAATGGTAAAGAAGGACTAAAGAACTTTGTGGCCATCGCCTGTGGTGCAGTTACAGAAACGTAATCCTGTTTTATGTTTTATTCCTTCCATACTGTATAACAAGCATGTCAGCTATTCTATATACAGTACAGTATATACGTTCCTAAATAATATGGTGAACTTCTCATGTGACGTTCTACAAGGCAACCCTTGGTCTTGGATCTGTAAATATGAGCGGTTTCCTGTCAGCTCATGTTCTTAGTCGTTCCGCGTTCTGCTCTCCCGAGACAAAAGTCTTAATCTTTAGTCCTGAAGGTTTCTCGAGTTGTCGACTCTCTCCAGCCGTTTCAGAGAGGTGTCCAAGTACGGCGCCACCTTCACATAGCGAAGCACCCTCACTATCCGGAGAACCTTCGAAGACCTTCTGTTTCTAAGAGCGTCGGCTTTGGATTCACTTTGACCCTGAACTGGATCAGCGCCGACTGAATGGCTGATTGAATCGTTTAAAATTAACGCACCGTTATAAACCTTAAGGCGGAAAATCCGGTCTGTTTTACAATCTGTCGTCTTCAAACGGTTTGTTAAACCTGAATTAAAATCCGCTCTTAAAACGCGCTTGAGTATGTATTTTTTTTTTATAATACTCTTTGCACCATACAGTATATTGCTGGTCACTGCTAAACATATGGTGTATTCCATAGACATGGTTTAATAAACAAAATGAGAAACTGTGCTTTTTAAGACGGCATACAGTAATAGATATCATATGACCGGTTGCTTTGATTCGCGTTCTTAGCCCGCGTAGGTTTGGTGCTGTTTGAATTAGCATCTTCCTGTGTGGTGATGGAATCTCAAAGTCTCTCAAAGTCTGGGAGATTGCATGCCTTTAGCTCGGTCGGTCACTGAGCTCTGCTGTACAGTATGTGCATTGAAACATGAAGTCTCAGTATTAAATCCCAGGCTTGCAAGTATAAACACATTTACGGGCTCATTCATTCAGTACCAGGTTCGCCTCTCCCTCCACCCCTGCCCTCCTCCGTTCTGTTTATAGAAAGTATTAGGCCGAATTGGTTCCGGGTCTGGCATCTGAAGACCAGCGTCTGAAAACGAGGGGCTCGCCGCGTGTCCGATAGATCGCCTTGAGAAATAGTGGCTCCAGCTTAAGTCTGTGCTTCTGTAAACAGCTTTTACTCTAAGTAGGGGGCCGCCGACCTTATCTGTTAAACATTTAAACCATTTACCATTCAAGCAATGTTTAAACAACGCACCAGTAAAGAGTATACATAAAATAGGCTGAGAGCTCGAGCTGGTAAACTTCTGTCTCGTCTGTCTAGAGGCGTGTATCGGAACTAAACAGGTCAACTACGGTTTCAGGCTCTAGACACACACACACACACACACACATATGCGCACACTCCCAAGAAAGTCACCTTCAAGCCACTGCTGCATTTGCATGCTGTATATTCAAATCATCTTCTGTGCACGGTCTTGAAGTCTTCTTCCCCCGCATTCAAAGCAGACACATCAGGGCCACGCGTGTTCCTCTCGTTCGCCACGGACACACTTGTCCAGAGGACATTTCCATAAGTAAATAGCGCAAATCTTGACACGATGTTCTAAAAATGAACGGAAATACGACAGGCTGGGGATGATGCGAGAGAAATGGGACGTGTTACAGTAGGTTAGGTACACGCTGGATATTTTGGCATCCGCTGACAGTGATTTATGTTTTTTCCTAAAACTATAAGTGATTTATATGCTACTTTTTTTTTTTTTTTTTTTTTTTGTTCAGCAATTTTTTTTATTTGCATTTTTTTTTTTTTTGGACATTATTTATATAAATATACAATACCCACACAGGCATGGATTAATTTTAAAAGTGGATCACTGTTTTTAAAGATTATAAAGGACTCATTATCCTTGACCACTAATGTGAATGCTTGGTTCACACTTGGGCTCCGTTTGTTGCGATTATCTATAGAGGCATTTGCATAATGGTCTGTTCTTGGAGGACTTGTTGGATGTCACTGTGAGTGGAACGTGACTGGGTCTTCTGCTGCTCTCGTGAATTTCTTTTCTGGTCATCGTGGTTGTAAAGAGTAATTAATAGAGTTTTTTTTTTTCTTTCCTCCCCCCCTTTGCCATTTGGTGTCGCATGACTGCTGTGCCTGAAAACTCTAGGAGATGTTTGTGTAATACTCAGACCAGACCATCTGGCACTAACAGCCGCACGGCATGCCACGGTTAAAGTCTCTAAGATGACACTGTTCCTTATTATAATGTGAAGGTGAACGTTTACTTTTCTAATTAATGGGGCGTTCGATTCAAACCGGGACTTATGATTAAATATCTGTTGAATGAAGCCATAAAACCGATTCATCCACAACGGTCCTAACCACACTCCAAGCCATTTCTACAAGGAGTTCCTGGGAGGCCAGGGTATCTGATCATGATCAAGAAAACTTTCTAACTTGATGGTGTGCAAGCGCTAGAGAAACGCTGGGATAAGTACATTAGAGGGGGATTATAAAGAGAAATAAAGGGAGTTTTTACTCTCATAACTGTGTTCTGTTATTCTGCGCAAAAGTCCTGGTTTGTATTTGTGTGTGTGTGTGTGTGTGTGTGTGTGTGTGTCTGTATATCATTTCCATGTCCCACATATTTGTGTATGCAAATAAGAAATTAAAATAAGAGGAACAAATGTGAGTGGGATTGAAACTAGATTTTGTCCATTACAGTATACTGTATGTCATCGTTCTAACGGAGGCCCTGAATCGAAACCCCTCACATACTGTAGCAGAGATATCAGATATGTAGTAATGTGTCACTGTTGAGCTTACTAACAAATGTTTGTTTATTTATTTATTTATTTATTAATTTTTAAAGCTCTGAATACTGACTATCAGCAGGTTGTGTGTAGCAGAGCATCTTTCTCACCCCTGGTGTTATAGAGACGCAGCCATATTCATCTCTGGTTACCGCTGCGCAGGAATGTCAGTGTTTGGATGCTATTACAGCGTTTATATTTATATATATTTTCCTCTTTGTGCTTCATGTGAACTAGCACTATCTGATGCCCCCCCCCCCCCCCATCTTTTGACCTTAAGTTATTAATTTAGGCTCTGGAGGGACACGAGACGATGAGTGGACAGGCGTCTCTTTGTGACCAGGTCATTTCAACGTGACTAAACATTCATTTAAACAGTGATGTGTCAAAGTCATGATTTTTTTTTTTTTTTTTTTTAGTTTTCTGGACTTGTGAATATTCATGGTAAATGAATAAATTTCAATGAGCTCATGTAGCTGTATGTATTCCCTGTCACAATGTATTATTATCATGATTAGAGCGACCTCTTTGGCTAATTGAAATAATTAATTATTATCGCGCGTCACATAGTTCAATGAATAACGATAGCTTAACAACAACTTTTTTTTTTTGTTAATAAGAGTATCGTTAACTATCTGTAATATTTAATTTACTCAGAATGTTCTTAAAAAGTGCGCTTTAAATCTACTATGGCTAAAAAAAAAAAAAAAAAAACTTAATATAATAAATAACACACGCAGCAGAGCACATGTTCTTATATGTAATTAATAGACACCTTTGGGACATGTGAACATTCACTATGTGTAGCGCGGTGGCGTAGTGGTTAGCACTGTGGCCTCGCACCTCCAGGGTCACGGGTTCGATTCCCATCTCTTGTCTTGTGTGTGTGTGGTGTTTGCATGTTCTCCTCCAGGTACTCCAGTTTCCTCCCACAGTCCAAAGACATTCAGATTAGTTTAATAGGCGTTCCCAAACTGCCCCTAGTGTGTGTGTGTGTGTGTGTGTGTGTGTGTGTGTGTGTGTGTACCCCGCCTTATGCACCAAGTGACTTAGTGTCTCCAGCAGCCTGACAAACATTCTAATGTTTAATTCATTACTGAGTGACACTGTGTGCTTTTTCAGTTTATAGTATAGATTTAATGCCATGGAACATCTGAGAGACAAGTCAGTTTCTGTTCTCACCTCCATTATAGCTGCGATAAACAGTCATCCCCTTACTAGCATCTCTCTCTCTCTCTCTCTTCCTCGCTCCCTCTCCACCTTAAATTTTTTATATTTTACAACAACATGCACTTTATTATTAGTCTTAAATTATGTGGAGCTTCTGCTGTGTAAGCGTCTGTGTATTAGCTGCTACTACAGAAGCAATATCATATCTCATTAATACTAACTCATCATTCGTGTTACAGCTGGAACTACAGTCCGTGCTCGAGTGTTATAATCAAAATAATGTGCCGCCGCCGCCGCTGCTGCTGCTGCTGACCAATCAGATTCAAGCATTCAGCCGTGCCGCGGTATAAAATAAAACAAAATAAAATGATCAAAATAATAAAAACGGAGAACAAGCAATAGTAATTCGTCTGATAGACCTGACATGAAATTATGTTAAATTATTGCACCACAAACTAATCTTTTTACAAAGTATGCATTCACAAAAAACAACAACAAACATGTTCTGTAAAGTAACACACTGGTTCATGCTAAACATACAGAATAAAATTTGCGTCGTATATTTTTGTGCATGCTAATTCTGTTTCCAGGATTTTGTTTGTTTGTTATTAAAAAACAAACAAACAAATAAGTACATGAATCTGACTAGTGGGAAACCCCAGTAACATTATCATCAGCAACTTGCTTTCGTCGCTCTTGGGCTGTGTAGCAACAGGTGGCAGCACTGAGGCAGGAAAGAAGCCATCAATAATTGACATGATTGTTATTAAAACGCTAATAATAATAATAATAATTGCAGATAACGAGTAAAGAAATAATATACTTATAGTTAAACAGTAGTAATGCACCATAGTGGAATATTTAAATGAAGGAGTGTTTTAACATGCATTCCTTCACATGTGCATAATTATCCTGTAATTAAGTTATTATATGTTAGAAGGTATATCACACTCGAATTAATGAATTATCTAACGAACAAGCGGTTTAACTGGATTTTTCTCGTTGTATAAATGTATAAGTGGTTTTACCATCAGCCATGTAATGTTACAGTTGTGCCACTTGCCTAATTCAGTTGTACCACAGGACTCCCTTTGGTTTCATTGAAAATCTACCACAAGAATCAAACAAACACATGCACACACACACACACACACACACACACACACACACACACACACACACACACACACACACACACACACACACACACACACACACAAACTCTGCCAGCTCTCCCCTTCTGTTAGCATTTCAGAACTGTCACTGATGTCTTCATATGTGTGAGAAGTCCAAAACTGTCTAGATTTACACTCGACGGACAAACAGTATTGGGCGAATATGGGCAGGGAGAAGTTTAATGACGGGATTGAACAACTAAATAAATGTGCATTCATATTTCCTTATGGCTTACCAGCTGCCAAAACACAGGCAGAGCTGGTCAAACCGGTCAACCGGCTGCTAAGTGCTAAGGACAACCTCGACTAGCTGAATTCCTGTTCAAACCACACGACTGAGTTTGAACATCGATGTCGTCTCAAAACTCCAGTCCATGTTCATCGAGTGATATCTAAAGCCATTTAAATTATCTGACTTTTCATGGTTTTGGAATCTTAGTTTCAGTCATTTCTCTTTTGTAGACAGTATATGAAATATCCAGCTCACTATTCAGCATCGTCTTTTTTCCATTCGTCCTCGCTCTCGGTCCATCAAGGTGGCTGCCTTGCATTTTAGTACCAATGATACAAAGCATGTGAAAGTGGCAGCTTACCTCATAAAAGTGTTTTACTGGCCCCTGACATTTTAATGATGTTTACTCGGTTTGGGAAAAGGTACAAAGTGGGGCTTTTCTCGCTCTCTCTCTCTCTCTCTCTCTCTCTCTCTCTCTCTCTCTCTTTCTCTCTCTCTCTCTCTCTAAAGATTTTTGGAATTTGCAGCATTTATGATGATTAATAATAAAGTTTTTTTTTTTATTTCGCATTTTTTTTTTTTTTGGTGGTAAATCGCCCTCTTTACTTTTTCACCTTTCTGTTCTCTTTATACTCGAACACTCCTTTCCTTCTGTGCTCTCCATGTCCTTTGTCTTTACTCTCATTTCTCTCTTTGTCCTCTCCCGCTATTAAGTGAAGGACAAGAGCTATTAAACACTGGCTGCTTTAACAACTCCTTCACATTTGCGCCTGCTAGTGCCGCATTATTTGCTTATTAAACTCGCATCAGATGGATTTAAACCGTTGCTGTGAATTAAATGCGGTGTAATGGCGTGTTGCTCCGAGCGGCTTTTATTTCTCTTATAGGCTAACGTTTAAGACCGGAGGTTAGGGTGAGATTATTTCCCGGTGACTTGTATTTCCATCTGGATTGAAACCCTGCATCGCTTGACGAGTCCCTTGGTAATAACACAAACTTAAATTATCTCAATGGTCAGTTTCAAGTACTCTCAAAGCCTATACTGAGTTCCTGTTTGTGTCCCAAGTGTATTAAAACCTGTAGTAGTAGTGGAAGCCTTGAAAATAATAATGATTTTCATTGATCGGTCGTGTTTATGTACTCGGAAAGTCTTTAGCATGAGGTTACTGCCCTGTCTTACTAGCTGCTTCAGTCGTATTCACTATTGGAATTCCTCATGTAGCTGAAGTTGTTTCTTAGATCTTTCTGTGCAACAAGCACTCATACAGTGCTGTGAAAAAGTATTAGATTTCTTCAATTTTTTCGCATATTTTTGACACTTGATTCAAATCATTTGAATTTTAATATTAAGCTAAGGTGACCCGATTAAATACAGAATTCAGTTTTTAAATGACGATTACATTTATAAATGTGAAAAAGCCGACTAAACCTACCTGGCCCTATGTGACAAAGTAATTGCCCCCAAACCTAATAACTGGTTGTGCCATCCTTGGCGAAAACTGCAGTCTCTCTGACGGAATTTTGGCCCACTCTTCTGTACAGAATAGTTTTTTTGTAATTGAAACCAATTCCCACCCGCACTCCCACATCAAGGCTACAACCACCAACCAGGGAGCCACATGTTTCTTCCGTTGGCGCCATCAACCACATCCTTTCAAACTGCAAGCTCAGTCACCATTGGAGACGGCGTGACACACTCAGAGGACAGCGCTAACCGCTCCTTTCGCCTTCATGAGCTCATCGGGGGATCTACTGTACAGAATTGTTTAAACTCAGCCACACTGGACTCAGCCTTAACGGCCTGTCGAAGGTCATGCCACAGCATAGCAATCGGAATTGAGTCCGGATGTTGACTAGGCCACTCCAAAAACTTTTGCGCAGCGTTTTTCCCCCTTAATGAATAAAATCATCATTTACAAACTGCATAGTTGTCTACTTCTACTGTATGTGCTGCTGTACTGATCTCCTTTACTCATTACCAGTCCGCAAACATTTTCCTTACACCAGTAATTAAACGTTACACAAATCAGACTGCAGCCTTTAATAGTCTGAAGCCTAAATCAAATGACTAGAGCTGTGCGATTAAATCGATTTTGCAGTTTAGTCAGGCTTTGTTGGTGAATGAGATCCGTTGAAATCGCCGGATCAGTTTTCGATTCCGAATCAATTCACGCTCTAAGTTATTTAGCTAACTTGCGAGGGTTTAATAGTCTGAAATTGATAACTTCCTTTAAAATAAACCACAGCTTTTACAGAAAGTACAAACCGCTCCCATCTCCTGCGCAGTACTCACAAAATATGCTCATGTTTAGTTTGTGTATTACTGCCACCTATTGGACTGGAGAGTGGAAAAGACATTTTTAAGTTTTTAAACTCTATAATTAAACTCTCTTGGATTAAATAAAATATAAACTCGAATCAACTCATCCTTACAAACTACTGTTCATTATCGAATGCTGCAACAAATCAGAAGCATGTACGTGGCCTTAATTTCCTCTGGCCTTTCAGAGGCCCTCTTCCTTTCCTATTTCTCATTTCCAGATATTTAACTGACTTCCCTCCTGTGTGTTAATCTTCTCACCATTCTGCACTTAGTGACAGATGCTGGCGGGGCCTTCAGAGCCTGAATCTAAAGGGGAAGAAGTGTATAGAAGACACGGATCAGGGAGAGGAGCATTGCCCTATATACATCTGAGATTGAAATGTTCCACTCGGACACGTTCATTGACGCGTCCATAACCGAACCCATAAATTACCCCTCGGTGCTGCAGTTTTTTTTTTTTTTTTGCTCAGGCCCTACTGAAACCTAGTTGGATCGTCCCAGTGTTTGCATCTCCAGCTGAAAAGATAAATCATCTTTCTCACTCTGCCTCGTGATGTTTTTCTCCTCATTCTTGTCCTCCCTTCTTTCTTTTTACAAGTCCCAAGAAAGCCTGAACGCCTGAAAAAGCGAAGCGCAGACGGATGGACCGAAGAGGCTGCGACTTTATCGTCATTCTGAGAGAACTAGCTTACAGTATGAAAGTTTGGCGAGAAAAAG